>OY282393.1:13268703-13713703 GCA_958295455.1 Coleophora deauratella
CAGTGTCCAGCCCGATATCGACGCTGGCGCCGGCGGCGACCCCAGTATGAAATACGTACCTGCCTTACATACTGAAACGTGGAAATAGGCTTCGCTAGCAATAATTGGTCTGCAGCTATTTTAGGAGAAAAAAAAAACAAAACAATTGGTGTCTCCAACAAGGAGGGTTAAGCGCAAGTCGGGTTAATACCTGAATATGAAGCACTGTTCTGCAACTGAAATGACTCCGCGCCATCTCTACGAGTATCGTGCCCCTCGTTTTGTGGGTTGTGCTTGTGCGCTGTGCCAGTGAGATCGAAAGGGTGAGTCATGGTAGTTGGCTGCTAGTTACCTGAGTTTCTTTTTATGAAATTTCAAATGTGAACGTTAATCAATAACAATGATTTTTCGTATTAAAGTAAAATATGTGCAGTCAAGGAAAGGCAAGCCTCTGCTCAGTGTGGGAGGATACACATTCAGTGTTCACTCGGCGGTCGGGCTGCGCACGCGCTGGGTGGGCTCCACCCATAACAGCAAGAAATGTCGCGCATTGGCGTCCACTTATCGCGACGAAATCATCAAGATTAATAATGTACATAACCATTGATTTGTTCCGAACTTGCATTCTCGGGGTATGTGAAAGTTGGCCTAACCTTCCTGAAAAACATTTACGCCTACGAAGTCGTCGAAAATAAACTCTTTCACAAAGAACCTATTCGAAATTATGTAAATCGGGCATTGGGTTCGGACCCAGTCGTTGGCACCAGCTACTGTAAAAATAAAAGACATGTAACAAATACGTTTAAACAGGATTTACTTTTTGGAAAATTTGGAATCACTTTAATAACTGAATCACCATTTTTCGAAAATTTATTGTATACCTAAGAGTTAGAACTGTTCGTTTTCATCAATAAAAAATACTTATAAACTTGTTTTTGTTGGTGCCCTTCATTCTATCATGGATCTGTGATGTATTTTTAACCGACTTCAAAAAAAGGAGGAGGTTCTCAATTCGTCGGAATCTTTTTTTTATGTATGTTCACCGATTATTCGAAGACGCCTGAACCGATTTGGAAAATTCTTTTTTTGTTTAAAAGGGTATACTTCACAGGTGGTCCCATATAAATTTTATCGAAATCGATTTAGCAGTTTTTGAAAAAATCAACAAAAACAGCAAAATTGGAGTTGTTGCGATTGAAGTCGGTTGTTTTTAACGTATTCAGCGTGGTCATTAGGGTAAATATTATTAACCCACGAAAAAACGGAGGAGGTTCTTAAGTCGACGCGTATATATATATATGACCACGCATAACTTTTTATAGAGTAGGCCGATTTTGATAATTATTTTTTTATTGGAAAGGGTATACCCCGAAGTTGGTTCCATATAAATTTGGAAAAAATCCAACCCTAAAGGTCCAACCAACAGGGGATGATTGATTGTTCACTCACTGATTGTAATGTATGACCTGACCTGACTTATTGGATAGGATATACCTCGAAATTTGTTTGTTATATAGTTGGGCACCCTCATATAAAATAGATTTTTTGCCATAGTACGTGGGGGTCTCAGTATGATATCATTAGAATTTCTAAGTTTGATTTTTTGTATTTGTATTTTTTTGTGAAAGTTATTTGTGTATGTATATTTTTATTTAAAATTTTACGTATTAATATACAGGTATAGTATATGTATGTTTGTCTTATATCTTTTAACAAAATTACTTAGGTATGTATACTTACATTAGTTTAAGAACTTAGATATTAGAGTTAAATAAAAATGTTTATTATTTTTTGCTTTTCAGTTTTTTTGGCGGTTTAATTTTTTTGTTAAAAAGCTTTTTGTAAGAATTTTCGTTACGTAAAATTTAAAAATAAGTATTATTAAAATTTTACCCTCTTTATCGTATCGAAAACTTAATCAAACATACATTATTGATATAAAGCTAAATTCACCGTATGATGTGATATATCATATATTTTTTAGTGGAATACGTGCATTCCAAGCGAGGCAAGACTCAATTGCGCGTGGGAGGGCGCACGTATTGCGCGAAAAGTGCAAGCGGGCTGCGCAAGCGCTGGGTATGCACGCTGAATTCCAGCAAACGCTGCCGCGCGGTGGTGCACACTTATGAGGACGACATCATTAAGTTCAGTAATGAACATAATCATGAATGAATAATTGTATCGTTTTCTTCGTTACTATACAGTGTGCAGTCGATAAAGTGCACAGACTTAAAAGGGTGAAAATAGACTGAACTTTGTTGGCAAAATAATAATAAAAATTATAGTAATATGTAGTGTTTAATACGCTATATCGTCTATAGGGGGTGATTTGTAATAGTAATAGAATGACTACACATAGCAATATTATTGTAGCTATATTATGCTTATAAACACAAAAGACAATGCCAGGCCGGCCATACTGTCGTGCCCCAGCCCGAAAATAGGCAATGCACTCATATTACACGAATGATTCATATATCAAACGATAGTTGTTTGATTGCTAAATAAAACCGTATTACCATTTCGTGTGAGCGACCCCAGCAAGCACTTTTTTCCTGGGGCTCCTAGGATAATCCTACCTATCTCAAATTTTAGAGCATAATTAGAGCAATCATCATGCCAAAGGAAAAAATTAGAGCAATCATACTTTTCGAGATACGAGCGCCTAAAGGTGTGCTTGCTGGATGGCAGTCCACCCAGCAAGCACAACTGGTGCACAAAAACTACGAAGATTTGAGAAAAAATTTTGATGCACAGATTTAGAGCATCATAAAGTGAGTCGGACTGCAAAGTTTCATGAATGTCATGTCAATAGTTATCTCGCTAGAACGCAAAACCTGCTTCACGTTCTTTTCACGAATCTTTCTAGCAGTCACATCAGATCTCAGCAATTACAGCATCTTGGTTCAAAATTTTTATGCCAGGATTTAGAGCAACACGAAAAACCTATGCTGAATTATTTTTGAATCCCAAAAATCAGTACTTTTTGTGCTACAAGCCAATGTTTTTTCCTTGCTGGGTGGACATAACAAAAGTGACAAAGGTGTATAGCATTGCAACTAATATGAATACAAGACTGGTGTTAGCAACATTAAGGAAGTGGCAACACTTTTATTATTATTACTTTGGTTTCCTCCACTTGATCTAAAAATGTCATCGTGTATACATGTGAAATTGCAATATACTTTAAAATTTAACTAGAAAACAGTGGTTTTTACTCGAGCAGCGTCCCTGGATCTTAACAGTCTTCTACAGCGCAAGCAACGCCTTGTACATGGTCCTTCGAAAAATCAGAAAAAACAGCGACGTTCAGCGACGCGCCTAGTGGTAAGGCCAACAACGTGCATCGAACTACACCGAGGAATAAAGTGCGTGAGTGCAACACATTTACAGTGTATCTGCAAGCAAAGAAGCTCTTAGACAGTTCCTGTAAACATTCGTGACTCTCCGGTGTTTATACTACAACATTCTAAACTACTACGCAATTTTGACGTGTCACAAATACACACAGCAAAGACATTTAATCAAGCTGCACGGTTCCCAGGATTACAATATTCCTGCATTATCTGTTGTACAGAAAATTGTGTACCATCCAGCATTAGTTTATTAATTAATATTAACTAAGATGTTCTACCTTTTTGAGTATTTACTACCTAAAGGTTAGAAATTCCTCATCAATAAATCGTCCATTCCATCGTGCTGTTTCCTCCACGTTTCCTCCTCTACATCGTTTTTCCGGTTCCGGTACGCCATCTTGCAGACATCTCTACGGGTGCTGTTTTACTGACGGATAAAGTGGTGCAGCAATATCTCGCTGTCTCTTTTAAGCACAGAGAGAGTGAACTGTTTTTGAGCTGTTTTACCGACTTTGAGATTTTTTACGAACGGCAACACTGCGACCAGAGACTTCAAAATGGACGATTGACATTTGCGATCACGACGCAATCAATGCAAAAATCGAAACGTGCATCGTTGTGAGACGCCATTTTGTGTATTCGTATTGCGTAATTCAATTTGTAATTGTAAAAACATTATTTTGTGAAAGTTATTTAAGTGCGTTACTGTAATATCAGTAAAAATACATAATGTCGGACGTAGGAGCATTGATAAATGCTAGAGGATATGTTAAAGGTACCATTACAAGAATGTATACCTATATTTCTTCGGATGACCTCGAAACGGTACCCCTAGCCATGCTGGAAGCTAAACGTGAGCGTTTGATCGCAGCCTTTGGAGAATATGAGAGGTACAACATGGATATTTTGCTGAAAAAGCCTGACGATTCGGAAAATGTTGGTGCACAGGAGGACAAATACATTGAAATCCTGGCCAGGCTAAACGACGCCATTTCTTCAAAGGTGGTAAAAACTGAGGAGAAACCGAAAGAAGACTCACCGAAACATAATCCTCTGGCACAAATAAAACTACCGAACGTAGAAATACAAACTTTTACCGGTAAATATTGTGAGTACACACAATTCATGAATGTATTTAGATCTGTGATACATAACAACCCCAATTTAGATAATGTACATCGTCTATACTATCTTCAAACATTTTTAAAGGGTGAACCCCTAGATTTAATAAAAAACTTACCATTAGCACGGGAAAGTTACACTGAAGCTATGAGTATTTTAGAGGATAGGTATGGGAACAACACACTAATAATGAATGATCATATCACTCAGATACTAGATTTGCCCAATATTAAATCCTCGGCTCTGTGTATTAGGGAGTTTGTTTCTAAAATAAAACAGCATACAGCCGCACTTAAAAACCTAGATTCTAATGTAGGCAGCTGGGATCCTATCCTATTGTGTATTCTTTTGCGTAAGGTAGATTCTTATACCGCCAAGGCTTTTCAGATGGAACGGGATGTAAAAACAAACCCGTCGCTAGCAGAATTCTTAGAATTTCTGCAGAAGAGAGCATTGGCACTGGAAACTGTAGACAGCAGCAGTCATCAACCTGCATCAACATCAGGGTATTCTTCAAGAACTGGTATGAAAGCTGCAGCCAACTCGGTGACCACTCCAGCATCTCCACAGCAATGTCCATATTGTAAGTTATCTGCTAAAAGTTCTCATAGGTTATTTAGCTGCCCTAAGTTTAAATTAATACCAGTAAAGGAAAGAATACAATTTGTTAATCAGAATCACCTATGTAAAACCTGTTTAAACATACACCAGGGTCGGTGTAGGTACCATTTCAGATGTAATATCTGCAAAAAAGGCCACAGTACCCTACTTCATGAGGAGACTGAAGTGCCAGTCAACGCTTCAGCTGATACAGAGCCCCATGTTACCTTAGTAGCTAAGAATAATAGTGGTAGTCAAACTTTATTTCCCACAGCAAAGGTAAAGCTATTGCGGAGCGATGGGACAGAGCTGCATATCAAAGCATTGCTTGACACGGGTTCCCAAGTAACCTTTGTCACTTCTCATGTAGTACAGGAGTTAGGGCTCAAACCAACCAAGAGCAACAATGATATTGTTGGGATAACTAATATAAATAATAAAATAAAATACAGTATTCCCCTCGAAATCCATTCTCTTGCTTCAGAATTTAAAATCACTGTAAACTGCAACATAGTTGAACAAATTACCTGTAAACTACCGCAGCATAAGTTCAAACAGTTTACTCTGCCACCGGGAATAAAACTGGCAGACGAAAATTATAATAGTCCAAGCGATATACATATGCTGATGGGGTGTGATATCTTCTTCCAGGCCCTCTTACCGGAACAACAACTGCATAAAGTGGACGGCGTCACAGCCGACGCTCCAGCTCCGTGCATTATCAGCACGCATTTCGGGCATATATTAGGAGGCAAAGTACCTGCAAGTCATCTCCCTTCAAAAAAGGTATCACTCTTATGTACTACATGTAACTCAGGCATCAGCGAATCAATAAAAAGCTTTTGTAAAACAGAAGAGGTTCCGCAAATATTCAATGAAAGCTCCACAGAATCAGAACTTTGTGAAAAAATATTTAAAAATTCTGTGCAATTAAAAGAGCAACATTTTCAAGTAGATTTGCCAACAAAGGTTCCTCTAGAGCAAGTAAATAATCACTTGGGCGACTCATTCAATCTTGCTCTCAAACGCTTTATTAATTTAGAAAAAAAACTTCATAAAAATAAAAATCTCTTCCAAAAGTATAAAAAATTTATTGATGAGATTATTGAGCTGGGACACGGTGAATATATAGACATTGGGCAATATGATTTCAAAAATGACCCTATTTACTTTTTACCACATCACGCGGTCATCAATGAGGAAAGTAAATCTACAAAATTAAGGGCAGTTTTCGATGGTTCTATGAAAACCAGTAATAAAATATCACTTAATGATATATTGCTCAATGGCACTGTTGTTCAGAAGGATTTATTCGAAATCTTATTACTATTTCGATTTGGTAACCACATGTTCACAACTGACATAAAAAAAATGTTCAGGTGCATTAAATTAAATCCTTCATATGCCCCGTTACAGAACATCCTGTGGAGAGAGGACCCCAACCAGGAGATAAGGTGCATACAGCTGACTACAGTCACCTACGGTCTCAAAAGCTCCAGTTTCCTTGCTACACGGTGTCTGGATGAGCTTGCATCAATTTATGAAAAAGAACTACCTCTTGCTTCTAATATTTTGAGAAACTGTACATATGTCGATGACGTGTTATACGCCGACTCTGATTTAAATTCAATAATAGAAGCCAAAAATCAATTAGTAGAGCTGCTAAAAAGGGGTGGGTTTGAAACTCATAAATGGGCATCAAATGTTCCTCTATCTATCTATCTATCTATCAGCCGAAAGACGTCCACTGCTGGACAAAGGCCTCCCCCAAGGATTTCCACACCGACCGGTCCTGTGCGGCTCGCATCCAGCGGCTTCCTGCAACCTTTACCAGGTCGTCGGTCCACCGAGTCGGGGGCCTGCCCACACTGCGCCTTCCGGTGCGCGGTCGCCATTCGAGAACTTTACTGCCCCAACGGCCATCTGTTCTACGAGCTATGTGCCCTGCCCACTGCCACTTAAGTCTAGCGATTCTGAGAGCTATGTCGGTAACTTTAGTTCTCCTACGTATCTCCTCATTTCTGATTCGATCACGTAGGGAAACACCAAGCATAGCACGCTCCATCGCCCTTTGGGTGACTTTGAGCCTTCTTATAAGGCCCATAGTAAGCGACCATGTCTCGGATCCATATGTCATCCATCACTGGCAACACACACTGGTCAAAGACTTTAGTCTTGAGGGACTGCGGTATTTTGGACGTAAAGATATTGCGAAGCTTCCCGAACGCTGCCCAGCCGAGTTGGATTCGACGATTGATCTCTTTCTCGAAGTTGGACCTACCTAACTGGACTGTTTGTCCCAGGTATACATATTCGTCAACAACTTCGAGTGTAGAGTCTCCAACCTTCAGAGGAGTGGGTGTAACACGGACGTTTGACATGATTTTCGTCTTATCCATGTTCATTTTAAGACCCACTTGTTGGGAGACTCTACTAAGTCCTTCGAGCATTGCAAATGCAAATGTTCCTCAAATTCTGCAAAATATCCCAGAAAATGAGCAACAATTAGATAACATTGAAATAGAAAAGCAAAATTTCAGTTTAAAAACTCTAGGCATTGATTACAATGTTAAAAGTGAATCCTTTACAGTCACCTGCCCAGAAAAATTTGGTGACAGACAAATTACTAAGAGAGAGATACTGAGTTACATTTCAAAATTTTTTGACCCTATTGGTTATATAACTCCAGTCATTATAAATGCAAAAAGTTTCATGCAGACACTGTGGCAGGCAAACATAAGTTGGGATTCTCCCTTGACAGGTGATCTGAGAGAGCAATGGTTGTCGTTTGCTAAAGGCTTAGATAGCATGTTACCCATTACTTTGCAAAGAAACATTCCCACTGCACGCGCGGTGTCTATACAGCTTGTGTGATACATGAAGGAGGTAAGACAAGCTTGCATTTACTTTGCTCAAAATCCCGTGTAAACCCGCTTACCAAGCCACTAACTGTGCCTCGACTGGAATTGAATGCTGCGCTCCTGCTTGCGAAACTTATGGTGAAAGTTCACGGCGCACTAAGCAAGAAAATACATGTACACAATGTACATTTATTCACAGATTCAAAAATTGTGCTTGCGTGGATTGGTACACAAGTAACAAAGCTTAATGCTTACGTGGCAAATCGAGTCCAGGTCGTGGCACAGTTGACGGCCGGGTGGACATGGCATTATGTACCTACCCAGGACAACCCAGCTGATTGTATCACGCGGGGTGTCACTCCGAAGGAGTTGCTGGAAGACGCGAGATGGTGGAGCGGCCCTACGTTTCTTCAAAACAGTAAATATTAATTTGTAAACGAATTAGACTTAACTGCAGTCTTACCTGAAATGAAGTCCACGTCGGAGCCTGACAACGCTCTTTCCAGCGCCAACGCTCTCCTAGCAGTTCAGGGTAATTTCGATTTATTTGAAAGGTACTCAGATATAAACAAACTAACTAGGATTCTAGGATATATTTTGCGTTTTTATAACAATTGTAAAACAGAAAATAATCAACAAAAAATACAGACTAAAATGTTAACTAATAAAGAAATTCAAAATTCATTACAATTGATAATAAAATGCGAACAAAATAAATACTTTTCAAAAGAAATAAATTCATTAAAAAAAGCGACAAATTTAAATAATTCGCTAAAACCATTACACCCTTTTCTTGATAAAAATGGTATTCTCCGGGTAGGTGGTCGTCTCGAAAACTCCTCACTACCATTTACACAGAAGCACCCCATTATTCTTCCAAAAGAATCGTGTATTACTGATATGATCATTCATAGTGAGCATAAAAGACTTATGCACGCAGGTCCCAAGCTATTGCTTTCTGTTTTAAATGAAAGGTATTGGTTAGTTAATGGTCTTAGACATATAAAAAAAATAATTCACAAATGTATAACTTGTTTTAAGTTAAAGGCTGAGGCCTCCAAACAGTTAATGGGTTCTTTGCCTGCTCAACGGGTTACTCAAGCTAGTCCATTTCTTAGAGTTGGGATCGATTATGCTGGCCCGTTCGATATAAAACAATCCAGGATAAGACGAAGTGTCATTACAAAAGGTTACGTATTCATAAAACCCCAATATTTTTTAGTGCTAACTATCAGTGTACTTTAATTTATATGTGATCCATTATTATCTATTCGGGAATAAATCAATTTTTGAAAACATTAGTGCAAAATAGTCAGAAACAACAAAATTGTGAAATCTATTGTAAAATCACGCGGCCATTGCGTGACCAGTGTCCGGCGGCAGTGTGCACGGGAGTCGCGCGGTTACGCGTACTGCGTAAGCTTTGTAATCGCGTGCCGCTGTGCGCGGAACGCATCAACCAAGCTCACCGCGCCACAGGCCAAAGATTATGTACACTTCAGAACCGTGAGTCATTTGAAAGCCTCTGAGAGACAATTGTATTGGATTTTGTTACTTTAAGATAGAAAGGTATTCTGATCTGATTAATTATGGCTACTGTATTAACATGTGTTCGATGCCAAAATGGAATTGAAGGCAGACAGTATCTACAATGTGCTGCTTGTACAGAGTACTATGATTTGCTTTGTGCTAACGTATCCGAAAAACGCTTTCATAACACTATGACCGTAGAGCACAAAAAGGCTTGGAGATGCCAGCCATGTTTATGGAAGATGCCCAGCGACACCAATTCTCCAGTAGGTGCAACAAATCCTCAACCATGTAAAGATACTGATAAGAGCTTCCTGGACGACTGTGCGAATATAAACGAACCAACAACAACCGAGACAGTGAGCGCAAACAGTTCCAAAAAGGAGACCTATGCGAATGTCACCTTTCGTCGTCCGCAGCGAAATTTTAACAGTCTCAATTTGCAATATGAGGACTTTGAACCCACTGATGACACAATAGGTAAGGAAAACTTTAGACTTATGATACAGGAGGAGTTAAGTCTTGCTATAAAGTCCCTAATCGAGCCGCAACTAAAAATCCTATCAGAAAAAGTAGCCGACCTGTGTGGAAAAGTGGCAATTTATAACGAACAACTGGAGGAGCTTGGTGTTTGCTTAGATCAAAAAGTTGCGACCGTCAAACATTTGCAGTTGGAGTGTACTGATCTCAAGGCAACACTAAGTAATCTTGATGGTAAATCTACCGGGAAAGGAAGGATGTCCGCTAAAAGTAGCAAGAAACGGAAAAGTGCTCCTGAGATTAACACTGTCGAAACAGCTGTGAAGAATCTCGGCAGTTCTGAAAAAAGTGTTGACTCCTGTTCTTTTAAGAAAATTGCGAATATTGACCCCGAGCAGCTCGCTCAACCGGGTGACGAGCCATTGTCAACTCGAATTAGACCAGAGGGGCCTAAAACAAAGACGGCAAAAGAGCACCTGCCCCGAAGTTCGGTTCCATCCACTGAGTCTTCGAATGAAGTAGACTGCCAGTACTCTAATAGCGACGACTGGATAGAAATAAAATCGAAGAATCGAAGCAGGCGATCTAATGTCACTATCTCGAGAGGATCAGCTGCACCAGGTGTGACGCCAATAGAAGCAGCAGAGAGGCTGGTATACCTACATCTGTATTACGTGAAACAGGGCACCGCAGTACAACAAATACTGGAGCACCTCAAGACTATATGTGGACGAGATATAATTTGCACTGCCGAAGCTCTTAAGTCACGTGGCGATTACTCATCGTTTAAGATAGGAATACCCCCCGCGCATACAGACGTCGCTTTAGCACCAGACAATTGGGCGAGAGGCATCTGTATAAAGCCATGGAGGCATAACTTTCGTGCCAGCTCCACGAACACCAAAAAGTAAACTAAAAATGTCGATCTTATACCAAAATGTTCGTGGATTAAGGACAAAAACAACTGTGTTTAGGAGGAATGTGTCGAACTGCAAGCAAGATTTAGTAGCTCTAACAGAAACATTCTTAACAAGTTCTGTCCACGATGGAGAACTGTTTTCCGACGAGTATTCAGTGCTGAGACATGACCGTGCAGGTGATGCGGGCTGGGGCGGAGTGCTACTAGCTGCTCGCCGGCCTATCTCTATGCGAACTGTCACAGATGTGGATGGTCTCTCCCCTGACAAGGAACTGCTCATAGCTATAGTGAACAAAAATAATGTGAAATTTATGTGTTGTGTAGTTTACTTGCCTCCTAAATATAAAGATGAACAATACGTTGCAGTTTTAAATTGTATTGAGAATGCTATTTGTAAATATGCTTTAGATACCATTGTTATTGGTGATTTTAATTTGAACTCATGTAGCAACAAAGCCAAGACTGATTTTGAACTGTTTTGTGAATTTTGCAATTTTAAGCAATGTAACGTCGTGCCTAATGAATACGGAGGTATGCTCGATCTCGTGTTGATTGGAAGTGATGCAGTTTCGGTTTCAGTTTCTGGTGAGATTGATCCCCTAGTACCTCCAGATGCATACCATCCACCACTGGATGTTACTTTAGCATTCAAGCCTTGCGCACAGGCATTACCGTCGCATCCATTGCCGAGAAGTACACCCGTTGGCCCCGGGCGTGCTACTGTGCAGTGGAACTTTGGCAGAGCTGACATAAGCTCCCTGTATACTGCAATTGCCGACATTGATTGGCGAGAAATATTGGATCTATCTGATGTAAACCAAGCGACCGAAATGCTATATACTAAGCTTTACGATTGCTTTCAAACTTATGTGCCACAAAAGAGAGTTGGTAGGACTTCGAGTCGATACGTATATCCGATATGGTACACTGGGGATATCATCAAATATATAAAGCTTAAGTACTACCATTTAAAAAGATACAAAGCAGAGGGTAAAGAATTTAACCGGGAGCTATTTAAATTCTACAGGCAGCATGTTAAGGATCTGATTAAGGTCTCTTATCAAAATTACACAGAAAGCATCTCTGCCAGTATATGCCAAGACCCTTCAAAGTTCTGGGATTTCATAAAGGACCAACGTAAAGCTAGGCGTAGCAACGAAGGCTATACATGTGGTTCTCGTACTGTGTATGGTCAGGAAGCTGCAGAAGCATTTGCAATTTTTTTTGCCTCTGTTTTCCACAAAAATGTTCCGACATTAAACGCTGAGGAGGCCGCATTGAAAGGTAATGGTAAATTGAGTGCAGTCACAGTAAGCGTGGACAGCATCAATGAATCTGATCTTCAACGTGCCGCAAAACGGCTTAAACCTCGATCTTCAGCTGGTCCTGATGCTGTGCCTCCGTTTTTAGTAAAGGATTGTCTGGCCGTGTTGTCAGACCCCTTGTTGCACATTTATAACTTGGCTCTCAGGGCTTCGTCATACCCACTGTGGTGGAAAACATCCCGAGTGACCCCAGTCCCGAAGGGAGGTCAAAGTTCTGATGTCGAGGATCACAGGCCGATAGCGGTGATGTCAGTGTTTGGCAAGCTGTTTGAGTCAATTCTCGCTCGACGCATTAGTGAACAGATCGATGCAAGATTGAACGACTCACAACATGGCTTTCGTCCTGCTCGCTCGACTGTTACTAACCTTGTTAATTTCGTCGATTACACTAAGGCTCAAATGGATTTAGGACGTCAAGTACATGCAACCTATTTCGACTTTAAAAAGGCGTTTGACCTCGTAGATAATGATCTGTTGCTTGAGAAACTGTCTTCGGCTGGATTCTCGATAAATCTCTTAAAATTGTTTGCTTGTTACCTCAAAGACCGGGTGCAATACGTGAGGGTAAATGGGTTCGAATCATCTGAATACTACACGAGATCAGGTGTGAGTCAGGGCAGTACCCTCGGGCCAACTTTATTTCTGCTCATGATTGATGACTTGCCTGACACTGTCACAACCGCCAATTGTAGCCTGTTTGCTGACGACTTGAAACTGTACATGGGTATCGGAGATGCTGACGATGTAAAGTCTCTGCAATGTGACATAAACGCTGTTGCTTTATGGGCTAAAAGTAATCGCCTCTCTTTCAACACGTCTAAATGCAAGACAATTGCTTTCTCACGATTGCACTCACCTATTCTTGCCACATATACTCTAGAAGGAGACACAATAGAGCGTGTTGATGAGATCGGTGATTTGGGTGTGGCCATGGATGCAAGGATGGACTTTCGTAGCCATGTTGCAAAAGTAGTGAAAGCTGCTAATAGAATGTTGGGTTTTGTTATGAGATCGTGCTCTCAGTTCCGGGATCCTGGTGTAGCACTTCGACTCTATACTTCATTTGTTCGTAGCAAACTGGAATATGCCGCCATTGTGTGGGACCCGTGCGAGCAGAAGTATGCATTCATGCTGGAGAAAATACAGCGCAAGTTTGCACGGTACCTATACAAAAGGACGTACGGTTACTACCCATTCCTGTTTCCGTCGATGTTCGTGTCGGGTATGGTGGGGCTGTACACACTCGAGTTCAGACGCAAAATGCAGCTTTTAGTACACTACTGTTTGCTTTTGCACGGAAAAATCAACAATCCCGTGGCTCTCGAGAGGTTTCAGCTCCGCGTTACTGCTAGGGCTCCACGGCATCGACGCGCACGTCTGCGACCTCCTCTGTTCGCTCTCCTGCCGGGGCCAGGCTTGAGGACGCAGAGCGGTCACAATGCTCCAACTGCTCGGGCGATTCACTTGATCAATGACATGCACTCGCGGCTCGAGCATACCGACGTACTATATGACATTATACCTAAATTAATAAAAGACATTTACAGGTATTTAAACTGTTAGTTTTAGATAATTAATCAATGATGAATTTATAATTATTTTTCCATGTATATGTATATAATTTTATTTTATTTTTATATAAATTTTTGCTATGAAATTGATTTAATGATTTTAAGTTTTATTGACTGTAGTTTATGAAATGTTAGTGACTTGGATTATTCTGTAAGCTGACATTTTTATGAATAAAAATAAATTGAAATTGAAATTGAAATATGCCTTTTTGTATGTTTTGCTACTAAAGCAATTCATTTAGAGCTCGCGTCAGATTTGACAACTGGTACTTTTCTTTCCTGCTTTAAACGTTTTGCCTCGCGTAGGGGTCTCCCTCAAGACGTATTCTGCGATAACGCAAGTACCTTTAAGGGCGCAAAGAACAAATTAACTGAGTTATATAACTTAGTTAATTCTCAAAGTCATCAAGCACAGATAAACGAGTATGGTTTGCAAAACAATATTAACTTTCACTTTATACCTGCCTACTCTCCTGTGTTTGGTGGATTATGGGAAGCGGGTGTAAAAAGCACCAAGTACCACTTAAAAAGAGCGATTGGGCTCCAGATTCTTACATATGAGGAGATGTGTACTGTTCTCTCGCAAATAGAGGCCGTGTTAAATTCTCGACCTCTAGTTCCCTTAACAACGCATTGCGATGATTTTGCATACCTAACCCCTGGTCATTTTCTCACTGGCAGAGCTCTAGTTTCGTATCCAGATCATGATTTATCTAATGTTCCTATCTCAAGGCTTAGACTATGGAATGTCACAAACAAAATTGTTCAGTCCTTCTGGCAAACTTGGAATAAATATTATTTAAACAACCTACAGTCTAGACCGAAATGGCGAGATGAGTGTTACAATTTAAAACTAGGTGATTTAGTTTTGCTTCGTGATGACAATGCACCTCCCCTCACATGGCCTATGGGTCGTATTACTAAAGTATTTCCTGGAAAGGATAATAAGATAAGAACATTTGAGGTAATGACTTCAAATAAAAAGACACATGTAAGGTCAATTACTAAAATCTGTTTATTTCCAATAAACAATGATGTTGTTAATAAATAATGTTCGTAGGCCATTCTTAGAATGTGTAGTTTTAGTTTTACTAAACTGCGATGCCAAGAACACCACAATAGGTGTTTCATTAGTCATTAAGTATTAGTCTTAACTTTCTTAGACTTAGATGGTTAGTTGCAAGTTTCAATATAATGTTAACTTAAAATACTTACCTATATTCTTTTACTTACTGTAAAAACCAAAACCTAACTAAAATTGTTATAGGCAATTTTTATTTATGGTTATTGTTCATAACTTATAATATCTTATAGGTATATACTACTAATAATAAGGCAAAGCTTGTGTCATGTTTAATTTTGTTTAAGGCCACATTATACTTGTCATTTTGAATTTTGTTAAAAATATTTTAACTGCATATTGAAATAAGTTTGTAAGAATAGCATTGACACAATCATTTGTTTGTTTGCCTGTGGCCCCCAGTATGTTAGCAACATTAAGGAAGTGGCAACACTTTTATTATTATTACTTTGGTTTCCTCCACTTGATCTAAAAATGTCATCGTGTATACATGTGAAATTGCAATATACTTTAAAATTTAACTAGAAAACAGTGGTTTTTACTCGAGCAGCGTCCCTGGATCTTAACAGTCTTCTACAGCGCAAGCAACGCCTTGTACAACTGGTTCTTATGCTCAGATTTAGAGCAAAATTACAGCATTCTGCTCAAAAAAAACTAGAATCCCAAACGTTATAGTTACAGCGGTAGACGCTAAAAACTGATTTTTCCCGCCAATTTTTTGAATAATTACGGCGACTCGCAGCAGATTGCGACGTTGCCGCTCTTAATTTTTTTAGTTCAAGCAATAACTGACTTTGTGCTGTGAGTATAAGGTACATTTGAGTTTCAAACTATCGATTGTCATTTACTCTGACAGACAAGAAACAAGCGGGACAAATATAAATGGAAGTGTTGGTGATCTTACAATACGTAAGGGTTTAATATGACAGGAATTGGTATTATTGTATCGAGCCGGACGACGTACTGCCGTTTTAGTTGACAGCTAATATTATATCTTTATATTTTATAGCTTAAAAGACATGTCACGAGGTCACTAAGTGTTAATAAAAAAATAACTCTTGAAAAGCCTAAAAGTAAGAGGAAGGGTCTCATTGATGTCGGCTATCGTTATTTAGACTTCAGGGATCAGTGTCACAAATTAAACGCATTTAGGGCTTTCACATTTTGTTTAATAATCAGTCTTACGCAGCAAAATATATGTAGAATCTTTTTATTTACCTAATAATTAAACTGTGTGTAAAAAAGTACCATGCCAAACCAAATCCATAATCAGAAAATGTGTCATCAATTCTTTAACCTGTATACTAGTAAAAATATAGATATTAAAAAATATATATTTTAGAAACAGACATCCATAATCAGTTTTTTGTAACTTTTACACACACGAGGGTTTTAGTCAAGCCGAGCTTCTCTTGTTTTGTTTTGTTGCTTATATTTTTTTTTATATTTCATTCTGTGTGTTACCAACGCAATAAACTAATGACAAATATATTTTACCCTACATCCACACATTCGGCCAATGCAACGATGAAGACCGATAGTAATAAAAATCGGTTACCACAGCCGCAGTTCAGTGTGACTTGCACTCTTGCTTTTTCGCGTCGATAACGTAGGTTGACTGAATAAAAGTTAGATAATTATCTGGATAAGTTTTTCTGTTAGTGACATTTAACTCGACGGTTTTCGCGTTTTTCAAGACACTCTGACACATTCGTGCCAATTAATATCTTTAGATGGTAGTCGTAAAGTTATTTCAGGTGTCTGACAGTGGGGTTCACCACTAGCCCTATAATCACCATACAAATAAAAATATTTTTATTTGAAAAAAACTGACTTTTATGTAGGTACAGTGGTTTTGAACGCGGCACTAGGTATACCTTGTTTCAATCCAATTTAAAAAAGGCAAACAATCTTATTAGGGAACTGACACATGAAAACGTCAAAAATTTCGTACCTGCTTCATATTTTCATTGATTACTTTGATGAAGTTGTACCACGGAACCCTACACTGCGCGTGGCCCAACACGCACTTGAACGCTTTTTATTCAGTCGAATTTATAGGATTTAGTACGGAACATGAATATGACTAATGTGTTGGTCGAATGTGTGGATGTAGGGCGTTTTGCGTTTTGTTTTTGTACTGCTATATACAAATATTGGAGCATGGCTGAAATCGGAACGATGCCGCCGCCGCCACCACCAGCAAGACGCAATGATGAACCACAAGCGTTCCGTATTATAGATATTCCGATATCGTATGATTTACATGTATTTATTCCCATAGAAATATATAAAATCGTCCTTGTTTCTAGTCTTTATCAATGTAAGTGACAATCGATAGTTTGAAACTGAAATGTACCTTATACTCACAGCACAAAGTTAGTTACTGCTTGAATTAAAAAAATTAAGAGCGGCAACGTCGCAATCTGCCGCTAGTCGCCGTAATTATTCAAAAAATTGGCGGGAAAAATCAGTTTTTAGCGTCTACCGCTGTAACTATAACGTTTGGGATTCTAGTTTTTTTTGAGCAGAATGATGTAATTTTGCTCTAAATCTGAGCATAAGAACCAGTCTTGTATTCATATAAGTTGCAAAGCTATACAGCTTTGTCACTTTTGTTATGTCCACCCAGCAAGGAAAAAACATTGGCTCGTAGCACAAAAAGTACTGATTTTTGGGATTCAAAAATAATTCAGCATTGGTTTTTCGTGTTGCTCTAAATCCTGGCATAAAAATTTTGAACCAAGATGCTGTAATTGCTGAGATCTGATGTTACTGCTAGAAAGATTCGTGAAAAGAACGTGAAGCAGGTTTTGCGTTCTAGTGAGATAACTATTGAAATGATATTCATGAAACTTTGCAGTCCGACTCACTTTATGATGCTCTAAATCTGTGCATCAAAATTTTTTCCCAAGTCTTCGTAGTTTTTGTGCACCAGTTGTGCTTGCTGGGTGGACTGCCATCCAGCAAGCACACCTTTAGGCGCTCGTATCTCGAAAAGTATGATTGCTCAATTTTTTTCCCTTGGCATGATGATTGCTCTAATTATGCTCTAAAATTTGAGATAGGTAGGATTATCCTAGGAGCCCCAGGAAAAAAGTGCTTGCTGGGGTCACTGACACTACCATTTCACCTTTAAAAGTTGGGAGAACAGAAATATTAAGTTGTAAGCTAAAGTGATGTTTACCTAAGGTAAGATGGGGTAATAACGGATAACTTTTCAGTGCCTTGTAATAATGATGAATAGACATATATTTTTCACAAATCTTACGCCTGTAAATATTCGTAAAATTGATAGGAGATATGAATCGTTAATAAAAATATAAATTATAATTACTAAATGTTAATTTTTCTCGTTTTCCCCTCTAAATAGTGAATTTTCTTCTTGACGCACATCCCATTTTACCCCTGCAAACCTTATAAAACGTCACTTAATGTTTACATTATTGAATGAACGATAAATGATTATAAGGTTTAATGCAGATGAGGTCTATAATTCTAATCTCGGTCGGAGAAATATTTGAAACTCGTATTATCACAGAAAACTTTCAGACATACGTACGATAGTATAATAAAATGGTATGATAAATAATGGGTAGTTTTAAGGTTTTTACAAGATCCGGATCTGGGATTTGATTTAACTTCAAGAACCAATGAATCTAGATTCGATTTGCTTTCGTAGTTACTTCAGTTCAATGAAGGATCTGCGCTTCTGGCTTTTACCCATCTAATATCTAGATAGTAGGTATTTCAATCTGTATTATTTTACCTGTGTGAAATATTTGGTTAAATCATTCAGATGTAGCTCGGTGTGTTCACAGTTTGGGTAATTGAACAAAATAATGTAAATGTAATTCCTCTCAACATTATAAGGTTAATAGGAAGAGCTCCCTAGAGGGATAAGTCCACCCTTTTTTAGTTTTTCCTGTTTTTTTGATGTATTGTTCTTTGTTTTTTATTACAATAAAGAGTATACAAACAAACAAACAATAATGACAGGATTAAAAAACTGAACAGAGAAGTGCATACTATAGTACATGGAGTTTGCGTTACTGATAAAAACTATGTAAAATCTATTAAAATAAATTGAAATCAATTTTTATTTGTTTTACATATTCATATAATCATTGGTATTTTTAAATACTCGTTAAGGAAAAAGTAACGGTATTTTAATATCATTAAATTGATACATTTGTTTCGTTAATTTCACAACGCTATTGAATGAGGTGAATGAAAATGCAATGCATATCAATCTTTTATGTATCGGTTACATAAAAGTATTTATTTATTTATTTATATCTATTTTCCAAACTTTTAGAGGCAACAGAGAATACCCATAATTAATATTTTAATATTTTATATCGCGTCACGTAACCTTATTTTTGTAATACTTCGGAGTAAAAATTATTGAATATAAGTCCAAAAATGTTTCCATCTTCCTAAGGTGACCCATGTGAATTAGTCAGATATTAACAATTACTTTTTTTATCTTTTTTTTCTCCCAACTTTTACATACATTTTGAAAAATGTAAAATGTTGAATTATTTGTGTTACGTTTTTTCACATTATCTTATTTTTGTAATATTTCAGGAACAAATAATGAAAATATAAGTACGAATATGACGCTGGGGCACAAACGGGCATTGTCTTTTTTATGTGCCATTTTTGAAATACTTATTGTAGGTTTTTTATGTTTTAAGTCAATAAAATTCATTCTAATTTCACCCCGTAGACGGAAAACACACTGCTACGTATACATCGCAATGAAATGCGATAGTTCGAATTTAAACTTCGTACTGTAAAATGTTGATTTGTATACAAAAATTGCATACCACACACTGAAATCGCATCTTCCTACATCGCAATGAAATGCGATAGTTCGAATTTAAACTTCGTACTGTAAAATGTTGATTTGTATACAAAATTCGCATACCACACACTGAAATCGCATCTTCGTCCGAAGGTGCGATTCGCACAACGACATTGCGCTCACGGACGACGACGCGATACGATTCGCGGGGCATGCCACACTGCTACGCAGTACCGTCCGAATTTTTGTGTAGAGAAGCGGCTGGCGAGCGTGTATACTAGCGTGTTGCGGGGTGCGTGGCGCGGGGGGATTTACGAAATGACCCTTGTTATAAACATAAACAAGAAGCATCCGAGTCAATACACGTTCGAATATTGAATGGACACATGACGAAATCCGTGACTTCGTCGTGCACCGCAGTATTGGAAGAAATTCGGACGAAAACCGTTCATTGTTGCGGACCACTGCCGCATGCGAATTTCGTTGCTTCGGACTCCCGTCCGTTTTCGGACCAGTGTGTTTTCCGTCTTAAAACAGATGCTATCAAATCGGTTCAAGTATGTATGTATAAAATACCCTGCGACGACGACGTTTTAATTTAGATATACTGATCAAAATGCTCATGGTTAGTATCGTTTTGTAAGTAAAAATAAAATGTTTTTTTTTAAATCTGATATTTGTTTTGATGGCTTTAATGATCATTCTAGACTATATGTCATAAATAGAATTCCACCTGTGGCTTCAACAGCGTTGATGTTTATAAGTTTATAAGCTCGTAATTTGTCATAAGTACTAATCGCTATTTTGTTGTGTGAAATACCTATATATATTTTTAATGCGATTTTCATCTTTTCGAGATTGATTTGTTGTTGAAAAGTTGTTTTGGTTTCAGTACAATTCATCAAGTCCATTAGAGGTAAAACTGTGGCCCTGTTCAATCACTACACATACAATCGTCATGTGTTTTCCACACGTGGCATCAGATGGCAGTGCACGCAACGTAACAGGAACTGCAATGCGTCGTTGACAACCGCCGAAGACGGCCACCTCGTGTCCAGTAAGAATTGTAACCGACATACACACCTGCCATCTAAGTATGTAGTTAAAAATGGAATATATATTAAAATTTAAACATTGACAAGTGTAATATTTTCCTGCTGTACTCTTTTTTCTCTGTAATATGCTTATAAGTCAGTGAAATCTCCATAAAGACTTGTTCTGCTTTTATGAAATATTGTTTTTAAAGATGCTACTCCTTTCTTTTCGAGCACGAGATAAATATGTCCCCCTATGCTATGGATGAGGAGCGTATGTTGATTTTAGAATTGTTCTGAAAACTACAGTTTTCTGTCACTTACAGATCTTTTGTATTTCAGATTGCCTTCCAGTTTTCTCTAAGACACGATTGGGACAACCAGTACTTCTGTTAGGCCACTACAGGTTCAACAAAGGCAATCATTACAAAAACGAGAGGGTTCGGTGGTACTGCACCGGTAGACGCAAAGGATGCAAATCTAGCGTAGTCACTATGTCTGATAAAGTTATCTATTACAAAAATAAACACAATCATTGATTTGTTTACTATGTACTTAGTATTTGTCAGGTAAACTTTAAATCTTATTTTGTATCTTGCTACTTTCTCTTTGCAAAATACGTCGCTTACTTTATTTTTTCTCAATAAAAATGTTTTTTTTTCTTTGTCAAGTAAGAATCAAAGATAAATACAGGCTAATGCTACACTTTAATTTCTTTTATTATTATTTTTGTTTTATCTGTCTATTTTATTAACTCCTACTAACAGGAACCACTTAACTTCCGTGGACAAACTTAACCTCCTAACGTATACGTACATTTTCTCACTTATGTCTTATCAGGTTAACGTTATTATTAATTTGAATTAAAGTTTAAATCAAAAATGTTAGATAAATACTAATAAATATTAGATTAAAATAATTTAGAAGTCTTGTTGTGGCTATCACGTCGCATTGTTAAGTTAGTTGGAGACGGAAGTTAAAAGTTGTAGTTAAAAGTTAGAAGGTTATCATAGTAAAAGTTACAAGTTAAAGTTGAATGAAGTTGGGTGGTTGAATTTACACAAAGTTATAAAAGTAATAAACATATTCAAAATACCTAGACTACGTGACTAAAAGTAGGGCGCACAAAAACGCTGTACGGGTTTAGCTCGTACAAGTCTCTACCGTGCTTTCTGCTTATACCATTCATTAACCTTGACGGGTGCAGTTTACTGCATCAGCAATTAAAACAATATATGTATACAGTGTAACAATTTGTTCATCACCAGCATTTACTTTCACAACATCCTGGCGTGGAAACCCGATACTCAGAGTTGGAGGATACAGTTTCAGTGCCCAATCAACAAACGGCCTCAAGAAGCGGTGGCGGTGCGCGACGCACAATAACCGATATTGCAAGGCGTCTGCGCACACTTACGACAATAAGCTGATGAAACTTAACAACATACATAATCATTAATTTATAATGAAAGCGAGGTGTCGTCGAGTGCAGCACAAAATATGTAATAACTGAGCATACTTCAAACATTTTTCTAACATTTTTCTGTGGCTATTGATTTTTAAATATTTTTAAATGGTTTTTTAGAAAATTAATACAATACTCTGAGACAGTTCAGACATGGTCACTTGACCCTAGAATTTCCTGTGCTGTCACAGTTGAACCATACATTGTACTACTATTATTTTAAAGCTTTAACAGCCTCTTTAAGTCTTCTCACTTTTGTAGTAGGGTTCATGGGTTCCCGACTGGCATGACTCACTATACAAACTCAGCTCTCAGATTTTGTGTGCCAGATCCGGAATCAGAATTGGAAAAATATATGCTTATGTATTTCCTACTAGGGTATGTATTTATATTTCGGTTTCCAAGAAGTATTTTATTACCACATTTTAGCATAATGTCATAATTTTAACAAAGCGTTATCATTAGAGTTCTTGTTTTACTTTGTTTATGGTGCAGACCGAATGGCGTGGCGCATACGTGGCGTCTACGTGGCATGTGCGTTCCAGCAGTGACACGCCGGCAAGAGCGTTACTGCCACGCATATGCCACGCAGAGATGTCGCGCAGAAACGTCACCCAATTCGCCTTGACAGCAGTGCAATTTTTATTTCTGTAATCTGTATGTGTCGTGTTGTAAAAACACTCACAATTGCGCACTATTTCGATTACTTTTCCTTTAATTCCATTGCCTCCATTGTGTAATAATTTGTAAACAAATACAACTTGCCACGCGCAACACCGTGCGTGGCGTGTACGCGCGTGCATACGCGTGCCCGGTGTGACACATTACAACCGTTGCTGCCACGCCGATGCCACGCATGTGCCACGCCACGCGTTTGGTCTGCACCAGCCTTAAGTGGGCAGTGGGATAATCATGGACATCTTTCCATCGTAATCCGACACATAACATAGGCATAGAAAAACTTCTTAGTCATACTATTTGCGTGAACATATTAAAAAAAGCCGGCCAAGTGCGAGTCGGACTCGCGCACCGAGGATTCCGTATAAATTCATAATAACATATGTATCGAACTCTAAATCAAATTGTCAGACCTGCAATCCCTTGAAGCTGTGAAAAAATCAAACTTCTATGCCAACGCAATCAAGGGATACGGCCGTTTATGGCGCTTATTTGGACACTCGCATGGGAATCAAAACCTATAGGGTACTTTCCGTTGACCTAGAATCATGAAATTTAGCAACGAGCAATGCTTCTAGCACAAGTTAAGGAAAAAGTCCGAAAACCATAAAGTTTTAGTTACGTCACAAAGAAATTATTTTTTTACAGATTCAAGGGATTACAGGCCTGAGTATTTGATATAAATTTCAACTTGATACGTGTACGCGTTCCTGAGAAAAGGGTCTTGACAGACAGGCAGACAGACGGACGGACGGACAACGAAGTAATCTTACAAGAGTTACTTTTTCCTTTTGAGGTACGGAACCTTAAAAACATGTGCTTATGCTCGGTTTCATCTGCAGGATACACATTCTCAAAGTCCATGCGTGGTAATCCGTTACTCAACGTAGAAGGGTATACATTCAGTGTGCAGATCACTTCCGGCCTCAGAAAGAGGTGGCAGTGCGCAACACACACCAGCAGGAGGTGCAAGGCGTCTGCGCATACTTACGACGACGAATTGATTAGAGTCAATAACACGCATAACCATTAAAATTGTAAACGATTATGAAATATTTGAGTTATTAAGTATTATTATGAACTTGTAAGATGTGACGCGCAATAATTTATATTTTTTCCTTATCTAAAGAATGTCCACTTTCTTCAGTACCCTTTTTTTAGAAGCGTCGGTGGCTAAGCGGTATTGACTTCGACCTCCTAACCAGAGGTCGTGGGTTCAAATCCTGGCTAGTGCACCAATGAGTTTTTCGAAACTTACGTGCATTTTCATACCGACTGCTTTAACGGTGAAGGAAAACATCGTGAGGAAACCTGCACATCTGATTTCTAGATGTGTGTATGATGGTCGCGTAGCACACGTCCGTAGGTGTAAATCTAAATGCCCTACACGTGACCGCGGGTGATGCTAAGCGCAACACTAGGCAACCGCCGTCTATACCTTGTTGATAGAACGGTCAAATGTGCCACACGATAAGAAGAAGTACCCTTTTTTGAATAAATGAAAACAATATAACACACACACACACATATACATACTTTTTGCTTTTCGTTTGCTAGACTGTAAAATCTTCGAACTTGTCCGGTGCCGACTGAAAATCAGCGCTGCAGGAAACTGCAGCATATGCTGAGCTCGGAACCGTTTCGCTAACACGGCACCCGCCTACTTACATATAAATGTTTAAATTAAATTTCCTATTATGTCTACTGTTTTTATATATTATGTTCTTGTTATTGTTTTCTCTTCTGTTTGTAAAATGTTTAAACCTGTTTTGTAAAAAGTGTCGTGTAAGTGAATAAATGTTATATCTATCTATCTATCTATCTAACTTTTTTGTGCACAATATAAAGAAAGAAAATAATAAAGCTCGTTGCTACTATAAAGTCACTTTTTGATCCTACTGGTTCAACAGAAGTAAACTTTTTCGATTGTTAATAATATAGTGGACTTTGATAGCCAGTCGTTAGATTTATCTTGGTCATAGATACATGGTACATTTTACACATCCGAATTTGTTAGGTTATTTGCAGACAGATATTTTTTTCAGAGGGATACTCGTACGAAACGTCTGTCCGCGGGAAACCGTTACTCCACGTCGGAGGATACAGCTTCTGCATCAGAACTTCTTCTGGAGTCACGAAGCGGTGGCGATGCTCGACTCACAACAGTAGGAACTGCAAGGCTTTAGCATCTACCTTCGGCAAGGAGCTAGTGAAAATAATAACTCACATAACCACTAAAACAGTTGTTAACCACTTACTAGTGCACTATGGCTCATTATCATATCTTCAGTCAAAAGACGTCAAAGAAAGGATTTCCACGACGACCCGTCTTGCACTGCCCGTGTCCAGACTGTGTACTTATGCACTGTGTCTGCTTTGTGAAATCTTTCTTTATTATAATCAGCCCATCAATGTCCTCTACCTCTATTACTCGTACTCGTTGGCTTACCATCAGCCCACAATCTCACATGAGTCCCATTATTCCCACATCTAGTATGCGTATCTTTATAAAACATCTGTTCTTTCTACATATAAATTATAATAGGAAAAATTAATTGTCTGACAGATAGGTTAAGGCATAAGTCAGAAGCTCAAAATAAGGCATGCGATGTAAACGTTGCAGATGGATTGCATAATCCGCTGTTTTACAAAACCGTTAGTGATTTTACATAATAGCTCCGTTTTGCAATAAAGCTGATTGGCGTTCAGCTGGATTCCCATTACGCTACGATTAACTAAAAAGCTAACCACATTTCGACATAATTCGGAATGACCTATCTGCATTCACAATGAGCATTTGGTATAGGGCGACCATGATAAAATAAAAAAGCGGCCAAGTGCGAGTCGGACTCGCCCATGAAGGGTTCCGTAGCAGCAAGTAACATAATATAAAAGTTTTTGTAGTTCGTTGTAACTTGAATGAAAGGTAAATTGCGGTTTACGATTTATGACGTATTAAAAAAAAACTACTTACTAGATATCGTTCAAAACAATTTTCGGTGGAAGTAATGGTAATGTACATCATATATTTTTTTTAGTTTTATCATTCTCTTATTTTAGAAGTTACGGGGGGGGGACACACATTTTACAACTTTGGAAGTGTCTCTCGCGCAAACTATTCAGTTTAGGAGAAAACGATATTAGAAACCTCAATATCATTTTTGAAGACCTATCCATAGATACCCCACACTTATGGGTTTGATGAAAAAAAATTTTTTGAGTTTCAGTTCTAAGTATGGGGAGCCCCCAAAATTTATTGTTTTTTTTCTATTTTTGTGTGAAAATCTTAATGCGGTTCACAAAATACATCTACTTACCAAGTTTCAACAGTATAGTTCTTATAGTTTCGGAAAAAAAGTGGCTGTGACATACGGACAGACAGACAGACAGACAGACAGACAGACATGACGAATCCATAAGGGTTCCGTTTTTTGCCATTTGGCTACGGAACCCTAAAAACGAATATATTACAAACAAATATATTTATGTAAATAAAGATAGGTGTAAAGTAGGTTTCGAGTAACTTTTGTATAAATTATATTAGTGTTTTTTTCGTTTAATTAAAATAAGTTTAAATTTCATGGTTTTCCTTTCATTTAACTTATCATGTTTGTTTGATCCTGAATATTGACCCTATCGATTAATGCCATAAAAGTACAGAATGTTATTTTTTCGGATTTTAGCCGGTTCGATTTCTGAGTGTGACTATCTTTGTAATTATTTTTGCTTCTTTTTACAAATAAAGGAGTATTAATATAACGTTCAAGTTTTAAGAGTACTTTCCCTCCAGGTTACATTACAAAATTACAGCCAGTATAATTTAATTAATACAATATATAAATTACCTTTGGCTAATCAATTTTTTATTACTACACTTTAAGTTGGTAACTTTAAACTTTTTGGAATATTTTTAAGCAGAACTTATTCTAAATTATTATTAAATAATTTATTTCAATATCTGTTTATATGTCGATTCATAATTAAATCTTCTTGGTTTTTCAGCACAGTACGTCACGTCGCAACGCGGCACGACCCTCCTGATTGTCGATGGGTGCAGGTTCGGTCTCCATCAGCGAAAGGGAAAGAGGGGTCGATGGAGATGCTCCACATGCACTAAATGCCGAGCTGTAGTCCACACTTACGGTGACGAGATCATCAAGATGAATAATGTTCACAATCATTAAGCTATGAGTGCTACGACAAATGTGCAGAATTCTTTACGTATTAATGCGACCGTGTCGTAGTATTTTTTTTGTGCTGTGTTATTTAAATTTGTGTAGCCAGGACATAGGTATATAACATGGTTATATATAGTATGACTTAGTAAAAAAATAAAATTATACGAAAATGCAGTATTTTTTATAAACATCTACGATATTGCACTTTTTTAGTTTGACTAAATCAATGTAAATTTTAAATATACTCAGCCTTATGTAAGGCTGGCCAGTTATAAGGCTGGACAAGATAAATTTATAGGAAAGAAAAATAATAATCACTAAGTAGACAAAAATAGCAAATCTGCACTTGATTGTTGTTTATGCATGAGACATTATGGGAAATACACGTAATAACTTTATAATTATGATTTTGTTTACAACTATTATTTGCCTGTTACCTTTTGAAGTTCTGAATTATGTTTATTATTTTATTATTATTGGTCATTGGTCAATATTTATTGGTCATTTAGGAATAAAACATTAAAAAATAAAACAATTTCAGTGCGGTATGTGAAAACTGTGCGCGGGAAATTGGCTCTCACGTTGAACGGCTACCCCTTTTGTGCGGACACGACCAGAGGCCTGCGCACGCGCTGGAAGTGTTCGCGGTGTAGCAGCCGGCGTTGCCGCGCCATAGTGTACACTTATGACGGCGATGTCATCAAAATGGTTAATGCTCACAATCACTGACACATTTTGGAGTCCAGTTATTATATTATAAATAAAAATGTTTTGTAATGACTTAAAATCGTACTAAAACCAAACCAAGTGCGATTTAGACTGGCAAACTCACAAATATACGAGGAACAATAATATTTCTGTTTGTATGTTTAGTTTTGTGTATACCATAATTTTCGATTGGTTTCATTCAATTCGGGAGCATGAACCTAAGTATATTTAATTCAAACAGATATGGGACATTTTAATAAAATGAGATGATATTATATATTTCAGGCCACGCACCTGTGTACAGCACCACTCGACTCGGAAACAGCGTCCTTATTCTCGGTCAGTACAGGTTCAACATCAACACGCGGTATAAGAATTGCTATAGACAGAAATGGTACTGCACCAGGAAAGTGCAGGGCTGCAAGGCTAATATAATCACAGTTGACGGCAGGATCGAACACGTCCATAATGAACACGACCATTATCGACTTAAGAACTGACTCTAATGATAACAGACATGTGAGTCGGTCTACGGTAATCAATACCATATATTTTTTAATAATATGCATACTCAAAGAACATTTAAAGAAAGCATGAATAATCTGTTTTCAAGAACTAAATAGTAAATATTTAATTTTAAAATTTAGATTTAGAGTTAGGTAGGTGTCTTAAAATATATTGTATTAAAATATATTGTATTTTAAGCCTCTATTTGTTAAGATACCTACCTAACTCTAAATCTAAATTTTCTCATCTAAATTTAATCAGGGATTAAGCTCTTAGTGAATGGAAAAAGAAGTATACATTTAGGACCGTTTTTCTGAAACATATCATTTATTATAGAATATGTCAATAGATGCTTAAACTCCGGCTTTTTGTAAATAGGAATTCGTTAGTGCACATTTTTGTGTCACGCCCAAAAACAAATACTTGTTACATAAATAAGTTAATATCATTCTATCTATATGAGGGGAGGCTTTTGCTCAGCAGTGGGATAGCTGTAGGCTAGTAAAAAATATATATATTAATCATAATTATATCTCAATTATTTTAATAAAAATAACCTAAAAGCAAGAATAAACAAGAAAACAATATGTATAAAATGTGTATTTCTTCGAAAAATGTTAAGCGTTAAGAAGCAAGCTGTGCACGGGTCTCATTTTTAAGGTTATATTGTAGTTGTAATCCGTAATCTGTAATATAATTTCTTTTGTCCATCTGTTTTTTCTTTCGTTTCGCACTAACCTAACTTCGTTCAAATAAGGCTTAGAAAAAAAAAACAATCGTACTATTATAATGACGATAAATAATGTCCGCAGTTAAATGTTAAAATAAACGTTTTGTAAACGGATGGTAACTTAAAGGGTCTAAAGATGATAGCATAAATTGACTAGACATATTTAGAGATTACATACTTCAGACATTCAACAATGCTTTCTTATTTAATTTTTATTCTTATTTAATGTAGGGTTTCCATGATATCAAAGGTTTAATAAAAATTGAAAAAATGTTACTGGCATTCTTTAAATCGGAGTAATCTTCGTTAACAGATAAATTATACATTTTTAATACTTAGATTTTAAGACTGATATCTACTAACCTATGAAATACTTTCGAAGCTTCAAGGTTTTGCTCGGAAGGAAGAAAGCAAGGAACTGCAACGTTGGGCTCTTTTTTTGATTGACTTTCGAAAAATTAAAAATTATTGTAGTTTAGTGTCGTAACGACATTTAACTTATATTTTATCTTCAATTTGCGCATATAAATAGCCTTTTTTTCATTATTAATTGTGCGCCGCTATGATGCATCACAAAAACAAAAGGATATCAGCGCCCCTAACGGTGGATACTATAACTATTTTACGATATGATCACTAATGCTTGACCATTTCATGAAATAGCCGTGCGTTAGCTGTATATCGTGAAAAGTTGATGTACTTATTCATTGATCTGACCAGACCATATCATGATGTGATCAGCAGATATTTTCCATTTCATGAAATGCGACCATTTAGTGATCATATCGTAAAATAGTTACAGTATACACCGTTAGAGGCGCTGATATCTTTTTGTTTTTGTGATGTATCATGGCGGAGTACAGTTAATAATAAAAAGGCTATTAATAATGCACTAATTGAAAATAAAATAGAAGTTTAATGTCATTACGATACTAAACTACAATAATTTTTCGAAAGTCAATCAAAAAACGAGCGCACCGTAAAAACCTTGAAGTTCGGAAAGTGTTTCATAGGTTAGTAGATATCAACCTTAAAAGGTAAGTATTAAGAATGTATAATTTCTCTGTTAACCAAGATTTGTTGCCAGATGTCATGGCATGAAGATGTCAGTAACTTTTCAACGTATTTTAAATTTCTATTAAACCTTTTATATAATGGAACCCCTACATTAATGATATGGCCAAACGTGGATGGACATATCATTAAACGTTGACGTATATGGTCAGTTTTAGCTGGCCATTTCATGAAATACGACCATTTCATGAAATGGTCGGCCACATCATGAAATGATCAATTCTATGATCTGGCCACGACATACATATTATACACCCAGACTCAGAGCAAACAATTCACACACAATTCACACAGAATCACAGAAAAGTTTGCCCTGTGTGGGGATCGAACCCACGACTCTCGGATCAGAGGTCAGGATCGCTAACCACTTAGCCACCGAGTCAGTCAATTAAACTTACTATTTATCTTAGATAACAATTTGAATCCTGATAAAACGGCTGACTTTTACGTAGAAAGTGACTGATGTAGTACTTTTTAACCTTTTTTATTCTATTAAAAACTTTTTGTATAAAAGAGTCTTGAACAAGACTAAATCGGCGAAAGCTTATAGTGATCTCAGCTAAGTAAATATATTATTAAACCGTGTTCAAAAAATTTAAAATTCCAAATATTTTTAATTTAAGTAGATGCTGTACGCATACTTTTAAATCGTCTTTTTTTTCTACCTAGTACAAAGTTAAAACTTGTACATTCAACGTTTCGGGAAGTGTTATAGCGGAGCGAGAAGAAACGTCGAGCCCAAAAGAAAGTCGCCCCAACACATTTTTTGAAATAAATACATAATATCTATTACAATTGATGTCATTACTAAAGCTATGAGCTGGAGGTTCTATACATGTCCATACATCATTGTCATTAATATAGTCTTGGGTTTTATAATATCCTCTCGAACACAGGCATTTCTTTACATAGAGTTTGTCAGCAGAAGTAATAATTGACAACGCTGAACACGTTAAAAAACCGACTTCAATCGTGATTACTACAATTTTGCTATGGGTTTTGTTTTTGTTGATTTTTTTAAAAGCGCCGAGTCAGTCTAGTTAAAATTTATATGGGACCACCTCTGAAGTACATATTACGTACCAGATAAAAAAAGAATCATCAAAATCGATTCATAATTGGCGGAGTAATCGCGTAACATACACACAAAAAAATAACATACAGTCGAATTGAGAATCTCCACCTTTTTTGAAATCGGTTAAAAATAAAGAAAAATAATTATAGTTGTTATTATCTGTAGTTTATAACATGTTTAGCGTTGTGTATAGTAGTGGTGTAACGAATGTCATTTTTTAGGCATTCGCGAATGCGAATGCGGATGCGAATGTCTGCTGCCGACATTCGCGAATGCGAATGCGAATGTTCGGTTTTTACAAGGTTTTTAAATCTGGCGCCACTTGTCTATGGCTATAATTTGATTGATGATGATTGGCTCGCGCTCGCGCGCACTCATTGTCGTCATTCCGTCCTAGTCCAGAATTTGCCGAGTTTATCCGAGAAAAGCCGATCGGTCTTTTGTTTACAATACAAATCAACAGATCGACACTGAAGACTGATTAATATGGTAAAGAGAAGAAAATATATTTTTTTAAGCTAATATGTTTGAAGTTGAATTTTTTTCCTGTGTTTATTCAAATAAAACGATAAAAAGTTAATTTCAATTGTTTTTATTTATTCCTAACCTGTTTTTTTCGGAGGTTCATATTCGCATAATATTCACATAAATTTTGCGAATGCGAATGCGAATATTCGTTACACCCCGAGTGTACAGTAATTAAATCCTTATAAATTTTACGAACACTTAATAACATTTCTACCTTCCATACAACATGCCGACAGAATATATGTATAGGAAAAATATCTATCTACAACCTATCTACAACTTTTTTTTTAATTTCCCGTACAAATTCTTAATTCACTATTCAGATTTACTATGCGAAACTGGAAAAAAATTGTAGATCGATTTTTTTCAATATTTTTCTTGTATTCTATACTTAATTCTGAGTAACCCCTTAAAAAAACGCACTTATTTAACAATCTGTATACTTCTGTACATATACATATAAACAATTATAATACAGTACTTTAACTAATTTTGTTTCTTTTTAGACAAAATGCCCATGACACAGGCAGAAAAGCAACGCAGGTACAGAGAAAGACTAAAGAAATACAATCCGGAAAAATATGAGGAAATGCGGCTTAAAAACAGACAAAGAATTAAGGCAAAATATATAAAAGTTTCTATGTTACCTGAATGTGAAAAAGTTATTAGAAGAAGAAACAGGAGAAAATCAGAAAAAAATCAGAAACAGGGAAATGAAAAGAATAAAGAAAAATAAAAAACACGAAACATGTACTTAAAACATCATTACAAATTAAAAAAAACCATAAGAAAGCAAAAAAAGAAAATTAAAATGTAAAGGAAGACAATAACAGCGCTTAGAAAAAGACTTTACAGACAGAAAATGTTGCTTGAATGTCAAAAAACAGAAACTGGTGACCGAAATAATGAGCTATCACCAAATCCAAAAAACAATTACAGTTGTAAGATGCACGAGGCCGTGCAATTTGGTGTGTCACAATACCAAATTTCGTTACTTACAAGTTTAGTCTACAACAAATTTGAAAAACCACAAAGTACTGCACCTTGCCTTTATTTAATAATATTGGCGGATTGGATTACTGGACGGCTACTCCTTCTCTGCACTCTGGACCTGCTCGGGGAGGGCTACGTGCAAGGTGCAGCTTGTAACTACGATTAAGATAAGACTTGTAACTAAGATTCATCATAAGGGATGGAGTTTTAATTGAAACTTGGAAAGCGCTCATATTATGTGCCATATTGACGTCTTTTTTATTTTGAACTTTTATAGTTATAGTGCTTTCAATGAAACAAAAATACATTTTTGTGATTTTATGAAATGTCATTCTCTTAAGAGTCTCTTAGTCTTTGGTTCGTATTTAACTGCCCGACTATATCTGTGTCATCGCTATTTGAAATATGAATTTCGACGACTGACTTTGGATTTTCCAAAGTAAACGTCACTTTAAAAGAGGAATGTAAACGAGAAGAATTAGATAATAAATACAATCATATACCTGACAAATTTCCTAGTTTACTTCAAATCGTAGCGCTGTGATGTTATTTCCTATGTTTTTTTACATATCCAGGTGGTGAGTTTATCCAGCTGCCCACAGGGAGGCACTTGCTGCGCGTCGGGCCCTACACTTACAGCTCAAGAGCCAACAATTATGATGACAAGCGATAAACGTGGTGCTGCTCCAAGCGCGTCAGCAAGAGATGCAACGCGCGCGTCGCGACTTATTTCCGCAGCATTCTGACTGTTGTTGGTGATCATACGCACTGAAGATCATTTAAATAGTTACTCATTATACATTAATTATGCTGCTAATTTTTGGAGCTTTGAAAAATATAACAATAATTACGTTTTATCAGCAGACAAAACCATCAGGTTCCACTTTTATTTTAAAGTCTAAAATAATTCTGGAATTACCTCACTGGTGCTGAATTTTTTTTTTTTTTTTTTTACTTACGAAATTGTTTATGAAATCTATACTTATTGTCTATAAACTATAAAATTTTAAAGTGGAACGTTTCTATGGTGTCGCTTCATATGCAGTGTTCCTGTCATAAAAGTATAAAACTACCCTCATCTAAATTTGTCTAACCGAAGCACAGAGCTGACTTTGATTATATCTACGTAATTTAATGAACTTTGTCCTATCACTGTAGGATAAAGAAAATGGGGAAGGGGGGGGGTGATATTTTTAAGTACTATTTTATTCTATTATTCGCAATATATCGAACAATACAAAATAATAATATCTAGTCCTCTTGTAACAGGGCATTTGTACCCAGTACTTGATGTATCACATGTCATGATTTTTAATAAACAAAGTATTTTCAGTAACAGGGATATATAATACGAGTGAAAAAGAGATAGCTATTCTCAATGGGTACACTTTCTACTGCAGCAGACGCCATAAGTTTACTCTCAACTGGCTTTGCACGACTAAAGGCAAGCGCTGCCCATGCCGGGCTTGTTTCGTCACCACGTTCGATAAAGTCGTACTGAGAACGACCAATCTCACCCACTGCCACTCGCCACCCAGGTTCAGTAGACGTCCACGTCCGCGTGCCGCCGCCGCCGGGTCCTAGAAATTTTCGCGCTGACTTTGAAAAATAATAAGAATTTAAAAATCCATCGGCGCGTATCATGTGTATCAGTATGGCGGGTGTATAGTTGACAATTTGCATGAAATAAATGTACCAAAATTTACTATTTAGTACGCATACAGATTTTAAATATACCTTTATAAATACCCACTGACACCAACATATAATTTAGTCGCCAGTGAGGAAGAGGTGGTAGTGACAGCGCAGCCTCTTTGTCAGTGTAATCAATCAAACCCCATGGGCTCGGTGTTGACCGTGCGGAGCTTCTTTGTGACCCCGGGTACTAAAATATATGGGTCCGTAACGGTTATTAGTAAGAAGAGCCGCTGCCCAGGGGACGACGGGGCGCGTCTGGTCGCGCTAATACCAAACGCGGAAGCATGCGAGTTCATCACGACCATCACGACCAGCCCGAACACCTGTCCGGTCATTTACATCTTTACCACCTTGGCGCTTGGCGTCGGCAGGTCCTTCGCAGGCCCAGTAAACGGCGCCCGGCACTGGTGGAGAATGCCGCATGTAATGGACTGAGGGTCTTAAAATATGAACCTCGTGCGAGCGTACAACGGTGCAACGGGGGAGAAACTCGTCGGACGGGGTAGCGAGCAAGAATTTACCAAGATTTTTTTGCACTTGGAGCTCGATTGTCTGTCTAGAAGTAAAACATTTCGAACCGAGTTCGGCAGGTACCTACATCTTAAGCGTGGCGGAACTCGAAGGACTACGACGCGAAATCGTTCCGGTCTCAAGATACTCACTAAATGAGTAACGGAGTTTATTCGCGTATGTACCGCAGTGGCTGAACCACCCACTGGCCGTCCATAATTATCTGATGAGGATGTGGAGTCTGGAATGATTTCCCAAGAATTATGCGGATATCACACTGAGACGGAAATCGGACGGGACCGCGGAGTGACGAAATTCGCATGTGAATTCGCATGCGAATTTCGTCCGAAGCTGCGGTGCTCGACGAAGGCGCGGATTCCACCCCACCGGATGGTTTCCGTCCGAATTTCGTCCTAGACAAAAATCCGGACGGTACTGCGGTGCAGTGGTATACCCTGCGAATCGCGCCTCCGGACGGAGAAGCGGCGTTATTCCGCACAGCGTCTCCGTCCGGGTGCGCGGATCCGTCATGCGAATCGCGCCTCCGGACGCAGAAGCGGTGTCAGTGTGTCATGTGTGGTACCCCGCGGTTTTATTATACAAATCAACATTTTACAGTACAAAGTTTAAATCCGCTCCACCGCAGTTCGTCGCGGTAAGCGGATCAGTACTGCCCTCGGATGACAAAACGCGGTAACCCAGGTTACCGCGTTTTGTCGTAACATAGCTTAATTTGATCTAGGTACTACTCGTGACCTATGACATAATGTGGGCAAAAATTAATTTACTCCATTTAAAACCAAAATACAAAAAACAGTAACCTAAAAATCCTATAGAATTTTTAACAAATCGCAAACTTCAAACGCGTTTTTCTCAACTTCACTAATTTTAGGTTACCGCGTTTTATCATCTGAGGACAGAGTGTGTTGGAGCACACTTGAGAAAGATATTCAGGAATTCCGCACTCTGCCTCCTGAGGAGAGGCCGCGGCTTCAACGATTGCTTCTTAGCCTTTGGAATCCTAACCTTCGCGAGTTATGGAAAGGGATCAGTGCTCCTGCAGGGGGTACGATATGGGTTGTTCAGAGGTTCAGAGATCCTAAATCGGGATGTCATTGAGGCCGATAACTGCATGCTAGCAGAATAGCAGTGACCTTGTTCATAAAAACTGTATCCTCTTTGGCGCTGCAATGGCGGTTCGCTGATTTGTTGATACCAATATGCCAGAACGGACTGGAACCTCCGCACCGCGGGGAAAGTCGGCTTGGCAGAAAAGGATTAAGCGTAATAAGACTAAGGCAAGGGATCTCATTGACAAACTGATTGCTTTCAGGTCGGCCAATACCAGGCCCCGAGTGATGTGCTTTATCAGACTTGCATTTGCGAGATCAGACTTTGATCCTGCAGGATGCCATGCAATGCGATTGGTTACAGAGCGCATCGATGACCTGAAATAACGGATAGATACATGGGCAAATCGTATTCGGCGATACTCGGAGCGAGTAGACCGGTTTTGCCAAGAATCGCCTCTTCTTGACTGATCAAAAGAGGTTAAACCGACCTGCTGTGTTGAACAAAGGCGAAAGCCTGAATCGCGCAGTAATGGCGGCCTTTTGGCGTAACCTGTGGTTTAAGACTGTTCAACATAAAAGGTGCGGTTTAATGGCTGAGCTGGAGGAGGCATGTGATTGCATCGTGTCTATGAACTCAGTGACCATTAGTGGTAGTAGATGTGTCGCAAGCGGTCCGTAAAGCTCACACCAAGCGACGAACTGCACCACAATTGGCTCAAGGGGTTCTATGCTAGTCGTGAGACCTTGGCCAGCCAGTTCCAGCAAGCACTCGACTTCTTGACGAATAGGATCACTCATTTAGCTCGCTAAGTCAAGTAAAACTGCTGTTCCTAGTCAGTAACGCCCGCCCATTATTTATCTATCTACCAAGGTTCGGAGCCAGTTAACAATTCCGTTCAGGTTAAAACCGGTTTCCAGCTAAACTGTTATTTTTGAATATAATAGGGAGCGGTATTCTTTCGGTATTCTGGTTTAAACCAGTTAATAAGAAGGAAATTAACTGGTTTAAACCAAACTTAGTCAAGGTCAGACGCGTTGCGCTGGTGCCACTGCCCGAGTCTTCCGCTCACTTTCTCGCATGCAATGGATCGCACGCGGCAAACATGCCTACATCGTCGCATATTCTTCAATTTAACCGGTTAATTCCGGTCGAACGGAAAAATATCGGATCTGGTTAAACCGGTTAAATATACCGGTAACCGCAACCTGACCGAAAATAAATTTGGTAATAATTGCGTAACTTTCTACCAACAAAAACCTTCGATACCACGCCGGCGACGCCGCGCCGCGCCGGGTACGCACACCGGCGCGCCGCCGCCGCCCTTTTCGTCAACGGCGTCGACCTCTAGTTCATAGTCAGAAATGGCATTCTGGTTAAGTGCTGAAGGTCATCTGTCTCCAACCGGGACAACTACTGCAGACTTATCTTATCAATAGTATAATGATCCAGTGGTTCCGTTTCTCTATTAATTTATTATCATCGTTCTTTTCTTCTCAAGTATATGTGTGTTCCTGATGTCAACTATTTTACGGTAAATTATCAGTCTTTCCCAGAAACGTTAGTTTGTATTTAAATACGAAGATATAGTTTTTATTCTAATCGATCTATGTTAGCGTAATTTTTTTCTTTAGTTTGAAACTACTAAAGACAACATCCACACAATTCAATACAATAATTCATGTTGAAAAACGAGTGTCAAAATGCTAGAGTGCTCTGTTTGTGAACGGCCTTCAAACATAATTGTTTGGGTTGTTCCCAAACAATTATGTTGAAGGTTTTATGGTTGTTATGTTCCTTCCAAGTTGAAACAAAATAAAATTTAAAACATAAAAGTAATAAAAAGAATCAAGATGAAATCGTATAAATTCATCTGGATCACAGTCACAGTGTAGTATGATGACGCACGCCCCACTTTAACGTATCGATGACTTGGCAATAAGTACTTTAAATAAGATAGTATAATAAAGATTATTCATTATAGATTTGAACACTAAACTATGTGTATCTCTAACTCCGTCAACCTTCAGTCCTGTTACCGCATAGCAACCCTTACCAATCTTACCTGAAAAAGATTCTGAGAAGAACTACGAATAAAATAGGAGCAAATCGGGAGCCGGGTCGTTCCCTTCCCTCAAATAAGGTTGAGGGGAGCGATGGCTGACTTTATATATACTCGTGATCGGGTGCTGTCCGTGTGAACTGGCCTGCTCTTGTCATTGGTTTTTTGGAATTTGTTAGTCATTAGCTACAAACAATTTTTACTTTTATCTCTTTTGAATCCTTTCTTTATTTTTATTTTTGTATATTTTATTTACAGACATGACATTGTATAATTCATTTATTGATCTAGCAGACTTAAAAAAAAAATGTGTTGGAGGGAGTTTCTTTAGGGCCCGCCGTTTCTTCTCACTCCGCAAACACTTCCCGAAACGGTGGGTATACGAGTTCCGAGTGGTAGGAACCTCGTATTAGGTAGATAAAAGAATGACGTTCGAAAAGTGTACACTGCTACCTACTTCGAATAAAAAAATATTTTCATTTTCATTTTCATTTCATAGCACCTAAAGGTTCGTTTTGGGACCATACTCGTATTTCTTCTTGGGTTACACATAAATATTTATCCTTTAATATTGACAACTTATATTATTATTTTCTATTGATAATGCAATAAATACAACTCCAAAGTCCAAAGTTCCGATCCGCGCTGGCACGCACTCGGTTTGTCAGAGCGATCCAGCTCTGGGCGGCGCGGCAGCACCGTTTTCGCGCATGCACGCAGCGTGCAGTCGGTGTGACATCTTTCATGGAATCTCATACATTACAACCATTGCTGCCACGCATGCGCAACGCCACGCGTTAGGTCTGCACCGGCCATAAATATTTTGCGCTGAAACATATGTTTCTGTATCAATTTTGTGCGGTTTTTATTCCTTTAAACTATAACCAACTACAACTATTATTTTGGTCTACAGTAATATGGGTGCATAACAAAAGGGGCAAGGAAATCGCAGTGCTGGCCGGATACACGTACTATCGCCACTCGTACACCAAGACAACTGAGCACTGGGCGTGCACCGCTTCGGGGCGCAGCAAGTGTCGCGCGCGCATCGTGCTCACGCGAGAGCGGGAGATACTGCGCGCGCAGACTCAGCACACGCACGCACCGCGCACCGCCCTCATACAGCACGGCACATACTTAAACATTTAGTACCTACCTGCACAATCTTGAAGTGTTTTAGCATGAAAAGTTATGACATATCTTAAAATTGCAGTATGTATAGTGTAAATTGTATTCTGAATAGAGTCTGAATAGTGGCTTAAAAACGTGGGGAAAAAATAACTGCCTTCGTTTTGGACCACACAGAGTGATAAAAAAGTGCATTTGAGATTTTGAGGGGCTACTCAGAATCAAGTATAGAATACAGAAAAAATATTGGAAAAATCCGCTCCTAAATTTTTTGGAATTTTCTGTGAATTGTATGAATTGTGCGAATCAAGATTTTGTATGGAAAAAAGTTGTAGATCGGATTTTTCAATATATTTCTGTATATAAGACCAACAAGTATCTGAAATTACTTAGACCACAAAATACATAGCACAGAAGGTCCGCTCAATACGCTCAATAAATTCGTAAGCATATATATGCTTATAGACGGTCGTTCTAGGCAAAGTCACGATACTGTGCGATCGTGATCTTGCCACGAACGACCGTATACTTCTATAAGCATGTATATGCTCACGATTTTAGTGGTTTGTATTGAGCGGACCTTTTGTATCTATGTATTTTGTGCTTAAACTGTAGTTTTTGCTCATGAAACTGAACAACTTTTCCTAAGGACCAATACGAAGTAAATTGGCGAAAAAAAATTCGGCTTCCCTTATTCCTTTGGCAGATCACTTGATCGACTTGTCTGAAAAATCAAATGTTTTTTTTGCAAATTAATGGATATATCGACTAAATGGCCATAGGTATGCCATAACGATCCAACTGATTTAAAGTAAGTAAGGGATAATGTACTTTATGTCAGTGACACAAAACTTAATTTAAACCAGTTGGATCGTTATGGTACAACTACGGCCAAATCATCTCTTTCCTACAGGCACGATGAGGTGAAACGCACAAAAATTAGTAAAAAATAAAATCTGCTGGTTTCTGATATTGTTAGAGCTTACTTAAGGGATAGAAAAAAAAGAAACATTAATACCATTTTCTGGCAGTCGTAGGAAAAAGTTGATCGCTGTCATGAATAGAACCCACCGTTTTCGAGCGCTACACTTATTTCCTGTTTAACAGTGAAATGTCATATCTCCAGAACACTATTCTATGTGGCAAACATGCTCCAACGGCAAATATGGCTAAAAGTCTTATTAGTTACTCAGTCTGTATCGTGCTACGGTCACGACAACGTGTCTTCCGTATTTACTCATTGTTACACAAAAACATGCCGAATTGCGTAGTAAAATCGTGTAAATCTCATTCCGCCAGAGATAACAAGAGCGCTGGTATCACGTTTCACAGGTCAATAAGTATTTTGTTAAGATTTGAATAAAAATAACTTTATAAAAATTCAACACAAATTGTCGCCATTTTCCATCGTTCAGTGTTGTTTAAAAATAAAAATACGAAATACCCTAATTTGGGGGAATTTCAATGAATGAATGAATGATGAGGACGTATTACGTGTGTTTATCGATAACCGCACCGCACCGACGGGTCCCAACTTCCTGCTGCGACCTGCGACGCCGGTGACAAGTCTGTACCTCTCCCGGCTCCACTCCACCACCCAGGTGCAGGACGTGCAGGAGTACGTTAGGACCAAGACCAAGATGATCGTGAAGGTTCAGCTTTTGTTTTCGCGTTACGACACCCACTTCAAGGCTTTCGTGGTGTGTGTGCCGACTAAAAGCTTGGACACCTTCATGACAGAAGATTTCTGGCCGAAAGGCGTGGTGTTTCGGCAGTTTCGAGGTCGTCTTCGGGACTCCAACGCCAATACCAGCAACGCCATAGCACAGAAAAACGCTCATCTAAAGTAGAATAACTTATTAGTGTATATATTTATAGTATTTATGTCTTTTTTAATTGTATAAGTTTTATGTATCTATGGGTCTGTACATTAGCTACTAAGTTGCCTGAAAATAAATGAATAATAATAATAATAATAATAATAACTGTTTAAATTGTAAAATTACTGTAACTGTATATTTTTTATATAAAACTTAGAGGGTGTAACAAAACTGGTGTCGCGTCCTACACCAGTTTTGTTACATCCTGTCTACAGGTGGTTAAAAAAACGCACTTGATTTTGAAGTGTTATTCAAAATCAAGTATAGAATACAGGAAAAAAATAATTAAAAAATCCGATATACAACTTTTTTTAGCTTTTCATACAAATTCTTAATTCAATATTTAGATTCAGTGTGAGAAACTGAAAAAAAATATTGTGAAATTTTCAATATTTTTTCCTGAATTCTATACTTGATTCTGAGTAACCTCTTAAAATTTTAAACGCACTTTGTTAACACCTAGTATAAAGAAACGATAAGAGAGAGAGAGAGAGAGAGAAGAAACAATAAATAAAATGTTACCCTATATTTGTATTTCATATTAATTTAAAAGATAAACTATCATTTAAATAGGATTCCTAAAGATCACTTGAGGAGAAAAAAATAGAAATAAACAATAAAAGTCGCGGGCGAAAGCTAGTGACAATAAATACAATATTTGATAAAACTAAATTCTTGTGTTGTATATTCTTATTTATTTGTATTTTTTGAATATTTTATACAAAATGGGCTCATCAGTATTTCGATCTGTATGAATAAAACAATGTTTTTTTGAAAGAATCATCACCAACGTAGCTTTATCTTAATTACAATAGCCACTGTATAAAACCATTACGGTAACTAGTACATTTTATAGTGACGAAACAATTACAATATTAATAACAATTATTGCTTGAAATAATTGCCGATTACAATTACAATTCGGCTGTTCCAAAATAAAACACTGAATACGCCATTTCGATATTTTTACATTAGCTGAATAAATATTTTCGTAAGTTTCTGTTAATTTAAAAACTTTCGTAAGCTTCATTAGGCCAATTCAATTTTGCTTTTAAGTTATTGCTAATAATTAGATAATATTATCCACTCGGTGTTCCATTACTGTTGCTAAAATATCGATCATTCATTCATTCATTCATTCAGTAGGGGAATATGATACTATTACTGGCAACATTATTCAAGTGTCGTTGAAATATTTGAAAACATATCGCCATCTTTTTCTTATTTGGCGTTTAGTTGTATAGATTCGCTTAGTAGACAAATATAGTGTCACTTTCACATAAGTTCATGTTTCAAAGCTACGTCCTAGTTTTTGTTACTTTACTCCACGTTTTCATGGAAGCGTTGTAGGTGATTACGTCTCTTGTATATAAATCTCTTTGCTGTTTAATAAATATGTATAATTATCTATTTTGACGTCCAACCTGTGTTGTGTAAAAAAGAAATGAGAGATGATGAACCATGGAATGGATAGGAAGTGGTTAGATTTTTTTGCAAGGGTAATAATTAATAGACGATGTTCAACTGCAATACAAGTGCTACAAAAATTGGTTGTACATAATGTTTTAGAAAAAGTCTCAGAATAGTTAGAGCATAAATAAAAGTAGGAACCGAGTTATGTGAAGACCTCGCGAAACTTATTTCATTATAAAAAGATTAATTACATCAATGAATATAAACTTTAGTTTTATTTTAATGGTAAAATGTATTTCGATAACGTAACAGTGGATAATTTGACAACATTTCAAGATTTTACCCCCAGTATTTATGACTGTTTTATGTAGAAAATGCAAAAAAAAATAACCGTATTTTTATATTTTTTCAACCGTTACATAATAATCGAAATTACTTTTGTATTTGTTAGGCTGTATACAGGGTAAGAAGCCTTTCCGTTAGGTCGAGTTCACGTATTTTTTTTAAAGTTGCCACCCAGTTGGAATATACGAGTACACCTAACATGTGTAAACATTAAATTTTCTCGTGAAATATGCAATATTAATTTATGTAAATATTACATTCCTTTGTAATTATTGTCAAAAGTTTCTAACATGTTATTTTCTTTGTTGGTTTTAGTAAGATTCGTTAAAAATCAGTTCAAGAGAAAATTGATCTTGCTGAATGACTTCACATACAGCCGTCAAGCTGCTCAGAAGAAAACCTTCAGATGCACAGATATATAAACTAAGTTTATATATAGTTTATATTTAGTTTATATATCTGTGTTCAGATGGCAGTGCACACAACAGGCGAGCAAGAAATGCAGCGCATATTTAATAACTACAGACAAAGGATACATTCAAAAAATTTAAGAAAATCACTCACACGCTCCCTGTTGCTACGTTTTAAAGGGGGACCTATACATTAGAATATAATAATTACCGGTCATCTAGAATTATTCTTTACTGTCAGTAAAATGTCAGTATAATGTCATTACTTGAAATCATCATTATACTGACATTTTACTGACAGTGTAGTGGTTGGAATGATGGTCTGACGCATACTAAACGATGACGGAATGATGGAATGAAGGAATGACGGAAATTACTGATAGTGTCTGGTCCGCTTATAGGAGACGAACTATATTAAAAAGATTTTATACCTGAGAATTATTTGCAAGAAGACTGAATGTGATGCATTCTTTCTATTAGTCTTTATATTTGCTGAAATTCGTAAAAGTTTTATTAAATAATTGCATTTGTGAATATCTAACGTAGTTTAGTCCGTTACATCCTGTTCCAAAATTAATAAAAGACTTACTAGGCAAGTGTGTCTCTTTCAAACTTAACAAGATTTGCTATAAATTACCGAGCAACTCAAACATTGCAAAATCCGTACTGTTAGCGAGTAGAGTAAGGGAATTGATAGTTTGTCCAAGGTTGAAGTATTAAGTTTTTTGATGGTCCAGAATTGTAATTACTGGCTGACGTAATGCTAGAATATTTAATTTTGAATTGGCAGTTCGCCATCTAATCATAAAAAACAACACCAATATCCGATTTTTAATAGAGTTTAATAACATTTTTGGTGTCAAATTTTATGCGTAATCTCATCATGATAAATAACATACTAGTAAATATTTTTTCAGTAAAATATGTGCAGTCCCAGCGAGGTAGGACGCTGTTCGTAGTGGGAGGACGTAAGTTCAGCTGTGAGTCTGCGAACGGGCCGCACAGGCGCTGGGTGTGCTCTACGCACAGCGGCAAAAAGCACTGCCATGCGCGTGCGCACACTTATGGAGTTGATATCATTAAAATCAATAATGTTCATAATCATTGAACTTTGATGAAATAAAACGTTTAATGCATTTATTGGTTACCTACATATTCACAATAACATTCCAGGTACCCAAGCAATTCTTTAAAAAACAAATGAAATAAGTAAATATTTTTTGTTTTAAAAATGTATATTGATTATTATTATAGTTTTGAACAAATAGGTGCTCGATTCTGCTCATTGTTGAAGAACACATGTTCAATGTACAGAAAATTTCGGGTTAGTTGTAAATAAAAATTTGTGATTAATTACGATTAATAAATGGCCTAACCTTCCCGAGGTATGGGAAGAGATCCGTGCCCCTGCAGTGGGGACGATATGGGTTGTTAACAATTAATTACTTTAAAAACAAAAGTAGATTTTTTATTTCTTTAAATTTGTAAGTTGTCAATCGCTATGGAAGACAAGAAATGCAACAGTTATTTATAGTTGCAGGAAATTACATATTGTAATTAAAAATATCTCTCCTAGTTCTAAATCCTTACTATCCTTGCTGTTTGTCCTTCTTTCACTTCGCAACAGGCAACGGACCGTCATGATTTATTTGCACAGATATATTTGGCGGGTCAGGATCAGGATGCTACATAGACTATATTTAATCCTATAATTATATCGAATTCCCTCGGAATTACACAGGAAACCCAAATAATAACGAAACATAACAAAGCACCGCTGTTTATTTCTATGTGTTGGTTATATTTCTTTCCTTCTCTGTTTAATAGCCAGTCGCAAAATACATTCAATAACGAACACACGTTGGTTTACTTTCAAAATCCCGTTTGAAGCAATTATAGCACTTATTACATATATCATAGTGGTCATAATCGAGCCGGACACCTCTATTCACCTACGGAGCCGAGCGAGCGCAGCCCGAGAACAAAAGGCAGCCGCATTCCAGAGATATGCAATGATCGCACTTTTATTGTATTGCTTGTTATTTATCGGTTACGTGAATATTATTTCAAGTTGAAGATTTTTGTTAACACGGAACTATTTTGTTGTTTTTTGTGGAAAATTGGACATTTGGAAGTTAAAAAAGTGAAAATATAGATGTACCATCATGTCTTCTATTGAGGAATTGCTTGCTATTTTAGAAGATACGGCTACATTGCTGACGAAATCACAAATAAATCTAAAGAAAAGTCCGAAGACCAGACAAACCGTGGGCCATTATGAAACGCGTATGAAAACAATAGAAGGGTACTGGACTACGTTTAAGAAGGCACATCAAGATCTTATACGTGTCACAAAAAAAGAAGAAAGAAGTAAGTTGCCGTACTTTGTCAATGAGGAATTTTTCGTCGCGGAAGATATTTATTTGGGATTATTAGGCGATTTAAAAGACATGATATTGAATGTGACGTCATCAAAACAAACAAGCAGTAGTTCAAGCTCAACTAATGACACGAGTATGGTAAAATTACCCAGAATACAGCTGCCAACATTTAGTGGAAATTATGATGAGTGGCCAACGTTCCATGACCTGTTCGTTTCTCTTGTGCATGATAACAATTCGATAAGTGACGTCCAAAAATTGCACTACCTAAAATCTAGTGTAGTTGGCGAAGCAGAATCATTACTACGGTATGTACAAGTTATAGAAAAAAACTACACACAAGCTTGGGAGATTCTAAAAAAGCGATATGGTAACAAACGCCTCATTGTCAATTCCGTTCTGAAAAGACTTTTCAATCAAAAGAAAATTTTCGCTCAATCGTCCAGTCAACTGAAAAATATTTTAGATACAACTACAGACTGTATAAACAATCTAAAAAACCAAAATATAAATGTTGATTCTTGGGATCCTATCATTATATTTCTGGTAGTGCAGAAACTGGACCCAGAGTCACACAAACAATGGGAAGAGTGGATATACAAAGAAAATTCAGAAGAGCTGCCACTGTGGGAAGATTTGAAAAGATTTTTAGAAGCAAAATTCCGAACTTTAGAGATGACTGGCAAGGTCTCCCAAACTCGTCCGTCAACATCTAAGGAAACATGTTATGTAGTGACGTCACAAGCGCAAGTCACAAACAAGTCATGTCAAATGTGCAAGGAAAATCATACAATTTGCCATTGTAAAGAATTCGTCAAGTTGGAACCTAACGAGAGAAGCGAATACGTGAAGAACAACAATCTATGTTTCAACTGTTTAGTACCAGGCCATTCCGCTGCAAAATGTCAGTTACCAATGTCCTGTCGCATATGCAAAAGGCGCCATCATTCTCTTCTTCATCAATCATCCAAGAGTTCAGATGCTACGGGTCTCCAAGCGAAACAATCACAACCTAAAGCACTGACACACGCAAGTGTAGAAGAGCATGAAGACCTTCAAGTCAACACAATGATCGCGTCTCACCTCACTACTAAACAGCAAGTAGCACTACTAGCGACCGCAATGGTGACAGTCAAAAGTGAGCAAGGTCACACCATTGTTCTTCGAGCACTAGTAGACCAAGGTTCGCAAGCATCTTTTATAAGCGAGAAAGCGGCTCAACTGCTCAAACTCACAAGACAGCCTACAACAGGCAATGTGGTTGGAGTAGGATCTACGAGAACAACCGTCAAACACGTGGTTCAGGTACAAGTAAAATCACGAAGTGAAACTAATTACAACTTACCAGTACAAGCTTATGTGATGTCCAAGCAACTGACCACGAAGATACCTACTAAAGCAATTGTTGCAAATGATTGGCCACATCTAAAGAATCTCAACCTGGCAGACCCGAGTTACTTCACACCAGGTCAGATTGACTTATTACTAGGTGTCAAAGAATATGCACAAATCGTACAACCTGAATTGATCAAAGGTCCACCAGGAACACCATGCGCTCAAAAAACATCCTTAGGATGGATCTTATTCGGAGAGATAAATACAAAACAACGAGAAAATACCTTTCTCGTGATGCATCATCAAGTTGACGTAGAAGACATGCTGAAGTCAATATGGGAAATAAACACAGATTCCAAAAGAAAATTAACTAAGGAAGAAGAATTATGCGAAGAGATCTTTGAGAAAACACACACTAGAAATGAAGATGGAAGATACGTCGTTAAGCTACCGTTTAAAACAGACAATCCAAAATCAGCTGAAGGAAACACAAAGGAAATAGCGATGACAAGACTACAACATTTAGAAAGAAAATTCATGAAAACACCAAAACTGAAAGAAGAATATGAAAAAGTCATAGATCAGTATATAGAACTAGAACACATCGAAGAAATACCTGAAAAAGAAATACTTACCACCAAATCTGTGTACTTACCCCATCACGCAGTTGTACGCGAAGACAAAGAAACCTCGAAGACACGCGTCGTTTTCGATCCTTCTTGTAAAGCTAGCGGTACTAATGTTTCTTTAAACGAAGAACTACTTGTCGGACCTCAACTACAAGATGATATCAGAAACCTAATAATGAGATGGAGAATGAAAAGGATCTGCTACGTTGCTGACATCCAAATGATGTACAGACAAATATTGGTGACTAAAAACGACGCTGACTTTCAAAGAATCCTATGGAGAAAGAACATATCTGAAGATATAAAAGAGTATCGCTTGCTTCGAGTCACGTTTGGAATCGCGTCAGCTCCATACCTTGCCGTGAAGACTCTGCATCAAGTAGCAAAGGATGAAGGTCGAGGTAAAGAAAACGCAACACATGTAATAATGAATGACTTTTACATGGACGACTTGATGTCTGGAAATGACACGGTATCTGAAGCCATAAGTACAGCTAAAGACATTCGTAATGTACTGCAAAAGGGCGGCTTCAAATTAGCAAAATGGTCTTCCAACAACGCAGAATTTATGCAGTCCATAGCACCTGAAGACAGATCATCAAAAGCAAATCTGGATCTTAATATTGATGGTACAATCAAAGCTCTAGGTGTAGTTTGGAACTTACGAGCAGACGAATTTCAGTACAATCTAAATATATCATCACCACCTGCTAAGATAACGAAAAGGACGATACTTTCTGACATTCAAAAACTCTTTGATCCACTTGGCTGGATAGCACCTAACACTATACTGGCAAAAATTTTGATTCAAAAACTATGGTTAGAGAAGACTGATTGGGACGTAAAAGTAAGTTTGACACTAGAAAATGAGTGGCTAAATATAAGATCAGATTTCGAAAATGTGAACAACATTCGATTGCCCAGATGGCTGAATACATTAAGCACAAACAAAGCCCAGATTAATGGATTTAGCGACGCATCTCAGAACGCCTATTCTGCTGCTGCCTATATACGAGTCGAACAAGCTGATGGTACAGTTGACACAAGACTCATTGCTGCACGCACGAGAGTAGCTCCACTTAAAACAATATCATTACCACGTCTGGAACTTTGTGGTGCCTTGCTCTTGGCAAAGTTATTGAAGCAAATCGGACAAGCAATGAGAATACCCACATCTCAAATGTACGCATGGACAGATTCTTCTATTGTAATTGCATGGCTATTCGGTGACCCACACAGATGGACGACATTTGTCGCCAATCGAGTAGTGGAGATTATAGAAACAATAAACTGTCTTCAATGGTTTCATGTACAGTCTAAAGATAACCCAGCAGACATTGCATCGAGGGGCATGCTGCTGTCAGAACTGAAGAAATGTGACATTTGGTGGCTCGGCCCTCGGTGGCTTAAAGAAAAGAAGTTGAAATTTACAAGACCAGAGATAGTACAGACAGATTTGGAACTAAAGAAAAACAAAATACAAGTTAACCTGAAAATAAGTCAATTAGAAGTTCAAGAGAAGAAAATAACATCAGAAATGGAAAACTTTGAAACCCTAGCTGAATTAGTGAAGACTGTAGCATACTGTAAAAGATTTTTGAACTTTATGAAGAAATCAGATGAAACAAATAAACATAATTCAATCACAACACAAGACCTTGAAAATTCATTAACCTCATGTATCAAGCTAGTACAAAGAGAAGAATTTGAGGAAGAAATAGAAAGATTGAGAGAGAAAAAAGAAGTGAAGAAAAAAAGTAGCCTCAAATCCTTTAATCCTTACTTGGATGAATTTGATGTTTTGAGGGTGGGCGGAAGACTTCGTCACGCAAATCTTGATGACCATCAAAAACACCCTATCATCTTGGGAAACAGGAATCAACTTACCCCACTTATTATAGCAGATGCTCACAAACGAACTTTACACGGCGGAGTACAGCTGACACTCTGCTATTTAAGATCCAAGTACTGGATATTAAGAGCAAAGGGATCAGTAAAGAAGCACATACACAAATGTTTAAAATGTGCCAGACAAAGCGCCACTACCAAAACGCAGATAATGGGAGATCTACCACGCGAAAGGGTTACTCCATCAAGACCTTTTTTGAATAGTGGAGTGGACTTTGCCGGCCCATTTCAGGTCCTAATATCGAAGGGAAGAGGAGCTCGAACTAAGAAAGCCTACATAGCCATCTTTATTTGTATGGCAGTCAAGGCCATCCACTTGGAGTTAGTCGGAGATATGACCGCTGAGGCTTTTATTGGAGCTTTTAGACGTTTTGTAGCCAGGAGAGGAAAATGCGGTCACTTATGGAGCGACCAAGGACGTAATTTTATTGGAGCAAACAAAGACTTAGTGACTGCATGGAAACAAGCTCAACTAGAGTTTACTGGTAAAATAGCTGAAACACTGGCTTGTGATGGCACGCAGTGGCACTTTATTCCTGCTTACAGTCCACACTTCGGAGGCCTCTGGGAGGCTGGTGTGAAATCAATCAAACACCATCTAAAGCGCATCCTTACCACAAACTTGACTTTTGAAGAAATGAACACCGTCCTGTGCCAAGTGGAAGCCTGTCTGAATTCTAGACCACTGTGTCCAGTCGACGAAACTGATATTGACAACATTCAACCACTGACACCAGGACATTTTTTGATTGGTGAAGCCCCCATCGTAGTACCTTCCCCGAACTTGAGCACTCTAAAAATCCATCATCTGTCCCGATGGCAATTCACTCAAAAACTGTTAGGAGATTTTTGGCAAAGGTGGCAAGATGAGTACCTTTCAAGACTTCAAAAACGCCCCAAATGGCTCCAAAACAGGAAAGAGTTTGAAGTGGGTGATATAGTTCTAATCAAGATTGACAACTTGCCACCTGGAAAATGGGTTCTTGGGCGAATCACAGACAAGCATCCAGGTATCGATGGAATCACTCGTGTGTACAGTGTCAAAAGTGGTGATAGTGTTATTAAAAGACCAGTGACTAAATTGTGTTATTTACCAGTAGATACGAGTGATTGACTTTTGAATTACTTCGTTGATTATTTATAAGTCATTTGTGAAATTTGTAAGCATGTTATTTTATTAATGTTGTATTATTTTTTAAAGGACTTAGATGTCCTTTGGGGGCCGGTATGTTGGTTATATTTCTTTCCTTCTCTGTTTAATAGCCAGTCGCAAAATACATTCAATAACGAACACACGTTGGTTTACTTTCAAAATCCCGTTTGAAGCAATTATAGCACTTATTACATATATCACTATGACTATTAAACCGATACTATTGAACGGTTGAATAACTATAGCAATAAAATAAGAAAAAATCTAGAGTGCGGGGAATGACACTTAGGATACTTTTATACCGAAAGACTCATTTCATAAAAACGATATCGACGTAAGCGGAGCAAAGCTAGTTATTATTATTTCTTCATTATTATTATTATAGGTATTAATGTTAAATTTTCTGCTACAGTGGCATATGAGTACGTGCAATCAAAAAAAGGAAAGAGACTACTCTGCGTGGGAGGATACACTTTCTGCGTTCACTCTGTAAATGGTGTGCGCACGCGCTGGACTTGCTCCACACACAACTACAAGAAGTGTCGTGCAGTAGTGTGCACTTATGAAGGCGAGATTATCAAGATTAATAATATTCATAATCATTAGACTCTAATACATTGAAGTTGAAATTCATGTTATGTACTGTATGCATTGTAAGCTATACTAACTTGTTTTACTAGCTCGGAGACCCAAAAAGCCCACCAGATTCGTGGTCCCACCACAATATCCCGCTAATGGGTCGACGAGTAATTGACTGTTTACTTGTAGTCCCACCGATTCACTCTTGACTGTAATGTTCTTGAAGGATATGAACCAGTTGGTTCTCTCGTAGAGTGTCGGACTGAACTTCAAGTATTTCGAAAGACGCTACTTCGACAAGACATTACTTCGACACGTCATTAGTTCGACAGACCAGTACTTCAACAGGATTCTACTTCGATAGGACATTACTTCGACAGTAGACGTTACTTTGACAAAATTGTTATTTCAATATTTGAATCAGTTATTCAAGAAAGGGAATAAGTTAAATGCCTTCTGGTTCTTACAGGCAAAAGTTACGAAATAGTTAAGAAATGGGACACGTAAAAACATTCGTCTGAATCTTATATGAAGCGTCAAGCTTACCTTCACAAGAAACAGAACATTTTAGAAAACAGAAATCCGTTTTTTTCATCTCCTAAAAAGTAAGGTCATTTTGACATGTTCCCTTTCTTAAATAACCGATTCATTTTGACTTACTGTTTCACTTCGTCAGGGTTTAATTTCACAAGTTTTAGGTGCATTGTGGTTATATTACATTTTTCTACTGATAGAATTATTTTTAAAAAATATATATTTTTTGTTTCCACAATAAAGAGACATCAATGAACTGTTTCTAAAGCTTTGTTTCTGTAGATAACGCCTTGAAGCGTTTACTTTTTTAAGTTCAATATTTATTCTGGTTAGTAATTGGATGCACTAAAACTGAAAACATTTCAAAATGTTGATTCCCCCGTTACCCCCCTCCCTTTATAAGTGTTTTATGTAGAATATGAAAAAATAAAACACCTACATTTTGTTTTTTTTTGATAATTAGCTTTTCTTTGTTAGTCTGTTTAGGGTATAAAGCCTTTCTGTCAGGTTGAGTTTACATTTTTTACAGTTTAGATAATTACTCTGATTGCATTATGGTTATCTTTCATCCTTACTAGGTGGCCAAACTAGAGAAACGATAATTTTGTGATATTTTTATTTAAGAAACTGCGTTATTTTTGTCCGTCACAGACATTTGATAAAGTCAAATTATGTTTTATAGATTCATTTCGGTAGCTAGTTTAGTAATGAAGGTCGTTTGTGTTGGTATATATTGATTTGCTAATCAGTTGAAAATAAATAATTACTTGTGTTAATCACAATAGCGTTAGTCCTTTTTTTGTATAAGTATAATCTGATTGAATAATATGCTATCATTATAACGTATTTTTTTTGGTTTTGCTATTTTTTACTAAATCCTTTTACAAATAGCATATGTCATTTATCTCGCAAATCATAGAAAATGAAACATCCATGAAACTTATTTACATACCATTTTTTTCAAAAATTAAGGAATTCATTTAAAAAAAAAATTCGCACATTCGATAAAGGTACTGATGACCGCTGATGATACAACCGTCGTTGTCTATCCTATAGGAAGAACATAATTAATTGTGCTACTAAGGGAAAGTTTCTTCAATAATAAGGAAATTTCCTTTATGTTTTCAAAAAAATACACGAGGCACATTATAATGTGACTCAGTGGCTCAGTGGTTAGTGCTACTGATTCGAGAGTCGTGTGTTCGAGCCCTACCTAGGGAAAACATTCCTGTGAGAAGCATATTTGTTTGCTCTGTGTCTGGGTGTATTATTATCTATAAATGTATGTATTTAAACGTATATTATGTTTATGTATATCAGTCTCTGGTTCCCATAATATAGGAAATCCTAGTTTGGGGCTAGATGACCGTGTGTGATTTGTCCTGGACATTTATTTTCATTTTATGTTTTATTTGTATTTCAGCAACATACGTACAGTCTACGAGAGGCAAGACTGTGCTCATTGTGGACGGATACAAGTTTTGTATTCAGGGCGTCAGTGGATTGCGCAAGCGCTGGGTGTGCTCACGTCACTCCAGCAAGACCTGCCGGGCTGTGGTGCACACTTATGACGACAATATCATCAGAATTGTTAACAGTCATACTCATTAACATTTATTTAGCAATAAATCAAGGTTTTTAAATATCATAAAGGTATGTACTTTTTTAAATTCCCTTCGACAAATTTTAAAAATTGAAATCGGATGTTAGTAGCAGTGTGAATGTGTGAACTGTAAGCGGTATTATGATTTTTAATAAACTCAGCCGAGAAAAAAGTAGTAAACCTGTTAAGTTTTTGATTAAAATTATTTTGATCCATTGATTATAGCAAATTTTTTCTATCATAATAAATGTTGGAAACTATAATTTCAGTCATGAAAAGAAAAAGAACGCTTTAAGCGACATGTTTCTTTTTGTTTGTAACCAGAGTTCACGGAGGTGAAGGCCTTCTTGACGATTATGGAATACGTAACAAACATAACCATTAGACATGGTATAATATATGTTAGCAAAGTCAGCAACTTCTTGAAATAAGTAAATACAACTATTGACAGAATAAAAATATTTAAAGGTATTAATGCGTGTGTTTTCTTTACTCACCACTGTGTATTGTAAATCCTAAAATACTAAAATTAGTACCAGCCTGAAGGAAAAAAGCAAACGTATAGCTATGATGAACGCGTATACCACACGCGTATTTAATTAAAAACTGGTTTGCAAGTAAAAGGTGTTACATAATATTCATACAATATACCTACCACGTAACAGCCTTTATGACTTTATTTAAAAAAAAAATCGAACACACTATCTTCTCTGACAAAATAATTTGCTTATTGTTTCAGTCACTTGGGTGCTCAACAAATGCGGCAAAGAGCTAGCTATGATCGATGGATACACTTTCTTCCTTCACAGTCCCTGTAAATCTACTGACTTTTGGAAATGCACCAGATGCAAAGCGCGTATCATTATGACCAAAGACAGGAAAATACTTCGCGCTGAAATAGTGCATACACATCTACCTAACAGATTCGTCATCAAAAATGGAATTTACATAAAAGTATAATGGAAATCACAGAAGCAATATGACTATAGAAGCAATTTAGATGCAAATAGTTAAGATTCTCATCTACTGAATACATTTACAATTAAGAAATTTAAATTAAGACTCGTACTTGTAATATAATATGGAGTAAAGTTAATCTGTAGAGATTACATAATTATATGATATTATACATTCAAAAGTATACTGTCAAGTAATTATTTTTTTGTGAAAACAGTATTAGTTATTAGCGCTTGACCGTCTAGCTCAGCTTAACTTGTATTAACTTTTTTTTGTAGAAATAGTAATTTACAATAAATATTACAGTTGAAAAAAAGAAACTTAGCGTACAGTGTTAGTATACGTAAGATAGCGTAATCCGTGTTTTTTAATTAATATTCGCATAAATTCACTAAAACCATAGGCCACGTTACCTAATGCTTTATTAAACGACCTTACGGCATGTAAACCATATTCTGATTCATCTTATCTAATTTTATTCCTGTTTCAGTCACTTGGGTGCTCAATAAATCTGGCAAAGACCTTGCTGTGATCAATGGACACACCTTCTTCCTTCACACTCTCCGTAAATCTACCGACTTCTGGAAGTGCACCAGGTGCAAAGCGCGCATTATCATGACAAAACACAGAAAAGTAGTTCGCGCTAGTATGATGCACTCGCACCCGCCACGGAATTACATCATTAGAAATGGAATTTACATAAAAATATAATAGAAACTACGTCAGTAATATTTAATTGCATTAATGCACATATTATTATATCATTCATGGAATTTACCAATAAATGTATAATGGAATTTACAGAAGAAAGATTAGATGTAGATATAGTTTCATTTATTGAACTTTAAATTCTTCCCTCTTTCATTAAGATGTCAATTCCATGTGTACAACTTCCACGTGGTAGTAACTTTGTAATATAGTTAGAGATGTTAGGGTTCCGTACCTGAAAAGGAAAATAGGAACCCTTATAGGATTACTCGTGTGTCTGTCTGTCCATCTGTCACAGCCAGTTTGCTCTGAATCTACTGAACCGATTCATTTGAAACTTGGTATACGTATAAATATCTGTGACCCAAACGTGGACGTGTAACCTAAATATATATATTAAAGAGTCTTAGGCGACAAGTCAGAAAATTAAAAAAGGTTTTGCTTATTATATGAAAGGACTTGTCGTAAGAATCTCAAATATATTATTTTATTTTGGGTTGTTCCTGTTTGTTCCCATGAGCCTGTTCCCGAATGAGGACAAGAACTTTTGTTTGTCCCCGAAATTGTATGTGGGGACAAACATAAAAATTTGCCATGACAGGTTCGTGGGGACATGCAGGAATAACCCTATATTTTTTATAATTTTACAAGAAATCGTTCAAAAATATTTAAGAAAATAGATCATTAGACCAAACTGATCCTTATCTCTAAAACTACTGAGCCTATTTAAAAAAACCGAAATTGAAAACAGTGTAATTGTAGACAATAATGTATTGGATTTTGTAAATAAGACCGTTTTTAGGGTTCCGTAGCCAAATGGCAAAAAACGGAACCCTCATGGATTCGTCATGTCTGTCTGACTGTCTGTTTGTCTGTCTGTCTGTCTGTCCGTCCGTATGTCACAGCCACTTTTTTCCGAAACTATAACAACTATTATATTGAAACTTGGTAAGTAGATGTATTCTGTGAACCGCATTAAGATTTTCACACAAAAATAGAAAAAAAAACAATAAATTTTGGAGGTTCCCCATACTTAGAACTGTAACTCAAAATTTGTTTTTCATCAAACCTATACGTGTGGGGTATCTATGGATAGGTCTTCAAAAATGATATTGAGGTTTCAAATATCATTTTTTTCTAAACCGAATCGTTTGCGCGAGAGACACTTCCAAAGTGGTAAAATGTGTCCCCCCCCCCTGTAACTTCTATAATAAGAGAATGATAAAACTAGAAAAAATATATGATATACATTACCATGCAAACTTCCACCGAAAATTGGTTTGAACGAGATCTAGTAAGTATTTTTTTTAATACATCATAAATCGTAAACCGCAAATTACCTTTCATTCAATCAACTCAAATATAAAAAAAATATATAGTTCGAGACATGTGTGATTATGAATTTATGCGGAACCCTCGGTGCGCGAGTCCGACTCGCACTTGGCCGGTTTTTTTTTAGGTATAACTTTAGATGCTATACTGCAATGGGGCCCACACATAGAAACCTTAGCGGGACGGCTTAGTTCAGCTGCATATGCTGTTAAGAAAATAAGGCAGTTGACAGATGTAGGTACTGTAAAACTAGTGTATTTTAGTTATTTTTACAGTATAATGTCTTACGGAATCTTACTCTGGGGACATGCGACTGATAATGAAACGATTTTCATTTTACAAAAAAGGACAATTCGCGCAATCTACCAGATGCGATCCCGCAAGTCGTTGAGGAATATGTTTAAAGAAATTAATATTCTTACTGTTGTTAGTCAATTCATATACGAAAATATCATGTATGTACGTAAAAATTTGCACTTGTTTCGTAAAAAAACAGTGACAGATACAATTTTAATTTAAGAAATATTAATGACATTGATGTTGCCTATTCGAGACTGAGTAAAGTTAAGAAATTATTTAATGGGGCAGTGTGTAAGATTCTATAACAAAATACCCGAAAATTTTTGCCAGAAAACAAATTCAAATTACATGTGAAAAATTGTTTATGCTCTAAAGGGTATTACAAAATACTAGATTATGTAAATGACAATGATATATTTAACCGCCTCCGTAGCCCAGTGGCTAGTCTTCTCGCTTCACATCAGGAGGTCGCGGGTTCGATTCCCGGCGGGGTCCAACTTTGTAGAACTCGGTTTGGTTGGTGGTAGGGCATTTTCTGAGCCCGCCTGGCTAGCTACCACCATCTTATCTAAGTCTTGCCGCCAAACATCAATGTTAACAGCATTGATGTGTTCCGGCATGAAGATAAGATAGTCAGTTCCCCATTGCGTTGGGGAATCTTGGTAAGCCCGCTTCCATCTTCGGCATCATCGTCACTTACCATCAGGTAAGATGATGCCAAGGGCATACCAATTGAGGGTAAAAAAAAAAAAACTTGTATAGATCCTCCAGCTCACAATTGTATTGTTGATATGAATTGTAATAGAATTTAAGATTTTATTGTTGAATATGAATTTAATATTTGTATAACCAAATTAATAAAAAACTGGACATTTTTGAGTGCTCCAGGTATTCTTGCAAACAAAAAATCCAGACTTGGCTTTTGGGTTTGGATTATTTTGAGTGTGAAAAAATTTTGATCCTACTTCAATAGTATTTTTATTGTTACTTTACATTTCTTAGTCTTAGTTTTAACACACCTACTTTTCGAACTCACATACATAAACACTCACACTCACACACACACTCACACACACAAACACACACTCACATACACACACACACACACACACACACACACACACACACACATTATTATCTAACATGTTACAATAATTATCATTTTTATGTAATTTTCTGTCTCTCTCTTTTTTTTTTTTTTTTAAGAACACCTCCAGTCTAATTGTAACCTAACTTATAGGAAGAGTCTAGTTCCCCCGACACAGGGTATCCTAGTGGGGGTTCTAGAGCTCCCAACAGTTTTGTTGTAAACTTATCTGTTAATCTAAATAAATAAATTTATTATTATTATTATTATTTAAAAAATGTGTTCAAGCGAGTTTCTTATGGGCTCGACTTTTCTTCTCGCTTCGCAAACACTTCCCGAAACGTTGAGTGTACAAGTCCCGCGTGGTAGGGACTTTGTACTAGGTAGAAAAAAAACATTGAAGATTTAAAAGCATGTGTAAAGCATCTACCTACTTAAAAAAAGAACATTTTGAGTTTAATTATATTACAAATTAACATGTATTTAAGATTCAAATTATTTTATGTAAAAAATGTAATTATATTGTAAGATTCTAGAAAAAAATACATATATAAAATTTATTTTTCTAATCTTGTTGTATTTGTTGTTCTTGTATATGTATTTTCTAATATTTCTGTCCAGGTATTAAAACACGTACATTTCAGGTTTCGGTGGGTTTGATGACGAAAACCAGCCTGTGTTCTACGAGTCTAGCCGAGGAAAGCAGCTCCTTTTCTATAAAAGCATACGATACCGTATCAACAAGGCGATAGGACCTAAAGTGCGCTGGCGCTGCGCCACCCACGAGCGATTCGGCTGCAAGTCCATAATACACACCGTCGAGGGAAAAATCGTGTACTACAAGCCCGACCACGTGGAGTACGAAGTGCCCATCGCTGGCACGCTCACTTCTAGCGCTGTCCTTCCCAACTAAAATGCAGACAGGATAACCTTATCTGTACATCAGTAACTTATAAACGTTAGTGAAGCTTAGTGAGTCCACTTCCAAAGTCGTATTATCACTTACGCACCCTTATAATATAAAAAATATTTTATGCTTAGAGTATTGCTCGAAGTATGAACGATGTGACAACTCACTATACTCAAGATCTCTTGGAATTTATCATAAATCGTCTCCAATGCAAATTGTGTACGTTATTTGAATCAATATATTAAGTGCTTCCCTATAAATAAATAAAAGTTATTCATAATAATATTTAAACTTGTGTCGTTTCAGTAATTTGGACGCGAAACACGAAGCAGAAAGAGATACTTTTAATTAACGATTATTCTTTTTGCTTCCAAATGTGTCATAAACATTACCTGTACTGGAGGTGCACCTATGGGAGGAGTTGCAAGGCGCGCGTCACTACGACGGACGAGCGCATAATAATTCGCGCCTTTCTGCAGCATGTCCATCCCCCGGCCAAGTTCATGATACGGGGTGGAGTCTACATCAAACTATAATTATATACGTGTAACAACAAGTATTAAAAGAGAAAAACGAAAAATATATAATAATCAATTTAAGAAAAAAACGGTCAATTGCGAGTCGGACTCACGCGCCGAGGGTTCAATATTAATTCATAATCACACATGTCTTGAACTCTATATTAAATTCAATCAGGCCTGAAATCCCTTGAAGCTGTGAAAAAATTAAACTTCTATGGCAATGCACTCAAGAGAAAGGCCTTTGGGTACTTTTCGTTGACCTACAATAGAATCATGAAGTTTAGCAACGATCAATGCTTACAAATACGCGAAAAATGTAGCTGCTCGCATTGTGAGAAAAAAATTGATATAATTTTGTGAATTTGGTATGGGTTATTTATTTATTTATTTATTAGAGGATTAAGTCATAATCACGCTACTTTGACTGGTTCAACCCACATATTTATTTAAAAAATCGGAACTACCTCAAGCTTTGCAATTTACTGATAAATTTTACCTGCTTTGTAACGATGTTATTATAATAACTTATACAATAGCTGTTTTAGTTTTTAATATTATTAGGTTATTTTAATTATTATACTCATACTGTAATGCTTCTAAGTTATAAATATACGTATCAATACTTAATTAGCGGAGCGTCATCTGTCATTTTTTAAAATATTTTTAGTATTAAAAATGAGTAAACATACATGATGTCATACTTATTCTTATAAATAAAAAATAAAGTTCAAGTTTTGCTTTCATTTTTTAACAACAGTTTGAATGATACATGTTTATTTTTCTGTTTTGTGGCTACGGAATACGAAAGGAAGAAACGTTCTTAACGATTATTCGTTCTGTTTTTACGACGAGGGTACTAATATGGCCGACTACTGGAAATGCAGCAACATCTCTCGCAATAAGTGCTGAGCGCGCGTCTCACCATCAGTGTCGAAGAGGCGACAGATAGTGCGCGCTTTCTTGCAGCACAACCACCCTCCGACGCCGCACGCGGTGAGGGATGAAATCTACATCATACTATACGTAGTTAGCTCGTCAACGGACGCACCACCATCGCCCACTGCGAAATAGAGTGATTAGAATAAAAAGACAATTATTTAAAAAAGCTTACTCTCTTTTCTTGTCTTGCCTGTCCGTCGCATCGTCCAGGACATTATTTTTGTTTTTTAAGTCATTTGTGTGGTCAGTGAATTTCGAAATATGAGCAGACAACAAACTGGTTTACAGAAATACATATATTTCGTCCTAAAACAGACTCATTGATGTTTTGAAGAAAACTTATAAATAAAAAGCCAGAAACCAATAGGTTGTCTCAAATTAGAATAACTTGCTTATTCCGCTGTTTTTTTTTGCTTACACAAGCTTACTTGTTCAGCTACTGTATCTCCCGGCACAGGAATCTCCGCGCCCCAGGGCGACCGCTGCGGCTGGTGAAGGCCAGCCAGCGGCCAACACAAACATCATCCATCGCTATTTGTGATACGCGACGGGAGATTGATGAGAATTTAAATCAACAATATTTTTATTGAGTAAGATATCCAATATTACAAGGTTTAACAAAATCAGCTGGAAAACTATTTATACTGGGGTTTTTTACTCTTGAGACTGAATAGTTTTGCCCTATAATAAATTGCAAGAAAATGTGGTTTTTTTATAAGCTGATCAGCTATTTAGTAGTGGACGACTAGTTAATTGAGGAAAGTTGGTCAATTTCATGAGTAAAAGGTAGTCCCAGTTTAAATAGTTTTTGCAGAATTTGTTAGGCTTTGTAATGTCTTTAGGGTTAACAGTGCGAGATCTCTAAAGCAATAACGATTATACTATATCTGTTTTCTTGTTTTTCTTTTCAGTTTTATTAGTATAGTAGTGTATTATTACTTATATTTGCTTTTCATGGTAGAGAAAGAATACATAATCCCTTCCTCTTTTATTTTCTTGGGAATATTCATTAAAATTAATTATTATATAAAACCACAGATATGATAAGATTCATCACATCAAAGACTGGCAGCCGTCTGCTTCTTTACGGAGGATTTACGTACTACCAGTATTTCCAAAGGTCTAAGAAAGGCGACGACATCTTCACTTTCTGGCGATGCTCGACTCACGCCGCGCGCAGCTGTAAAGGCAGAGCTAGACTTATAGATGGTCAACATATAATTGGAAGATTCGAACACAATCATCCTCCCCCTCGAAATTAGTCGAAAATCTGATCCACGTTTTACTGATGTCCTGTATATTTATAAAAATAAATTATATGTTAGCAAATCCTCACTGTTTTGACAAAGACCTTTTCCCGTGCTCTTCCAAGGTTAGGCCATGCTACCGCCATTCCACTGCAGGATTAGTTCAGATTTGTGGGTATTGTGGGGCTTATGGAATGTAATTCTAGTTTCTGCAGTGTTTAATTTTAATATTGCATTTGGAATGTTTTTTTTTAAAGTACCCACTTTAAATTGTCTAAGACTAACATTTTTTGCAACTTTAAGAATTTTTATTTTTATAAATAAAAACTTGTACGTGTAATAACAATCCATTCTACTGTTTTAATTAAATTGTTATTTATAATAGTGAAAAATATTTCATAATGAATTGTTAATGCAGTTGGCTACCCTATTTAGGTTTAAGAAAGCTATGACTGAAGATGCTCGTCTCTTAATCAGTGATCATAGTCTTTGTTGGTTTGATATCAGAACCACAGAAGGTGTTCCATAGAAAGCTTCATTGTCTTGATAAAATTAATTTTATTGTGTAGAACATTGTTTTTATGGAGGAAACCTTTAATTTTGTTGCGGAGAGAATTCTGTTCAAATGGTGATGATTTTGTATACCAATTTTTTTTAGTTACTTTCATTGATTTTGAATTGTATTTCAATACAACCTTTTTTATATTTGTAATTGACATCATTATAATGGTTCACACCAAGGCGGCTTCGGGATGAGGCATGCCTCAGGTTAAGGCGCGTATCCACCTGAGGCAACAGGGCGAGCCGTGCGTGCCTCGGCTGAGGCTGCCTCAAGTCCGTACTTACCTTAACTGAAGTGGCAGTGGGCGATGCACATTAGAACACACAGAAACAGATGACCGTTGGCGAACGCGCACCGAAGATGCAGTGTAGGCAGGCCTCCCGCTCGGTGGACCGATGAGCTCGTGAAGGTTGCAGGCAGTCGCTGGATGCGGAAGCACAGGACTGGTCGATGTGGAAATCCTTGGGGGAGACCTTTGTCCCGCAGTGGACTTCTTTTGGCTGATAATGATGATGATAATATACCTTATACTACATATATAGGGACCTTATGAAATAACTGAAAAAAATTAACCACGGCTTCTACTCATGAAACTGAGCAACTTTCCCCAAGGAACCTATACTTTATTCGCAAAAAAATTTGGAGAAGGTCCACAATGTATGGACCAAAAACACAGAATCGATACGACCAAGCTGTATTTCAATAGATATCTTAGCATTAACTAAATAATCCTACATAAGTCGCAATCCCCAAATCTATCAGGTAACGGAGCTATGGGGATGACAAAATGTTCATAAAAACCCGGTATCTGCTTGAGATTTTCATAACTTCAGTACCAAAATTACTTCAATATTATCAACTGTAATGACCCAACGACACTGAAGCGCTCGTGGCTTAGTGCGGCTTGCGTGGTCGCGTCGATCATGCAGGTTAACCCACTACAAACACGGTCACAACTTGGATGGGCTTGACTATTTGATACAATAACGGCACTACAGATTACTTTGTCAGTAAATACACTTAAAGTAATCTCTTCCATACAAAAAACTAATTAATACCAACCTAATTGATTAACTGAACCGCCAGTGTTGTATGGGAAGTCCAATTTTTTTTTGCGAATTGAGTATAGATTCCTTGGGGAAAGTTGTTCAGTTTCATGAGTAGAAGCCATTGTTAATTTTTTTTTCAGGTATTTCAGAAGGACCCTATATATTAAACTTACCTTATAGGTTTTAAACACATAATATCGCAGTGATTTTTACAGATTTACCGACATTCGTTAAATCCAAACGAGGGAACATGACAGTCAGAATTGGAATGTACGAGTTCAGTTACCATAAACCGGACAGTAATAACTTCAAAAAGCGATGGAAATGCACCAAAAGTACAACAAAGCGGTGCACAGCCTACGTCTGGACGATTGATCGGAAAATAATACGAGTCAAGAATGAACATAACCACTAACAAAACAATGAAATAAAATAAAAGTGCATTAACGCGTTTACTGAGCCTCCGCCACACTCGCGCGAATGGCGAGCCGCGAGCGCGAGCGGCCCGAAGCAAATGTGAGTGTAGCATACGCTCGGCTCGGCTCCACTCGACTCGCCTCGGCGACGCTTGCTCTGGTAATAGTGGCGGTAATTGGTGTCCAAGACAGAGGGAACGAGTCCCGAGCTTGAACTTTAGTCGTAAAATACGTATTTTCGTTATCGTACTCAAAAATTGGCGTACTTCTTTTGATATTTCTCAGTATTATTAGTATTTCTTATTTAATGATTAAAAAGTAAGTGCGTGAAAACTACTGGCACAATATTTAACCGCCTCCGTAGCCTTGTGGCTTGTCCATTCGCTTCACATCAGGAGGTCGCGGGTTCGATTCCCGGCGGGGTGTAACTTTGTAGGACTCGGTTTTGTTGGTGGGAGGGCATTTGCTGAGCCTGCTTGGATAGCTATCACCATCTTATTTAAGTATTGCCGCCAAACATCAATGTTAACAGCATTGATACGTTCCGGCATGAAGATAAAATAGCCAGTTCCCCATTGCGTTGGGGAATCTTGGTAAGCCCGCCTTCGGCATCCATCTTCGGCATCATCATCACTTACCATCAGGTGAGATGATGCCAAGGGCTTACCAATTGAGGATAAAAAAATGCCATTTTGACGTCCTCCATCCTCCATGCTGCAAGTCTCCACGGCGACTGAGAGTATGGCTTATCGCTTGCCTCGCCAGTACTCGCCTCATGCTAGCTCGTCGAATTACGCGGTTGAGGCACTCGCGCGAGAGTGTGGCGGAGGCTTTAAAGGTAGAGAAAGGAGATCTAGGTAAAATTGTACAACGTAAAGATATTGAAGTTTTTCTTTCATTTGTTGTTTAATGATAATTTTAGTTGTAAGATGTAACAACTTAGTGTAAATAAATAAATAAACATAACGCTACTTGTACAACAATTTTAATTATAATACCCCGTAGCCAAATGGCAAAAAACGGAACCCTTATGGATTCGTCATGTCTGTCTGTCTGTCTATCTGTCCGTCCGTATGTCACAGCCACTTTTTTCCGAAACTATAAGAACTATACTGTTGAAACTTGGTAAGTAGATGTATTCTATGAACCGCATTAAGATTTTCACACAAAAATAGAAAAAAAAAACAATAAATTTTGGGGGTTCCCCATACTTAGAACTGAAACTCAAAAATTTTTTTTCATCAAATACATGTGGGGTATCTATGGATAGGTCTTCAAAAATGATATTGAGGTTTCTAATATCATTTTTTTTCTAAACCGAATAGTTTGCGCGAGAGACACTTCCAACGTGGTAAAATGTGTGTCCCCCCCCCTGTAACTTCTAAAATAAGAGAATGATAAAACTAGAAAAAATATATGATGTACATTACCCTGCAAACTTCCACCGAAAATTGGTTTGAACGAGATCTAGTAAGTAGTTTTTTTTAATACGTCATAAATCGTAAACCGCAAATTACCTTTCATTCAATTAACTCAAATATAAAAAATATAGGGTTCAAGACATGTGTGATTATGAATTTATACGGAACTGTCTGTGCGCGAGTCCGACTCGCACTTGGCCGGTTTTTTACTAAGGTACTGCGTAGTGATTTGCGCAATATTAAACGCAAATCCCGAATTGTTTACGTTTTAGCCTATTTTGGGTTTTCTCTGAATAAAAGTGTTCAAAGTAATTGCTTAGTTTCTTTCATATCGTCGAAACCAATATTGTTAAACAAATTTAATTTTTTTGTTTATTTGTTTGTTTGTAATCTTTTTATTGCACAAAACATACATCGTTTTTCGTTTTATATACTATATAGTCCTCTTCACCGAGTCCGGCGACAGCGACTCCATCAATCGTCTTCGTCCAGGTTGTGAAAGGCTCGGATATGACTGGCGAAACCGAACTTTGTTTTAAAGATGCGGTCACAAGATGCGCAGTGCAGTTGTCCAGAGCTGTTGTAGGTATATGTAGAGGAGGGCTTTGGTCGAGTTTTGCGGATTTGACGCTTAGCATCCAGATCTTCCAGGCGCAACTGTTCAAACTTTTCGACGCTCTTCTGAACGATAAAGCGCCACTCCCGTCTCTGCAGTGCAAGTTCCTCCCACCGGTCTCTCTGTATACCGCAAGCTGTCAAGTGGCGTTTGAGTACGTCTTGATAACGTAGATATTAGCCACCCTGCTTCCGCTTTCCGCACGAAAGTTCCGAGTAGAACACTGCTTTTGGCAATCTGCTATCGTCCATGCGAGAACGTGGCCGGACCATCTCAGCTGATATTGGCATACCGGCATACCGGCGCGACGTAGAACCTCTGTGTTAGACACGCGATCTATACGCACAATAGTCACAAAGAAGTATTATTTTTTAAGACATGAAATATGTATAGTTTTACGTCATTAGTATTAAAAAAACTACATTTTGGTACAAGAGCGCCTTACATTTTTAATACAACATTCGTATTTTTACATTGTTGTGGATGGGTAATCGGACGGGCCAGATCGTGGCTTACAAAGACGGATACACGTTTACTCGCAGGATAGCAAACCCGGGCACTGAATATTGGTATTGCGGGAAAATTTTGCGGGAAGCCGCTGGATGCAGGCAGCGCAGGACCAGTTGTTGTGGAAATTCTTGGGGGAGGCCTTTGTCTAGCAGTGGACGTCTTTTGGCTGATGATGATGATGATGATGTTTGGAATGGTATGAGACGTTTCACATGGTAAAGCAACCGTGCCATAAGGTGTCCGGTTAAGGCATGTTTACCGCGTTCCGTTGGCACTGTCGACTGCCGGCAACCGAAAAAGAACTGTAGGCAAACTATGTGAATGTGAAAAGGTCCTTATTAGAAACAAGTTATGTAATTATTATTATGTATACGTAGGTACATAAGCTATTGATGTCACAGACTTAAAAATTATGGAATGAATAACAACAGGAGTGCGTTTCATGATTACACAACACTCGGTCAGCGACAGTTCGCTCAGGGAACAGGATAAACTATTGTATTCTATATCACGTAAGTGTATAAGGGAACGTACAGAATGGCTGCTGTCACAGTAGCCATCGAACACACACTGGCGATCTAGTTTCTTACACAAGAGTAGAAACTAAGTAAACTTAAGCTATGATGTCATAATAGATAAGAGATTTTTCGGATAGTTTTACTCCTTCTTTCTTGAATGGAAAATATAAAAATATAGGCTATCAAAATATGCGAGTATTTTTTTTTCAATTAGTAAGCCCATGGAATTGTCTCACCTGATGGTAAGTGATGATGATGCCGCTATATCGCAATGGGGATCTGGCTATCTTATCTCCATACCTCTATTTAAGCCCCACTTACCGGGCCTATACCTTTTAAATTACACCTTGTAAACTATATAATAAAATAACAATTGTTCACTGTGATCTTAATGAGTATGGCTATCGCTCCACGGACAAAGAGTAGCTCTTAAGATAAAGAAGAAGATCACTTGATCTTAGTTAAGTTTCAGCAATACCTGTATGTGACAAATATATTATTTTATTTTAGCTACATATGTGCAGTCAAAGAGAGGGAAGAGTCTACTCAGTGTGGGAGGGTACACTTTCTGTACGCAGAAGGTGAGTGGGCTGCGCACGCGCTGGGTGTGCTCTACGCACTGTACAAAGAGGTGCCGCGCATCAGTGAGCACTATTGGTGACGATATCACCAAGATTAATAATGTTCATAACCATTAATTTATGGGCAGAATTAACCACATGCAGAACTTATTTACTTATGTATAAACGGTACCATGTTTTAATAATTATTTTCATGTTATTTTTAACCGATATCAAAAAGGAGGAGGTTCTAAATTCGACTGTATGTTTATTTTTGTATGTATTGTACGCGATTACTCCGCCAATTATGAATTAATAATTTAAAAACTGTGTTTTATTTGATGTACTTACTAGAAGGCAACTTTTCATTTGGCACTAGTTGAACTATATAGTTCTGTACAGTTGATTACAACCTATTACGTCACCATTGCATGTCTCATGCCTCATGTCTCTTGCCATACCTCGGGAGGGTTAAGTCCCGATTTTTAGAGGTTGTTCAGCTAACTGCCAACTCTACTGTTTGGTAGAAAATAGCTTAGAACTAGACTGTGCCGTGACTTCGTCTTGTTGGTAAAGTTTTGTTATCTCATCTCCTTGTTTTGCCATAGCTTTCCAGAAACACATCGCTTAAAGCGATATCACGGGTTCGCAGTTTACCCATTTGCTCCACTTATGAAAACGTAAATATTTTTCTCGATCTCAAAAGAAGTACTTATTATACCAGTTGATTAACGGATCCTCCAACTTTGTCTGGAAAGTCCTTTTCTTTTTCAAAATGCGTCTAGATTCCTTGGAGAAACTTGATCAACATTACCAGTAGAAAATACTGTTAAACTTTTTTCAAGTATTTTAGAAGGACCCTGTACATGATTTCTATTATGATATACATATCATATGATTAATATTTTTGCGCTATTCCTACTGTTATACTTTATTTTTGGCGTTATGAAGTATATTTACCATAAACTAATATTTTCAAGGATTAGACGGTGATATCTTCTACGTGACATCCCGCTATGGCAATCAAATGCTATGCATTGGTCAGTACCGGTACAGCCGGCACAAGGCGAGCTCAGGTCTCAAGACGCGCTGGTATTGCGTGAGGAACAAGGAAGGATGTCGCGCATGCGCAGTTACGCTGAGTGGCGAGGTTGTCAAAATCTTGAATGAGCACAATCACTAGTAAATAAAAAAAGAAAAGAATTGGACGCTGCTACTTTTTAATATATTATGTATTAAGTTGAACAGGTAGGTAACACTAAAAAGCAGGAAACGGTCCATTGCGACACTACAGTGAGTGTATTTTGGACCAGGTAGAAGAAATTGATGATTGAAAAGAATTTGCAACCAATCAAAACAGTAATGTGTTTTGAGTTTTTTTGAGTGAGTTTTCCACTCCACAAATGGATGTTGAATCTTGAGTATATTAAAATTACATGAAAAATACATCTTGTTTTCTGGGCTGAATTATTATTGATTTTTGTATGTTAATAGAGAAGATATTATAATATCTATTTTCTCAAGGTGTTTATATCTTCAAAAAAAAAACATTATTCACTTTTTTATTTTATTTTATTTTATTTGATTAACTTTATATAACAAGAGAAGTTACTGTTATACAAAATAACTAAATTAACAGTAAGAATTATTTTTAGAAACCCCTTTGAAAATTGATAAAAAAAATGTGAGAAAGCAACAGCCTCACTCAAAAGAATAAAGGCATACTCAGTATTCTGAAGAGCAACTACAGCGCGTCATAAAAGCGTTTTAAGAAGGAATGAGCGCCACAGACGCTTCGAGAAAATTAAATGTTCCAAGAACTACAATAAACTTTAGATTGCACCACCCGCAGAACTCAAATTGCCGAGTGGCGCCGCCAGTGCTCACGCAGCAAGAGGAGAGAAATTTGTTCTATGTTTAAATGCTGTACTTTTAGCGTCCACAGACTAGAATTTAGGCTTAGAGTTAGAGACTACATTATTCTGATCTGAAAACATATGACAGGTCAGGGTAAATCTGTAACTGAGTCTTCACGACGAAGTTCGGATTCACTAGCCGTACAGAGCCCACCGTAATAAAGGTCTGAACTGAAAACTTGCAGGAATCGCCATTGTCCGATATGGTCTAGACGACATGTTCTAAATATATTTACTAGTTAAAATATATGAAACTGATATATTTTTAAATTTCATTGTTTCAGTTTTTAACCTCAGCAGTGGGATATTATTCGCTAGATAAAAATAAAACAATAAATTTCTACCTTTTCTTCCAGTTCATTGGGTGCGCAACAAAAATGGAAAAGATGTAGCAATACTGGACACCTACATGTTTTTACTGCCAGCGCGCGTTCATCGCCACTCTTCACTGAAGCTGCACAAAGAACTCGTGCGGTGTGCGTTTCATTACTTCACTCAACAAACGAGTTACAAAGATCGCCCGCAGCCACGACGATTGCCATCCGCCAACAAAATTTATCATAAGGAATGGTGTTCTACACAATTTTTTTTGAAAATACATTTTTTTTAATATTTACTTGGTTTTTTAACATTTGGCAGCGATATCATTAATAATAACAGCGTTATATGATAAACGCATTAGATGATCTACTTAACATACTATTTTCATTTACTTCATTTCATATTAGCTTTTGTAGTTTATGGCGTAGTCCCGAATTCATGAAAGACAGCTTTGGTGCACCCGATTCCTAAAAAATTAGACCGCTTTAATCCTTTCAACTATAGGCCGATAGCCATAACCTCCTTATTTTCAAGTATTATGCACCCCATTATCAAATTCTCCCTCTGGACCGCATTCAACGAAGTGAAACTCGAATCCTCGGCTGCCAGCATATTTCAGATTGGCTTGACCCCTTGGCGCTGCGTAGATAGCCTCGCTCTGCATTATCTATCGCATGAATTATGGAGAGTGCTCCGAAGAATTGTTCGGATTGATGCCTGCTGCCTCTTTTCGCCATCGTTCTATGCGACAATATTTTCATCCCCATCACTTAGATTGGCAGTCCATAACTGTGCGTTTCACTAGAAACTTTCTGCCTCGCCCAATTAAACTGTGGAATGAATTGTCGCCATCGGTATTTCCGGACCGATGCGACCTTTAAACCTTCAAGAAAAGAGCGTACTCCCACTTCCAAGGCCGGCGACGCCGAGGAGTCACATCCTCTGGTGTTGCGGGTTTCTATGGGCGTCGTCGGTAATCGCTTACTATCAGGGGATCCGTCTGCTCGTTTGCCACCTACGTCATAAAAAAATATGAGGAAACTTAAAAAAAATTCTAACTTCTTTTATTAATATTGCCAATGTTTGTCCAAAGTTTTTTTTTGGACTGGAAAGAAAAATATAATTGAATGGAAAGGGTTAGATGAGGCATTAGCCAAACCTAGGCAAACAGACGAAGTTGTTGGGGTGAATGGATTATTTGACAAAAAAGATAAATTGAAACACCTTGTCTGAATAAAAGCTATATTAAATTGTTTTGTTAAAATTTTGCTGTCGCCAATTTATGTAAGTAAGTAAGTAAACGTTTATTTCCACACTCAAATTACAACGAACGATAGTAAAATATAAGCATATACAAAAAAATTGTTTTAAAATAAAATAATAATGAAAACAAAATAAAAGCAAAAATAAATAGAAAAACAACAAAAATAAAAAATAAACATTGTTAAAAATAAAAAAATATGATAAACATAGAAACAAGAAAACAAAACTAAAATAATTTGAACTTAAACTTAAATAAAGACAAAACAATGACAAAACAACTGATGAGTGTGTTGCAATCAATGATATTTTACTAAGGATATTGCACGCTAAAGCAACGCGGCATCGTAGCGCGGCACAAGGACACTATACGTAGCTATACATCAATAGTAAACGTCGTAGAAACAAACGAAACACAGCCTATCTCTTTCTTACAAATGGAGCGCGTGAATTGCTATTTCATATTACGTCATCTCGCAAGCCGAACGCGTGACTCTTGAGAACATAAGAAGCGTGGAGTAGCATTTGAATTATATTTTTTTGTATTGGGCATCCTAAACTAGTGTTTCAAATACTGCCATTCGTAATGTTTTCTGAAATATTATACAATTGACTTAATTAGAATTCCAGATATATATAATGTGATTTTAAATGGATAACAATGTGTGCCTTCCCGTGTTGTAAAAATAGGACACGGAGCTATAACTAAAATGTATATGATTTAAATTTGCAGATATATAACTTGACATGTTGTTATACAGATTTTGTTTTGTATTTTGATACAAACAGTTTTATACAGATAAATATATAATTTTAAGACGACTCCAGATACTATGTATCTCTCAATTAAACAAAGAAAACGACTATACTTCATTCCAATAAAAAAAAACAAAAGGTAAACAAACGTAGTATGCACATGACATTGACATGTGTCAGTTCCATAGTAAGTTTGTTTACGTTTTGGGTTAATCATAAAAAGTCGTTAATAATGAAACAGATCTTTATACATAACACATACATAATAAAATTTATACATACACCCGAAAAATATTATTTTCCGATTCGGCTGTATGGATTTTACACTTAAAACATTTAAAGAAAAGCGACTCCACTCTTTTGTTTTATGACTATGTTCTTGTCGCGTACTGACGCATGTCTCTTTCTGGCGCGCATGAAAGAAAAGAAAAGGAATACTCCTTAATAATTTACGATATTTATTGAAATTTTAGTGCTTTTCTACTTTTTTTACACATTTTCGCGTGTTATCTTTTATAAATAAAATTAACTTACCGGTGGTAGGTCACACCATCTTTTTTTAGGGTCGTTCGAGTGTTATTTCGACACTTTTTCACGACGCACTTCGGCATCCTTACTGCTTTGCGCTCAAAACACGACTAAGGTAAAAAGTGTGCGCACATCGTATTTGAGCACACTTCTGCTGTGCCGTCTACAGCGCGCTGATGCAAAGTCCATGTATAGAATGTCGTTGGTTGCAATGCAAATAGATCATAGCTCAGTTTAATTAACTTTGCCCCTATGTGAGAGCAAAACACTGATTTTTAGCTATAACCCGTGGCGGTCTACGACGGTCTACGGGTAGAAAAAAAAAGACAAAGAACTATAGGAAATATATTTAAAAAACCATAATAATACATATGTACTAGCCAACAGCCAATAATCTAACTATGTATATTTATTTTCATAAATTCTGGTGGGCAGTTGAATACGTCAAGTCGCAGCGCGGAATGACCCTCCTCAGTGTCGACGGGTACAGGTTCTGTGTGCGGGGCGTGACCGGAAGGCGGACCAGATGGAGATGTTCCACGCACAATAAATGTCGGGCTTCGGCCTGTACTTATGATGGAGAGGTTATCAAGATAAAAAATATACATAACCATTGAGACCACTGATCTGATTACATAGTCCTTTTATCGACATGTTTAGTGAATAAACTTTGTGCACGTAGGCATCGTGGTAAATTATAATTCCAGTTTTTGAAAATAGTGTTGTAACTTATTCATTTATTTAAATAATCTTACCTAAGCAGTCGGGTAAAAACATAACCCTCGTTCTGGTAAATTCGGGTAAAATAAAGTCCACCTTCGAGTAAAAAAAAAAAATTTTTAACTAACGTTTGTAAAGTTTCATTCAAAATCTGAATCATAATTGTTTTACGACTCTTTTATAAAAGTATCATTTTGCTAGATAAATTATCTAAATATCGTTATCATCCAAACACTATGGTCTTATAGTATACTAGGTGGTGTACCCGGCTTCGCTCAGGTATATTATGTGTCGCAGTAAGATAGTTAAAGCCGTGATATAGTTGTATCCCTAGGGATATAATTATATGCCTTAACATAGTAATACGTAAGATGTTTTTTATAACTATTCTACTAGGGATATAACTATAACACGGTAATTCAGTAGTAATATAATTATATCACTAGACTAGTCTAGTGAAATAGTTGTATAAGGATTGAAGGAAGATCATACTACTTGATTAGGTGTTTCTTTACAAGATTTTATTAATTTCCTTACTTTTTACTGTCATAATTTGTTGATTCTAAACTCAAATATAAAACAGATTGCTTTATTAATATTAATTATTTCAACCAACATGTTAGTTTTTAAGAAACCATTTATATTAGACGATTTTTTTAAAGAGACCCTAGATAAGATAAGATAAGATATTCTTTAGTGTTAAAAACTGAGTACATAAAGTTTTTACAGGTTAAAAGTTTCATCAGTTTACACATTCCGGGCATACAATAGGTTTACATAGGTAGTAATCATTAAATTTAGTTAAAAAGTACTCTTCTAAGGTATAAAATACATTTTGAATTAACAACTCCTTTAATGCACATTTAAACTGAGCACCATTTAGTGCTTTAATTGAATCCTGCAAGTGAATAAAAATTTTAACACCCACTACAATAGCGCTTTTACTGAATATGTAACTTTTAGCTAAAACAGAACACATATTATTTTGGTATCCACTGCGAAGAGCATTTCTGCGATAAATGTCACTTTTTGGGTGAAATATTCTGTATTATTTTAAACAAAAAACACACATTTTAAGTATATAGATGGAGATGAACGTTAAATATTTCTTTTCTTTAAATATAGGTCTTAATGTTTCGGTACTTCTCATTTTGTAGATAATTCTGATACATCTTTTTTGCAAAATAAAAGTTGAGTTTACATTTACATAATTTCCCCAGAATATGATACCATAAATTAACAGTGGATACACGTAACCATAATAGGCATTTCTACAAACATCTCTTGAGGTTACATTTCTTAATATTGACAGAGCGTAACATTTGCTAGATATCTTTTTATTAATAATATCAATGTGAGTTTTCCAATTTAAATGTGTGTCAATCGTTACTCCTAACAATTTTGTGTCATTTACCAATTCTATGTTTTTATTATACATTTTAATTATATTCCTTTAGTTCTCCAGTGCAGATTATTCTGGTATGTAATTTAAACTCTGTTTTAACAGAGGCGCCTGCGTTGGCTAGGGCATGTGTACAGGTGGAGCCTTCTCGATTACCACGCCGTGTCCTGCTGGGCGAAGTAGCGAATGCAAAAAGAGACGTTGGTAGGCCACTGCTTCGCTTTAAAGACTGTGCCAAGCGGGACATGGCTGCCTTTAAAATAGATCATAAGGACTGGGAGAGGGTCGCAGAAAAGCGGTCCGAGTGGCGTAAGCGTGTTGCAGAGGGTCGAAAGATGTGCGATGAGACCTGGTTTAGAACACTAGCCGACAGGAGGGAAAAGCGCCACCAGGGCGGCACTAGCACATCAGCCGCAAACTTCCCCTGCCAGGCCTGCGGGAGAGTGTGCCGCTCTCGCATCGTGTTGGTCAGCCACCAAAAAAGTTGCCTCCGTCACTGACACTGAATGAATCGTCTGCAATAGACGTAAAGGCCATTGATGAATTTTAACTTGTTCGATGGGAACGCTTAAGTTATATAGGGTGTAACATTCAAGGTGTGCAATATTTACGGAGGTGATTAAGCTTCTCAAACTGATTACGAATCACTAAAAAAGTAGGCATCTTAAAAAAATAAAAAATTCGAATGATTTTCAGAATAGGTAACTTTTTTCTAACGGCGCGGCGCGGCTCCGACAAGGTCGCGCGACTGCGCAGTAGCCCGTAGCGTCACAGAGCAGACACATTCAGTATTCTAATGCCACAGAATAGTTAAACTGGTACAGAAAAAATAGGTTAATAAATTCAATTTAATTTTAATCATGAATTTGATAAATTATTCGTAATAAATAAACGCTCATACATCTTCTCAACAAATATTGCACACCTTGAATGTTACACCCTGTATAAGCGAGAACAGTGCAATGAAAGATTTGTATGCCTCATTTGCATCAGTTTGAGTACGTGTCGGAGAAATTTACTTGAGATATGTAGGTATTTTAAAAATATTTCTAAATACTTTTCGGGAATTCTTTTGAATGTTTTTTTATTTTTTAATATTTTTTTTTTATGACAGAGGCGGCAAACGAGCAGACGGATCACTTCATGGTAAGCGATTACCGCCGCCCATAGACACCCGCAACATAAGTGCGTTGCCGGCTTTTGATATAGGTACACTCTTTTCTTGAAGGTTTGAATATCTTATCGGTCCGGAAATACCGCAGGCTACAATTCATTCCACAGTTTGGTTGTGCGAGGCAGAAAGTTTCTAGAGAAACGCACAGTTGTGGACTGCCAACCATCTAAGTGATGGTGATGAAATTGTTGTCGCCTAGAACGATGGCGAAAAAAGGCGGATCAATCCGAACAATTTCTCGGAGCATTCCCCATTGTAAATGCGATAAAGAATGCAGAACGAGGTTACATCTCTACGCAGCGCCAAGGAGTCAAGCCGATCTGAAATATCCAGGCAGCCGACGATTCGAGTTGCTCTCCGTTAAATGTGGTCCAGAGGAAGAAGCTAGTACTGGGGTGCACCTTGCCCAGAGATGAGAACAGTATTTCATATGAGGCCAAACCTGCGCCTAATAAAGTTGCAGGCGATGGGCCGCAATGAAATGGCATTTTCTTGGCAGTGAACGCGCAATTAATTGGACCAAATTAACTCGACTCCAATCTGAGGCTTTCTTTAAAGAAGCCTAAATTTCCGACACAAGTTTGTTGATGATGATGATGATGATGATGGTAAGGTGATGATAAGTGCAACACCAGGCAACCGCCGCTTATACCTTGCGGATAGGACGGTTAAATTGTGCCACACGATAAGAGAGCGAGACAAGTTTGTTTCGGCTCTCGATGACGTTTTCCCGAGAAATGTTGGCGCGGCCGGTACAGAAGGCATCACCTGTGCTGTCATCTGCATAACAATGAGTGCTACTGATTTGCAGCATATCACTGATATGCAGAAGGAACAGTGTAGGCGAAAGCACACAGCCTTGAGGGACATCAGCATTTACAGACATAGAATCTGAGCATGCACCGTCAATTCTGACCTTTATGCTTCTGTCTGCAAGAAAACTAGTGACCCATTTGCATAATTCCTCGGGAAGCCCATAAGAAGGAAGCTTCGCAAGAACTGCTTTGTGCCAGACCCGATCGAAGGCCTTCGCTATGTCCAAACTAATCGCTAATGCTTCCCCCTTAGTCTCGATCGCCTTTGTCCAACGATGTGTCAGGTAGACAAGAAGATCACCAGCAGACCGGCCCTTACGGAAACCGTACTGTCGATCACTAAGCAGCTGGCGGTCCTCTTGATACCGAAGGAGCTCGCTGTTGATAATGGACTTCATTGTCTTTGAGAATAAGGAGATTATGGCTATCAGCTTGTAGTTGAACGGATTCGAGCGGTCACCTTTTTTAAGGATCGGGTGCACCAAAGCTGTAATGTAAACCAGAACTTTTCGCTGCACGGAATTTTTATAATAACACTACAATACTGTATGTTTTAATATTAGTAACTATATTATCAATACACGTACAGTACAGTAGGGTAAACTTTGAACGAGTGGAGAAGGTTGAGGAAAGATTCACTTTTAGCATTTTTTTCTAAAATATTAATACTGAAGTCCCCTACAATAAATAATTTCTGGGAACAATGTCTCGCCCTTATCGCTATCTTGTTTAATACAATTTCTAATTTCTCCAAAAACATGTCTAAAGCACTGTCCGGAGTCCTATATACGCAGATAATAAAATAATTAAATCCACAGATTTCAACGCCACAACACTCAAAATTACAGTGGTTTAAAATTTTTTTTCCAGTTGAATACGTCACGTCGCAACGTGGAAAGACCCACCTCGTTGTCGATGGGTATAGGTTCAGACTACAAGCAATTCATAGAAATAATAAAAGTCGCTGGCGATGCTCCTCACATAAGGATTGTCGCGCGAAGGTCCTGACTTACGAAGACAAGATTGTCGAGATAAAAAATATTCACAACCATTATTAAAGCTGATGGTCTAGTTGATGTAGCTGCTAACTGATTCCGAGTAAAAGACGTCAACGAGATATAATTTTGTTTTATATTTGTGGTTAATGATACATATTTTGAATAACAATATAGGCTGACATTTTATTTGGTGACAAACAGCTACTCTGCGATGATAATAATAATAAAAACTTCGTTAGTAAAAGCTGAATCTGAGAAAGTATGCAAAGTATTTTTTTTCTGATTATTTTAAGTTTTTTTAGTTTTCTTAGGGAAAGTTGCCCAGTTTCATGATTACCATTTCCCGCGCTATGCTAAATTACAAGTTATAAATGGAAATCTTTATAGTCTCTGTGATGCATGCAGACAGTAACAATGAAATGGACAGACATGCATACAAACAGTCCTTCTAAAACTTCCTTTACAAGTGCGACTATAATTTTAAGTTACTTTGTGTACAATATGTGACTTGATTTCCGTTTGTGTTACAGTTCAGTGGGTCCGCAGTCAGTTAGGGGCCGAGCTGGCGCTGTTCAACGGCTACACTTTCATCCGCAACGTGCGCAACATGACGACCGACAACTGGACGTGTCGTGCGCGCATCACGCGCGGCTGCAAGGCGCGCATCACCACCGCTAAGGACAGAACAGTGCTGCAGATGTGTGTCGACCACAGTCACATGCCAGACAGATATGTTATCGACAATGGAATATACATCAAACTCTAAGTACTTGATTTGGTTTCATTTGCTGAGATAAAAAAAGTTGAGTTACTCTTTCTGTACTATGGAAGGACTGAGTAGATAGGAATGGATTAAAATTAGAAGTCAAAACTATGATAATTGGCTTTAAAAATATCTTTATAGACTGTATGTACTGTAAAAAAATACTGCCCCCGGAGCGCTTTCGTAGCGCTTCTCTCTGTGTTGTATTTTATTATCCTAGATAAATTCATATGGAATAAGTTTTTTTACATGAATTTATTTTAAAAGAGTCTTTTTCGTCTACTAAAAGCATGTTTAAAACAAAGTCGTTGATTAAAAAAAAAGACTATATTTAAATATTTATTTTTTATAGGTAGCGAGAGATAGTGCGCGCTGTTCTGGAACACACCCACCCGCCGGCGCCACAGTCGTACATAATGGAATCTACATCAAATATTGAAGAAGATCTAACTGTTTTACTTGTATAACTTACAGAAGAAGAATAATAACGTCCTTATCGTCACCCTCGAGATGTGACTAATTTCTCTTTTTTTGTATATTGTTCTGCGTTCTGCTATATGAATAAGAGACATAATGAACAGATTAATTTATAATGCTGCCTTTTTTTCAGCTCAGTGGGTACGAATCACGCTGGGCAAAGAGATAATTCTAATTGATGGTTATTCGTTTAGCTAAGCGTGGTGTCGTAAGAACCAGTATTGGACATGCAGCAACAGCCACTACAAGAAGTGCAGAGCGCGCGTCGTCGTCGCGAAGGAGCGGAAAATAATACGCGCGTCGCTGCAGCATAGCCACCCGCCAGCGAGGCACGTGGTGCGGGATGGAGTCTATATCAAGTATTAAGAGAGGAGTAAAGCTTCTGTTTTGAATTCTGCAAACCCACGTTGCTAAACAAACAGTGGTACTTTATATGCAATCTAAATAATATAATTTTATGATAAATCTTTTTTTTTATTATTATTGTGAAGTGTAACATAAACAAAATAAACATCATAAACACAATTAAAAAACATGAAAACGCACCTTTATACCTACTGCAAAAGAATCAAGCTCGGAATTTCAGAGCAACGTGACTCAACTTGGTCGAACAACTTGTCTATATACATATACGTACAAGATTATAAAGATTTGTGAATCACTGAAGTCAATTAAATAAAAACATTTTAGGTTGAGAGATCATTTTTTCATTTTTAGGGTTCCGTACCTCAAAAGGAAAAAAGGAACCCTTATAGGATCACTTCGTTGTCCGTCCGTCTGTCCGTCTGTCTGTTATATTCTGTCTGTCCATATTCTGGGAACTGTTTTGAGTAACGGCAGGCCCATCTTTGGTTTCTTTTTCTATCAAGCCGAAATTGCTGAATCGTGTTTGGAATGGCGTGGTGTACGATCATTAGGAAATTTATAGTCAAAAATAAGTATTTCTTTTTCTGACTTGAAATTTCTATAATTTTTCGTCATTACGTAGGTAAGTTTTAGTATTTTTTTATAATATATTAGTATGCACTTCGATATAATTTTTGTAATATAATTTTTTAATTGATTTTGCTACTGTTCGCTATTTTTAACCGACTTCAAAAAAAGGAGGAGGTTCTCAATTCGTCGGTTTTTTTATGTATGTTCACCGATTACTCAAAGACGCCTGAACCGATTTAGAAAATTCTTTTTTTGTTTAAAAGGGTATACTTTACAGGTGGTCCCATATAAATTTTATCGAAATCGATTCAGCGGTTTTTGAGAAAATCAACAAAAACATAGCAAAATTGGAGTTGTTGCGATTGAAGTCGGTTGTTTTTAACGTATTTAGCGTGGTCATTTATAAGTTACATTAAGATGAAATTATATGTTATCTTCGCCGTGTGTAAACAATATTTTAATTAAATATGGGTAATTATATCTCTTTATCGTACCATGAGTGACGTGCTTTTTATGTATTAGTCATTTGATTGATTTTATTTGCAGTTACTTGGCTGCTCAATGTAAGAGGCAGAAATGTACTTATAATAAACGGTTATTCATACTGTCACAACATGACTGGCCGCATGAGTGAGTACTGGAAATGTAGCAACAACACGCGCAACAAGTGCAAGGCGCGCGTCACGTTGACGCGGCAGCGGCGGATAGTGCGCGCCGACCTGCGGCACAACCACCCGCCGGCGCCATACGTTGTACAAAACGGAGTCTACATAAAATGTTGAAAGATATTATATCATATATACATATATCTGTAAATAAAAAATAAAGGATTCGATAGAGATGAAAGTACATTGTAATTAGAAGCTAATTACTAACAGTTACAAAAACCAATGACAAGAGCAGGCCAGTTGACACGGACAATGTTGGTGACTCTAGTTCTTATACATATATTTAGTATAGTTTTATACTAAGGTATGAAATACATTTAAAAAATTACTAGAGTCTAGTTTAGATAATATAAATACTTTATATTACACACAAAGAAAAACTAGTTTAGCAAAATATAATTAATCATTGTAGACCCTGGCTAAACGTTTTCCTAAACTACGAAAATTTAAACGTATTGGTTATCAAACTTTGTTATCTACAAGTAATGTAAAAGTGTTTTTAATACGTTTGTAGGATTTGGATTTTTCGTAGAGTATCTTCAGTTAAATATAAATATAAGTACATATTTATTTTAACGGTTACGAACTCGAAAGACAAAAGAACATAAATAATTCAATGGAAAATTTATCGTATGTCGTACGTTGTCTTCTAAAAGCAAAACAACTGTTGTAACGTTGGCAAAATAGGGCGAGGATGTATTGTGTCCTATATTGTTTTATATCGTGAACTTAATTAAAGATGAAAATATACATACCAGGAAAAAGAGAAACAAAAAACAACAAAGTTTAAAAAATACTCTGCACTTTTATTTCAACAATGGATAGGGTGAATATTTCTTCACATCTGACGTGCTTCACTTTAGTCTTAAAATTTATTCAATTTTGCAGTTATTTGGCTACGCAACTTAAGGGGCAGAGAAGTACTTGTAATAAACTATTAAACATACTGCCACAACCTGACTAGCAGCATGAGAGAGCACTGGATATGCAGCAACAAGCGCAAGAAGTGCAGAGCGCGCGTCACGATGACGAGGGAGCGACAGATAGTGCGCGCTTTTCTGGAACACACTCACCAGCCGGCGCCACACATAATACAAAATGGAGTCACATAAGATATTGAATGAATATCTCGAAAAATGTTACTGTAGGTCCCTCACAGTTTACGACTTCATGTTTACTTTAGAAAATGAGAATTTTACGTGACACTTGAGATTTTTATAGTTTCTAAATACTCAGAGCTGTTATTTTAACTTTATTTATAAACCTTGTTTATTATTTATGGATTTCATTTGAAGGAAAGAATTTTAGTAGAAGGGAGGGAAAGTTTTATACGAGATATATTTTTAATAATTACGCTATAAATTAGAGATTTAGTGAATTGATAAATTAAAAGTCACTCTTTTTTCAGTTTTGTGGTTAAAAAACATATTGGGCAACGTGATGCTTTTAGTTAATGGTTATTCGTTCATCTACGACTCGGCTGGTAAGAATGAGTACTGGAAATGCAGCTGTAGCAGAAACAAAAAGTGCAAAGCGCGCGTCGTAGTCACTTTGACGGAGGAGCGGGAGATAATCCGCGCGTCGCTGGAGCACAACCACCCGCCAGTCCGGTACATGGTGCGAGATGGAGTCTACATCAAGTATTAGAAGAGAAGCGAAGCAATAAAAAAAAATCCAGCAGTTTCCACGATGCACTCTAGATGTCGCTAGGGTTGATTTTTATGTCAAATAAACACTTTTCCATAAATAGGTAAATCAGTATCTCCTATCTGAGATAACAGTGATCTTTAAATATTTATACAAAGAAAAATAACACTAATAATACAAATGCTAAATAATTGTTTTCCATCATTTACAATCAATGTATAATCGTAATCAGAGATAAAATATATGTTTTTCTTATATAGTTGGTAATTATTTGTTTAGGATAACATCAACTTCGACATTCGCTACTTGTTTCAGATTCAAAACATTGTTTAGTGTAAAATTTTACAAATCGGACATATTGTAAGTAGATAGAGATTGTAAATACACTTAAAATAACAATAACAAAAAGTATATTACGATAAGTTTATATTTTCATATTACAAGTTGCTTATTGCCTTTTATATTTTAAATTATTTCATTATCACTTAATTATTGGTTAAGTTACTATAAAACAATTATAATACTTATGTGTTTTATGAAATCATCTTTAGTTAAACTTCTGTAAAAAAAGTGTGCAACTTCAGCATATAAAATACATCAGTACTGCAATGTTTGTTTCAGGAATATTAAGAGTAAAAAAGTTCTGTAAGATGGGTAAAAAAACAGACACAGAATGTCAAAACAACAAAGATTTTAGATTCACAAAGTCAGTAAAAGGTAACGATTTGTTATTGAGAAACGGCTACAGTTATTGGCTATTTAAAATAAATAAAAATGGAAGTCAAAAGTGGCGCTGTACAAAGAGAAAGTATTTCTGTTCAGCTTTCTTAGAGTTAAGAAACAACACCGTTGTCAAAGAAGCGCCGCACTTGTGCCCAGCCGACGAAGAGAGCAACACCATCAGGGAAATGACGAGAAAGATGATACACAGAGCTAGCACGGAACCGACCAAAGTGCGCGAAATATATTCTCAAGTGCTAGCAGAATACAGATCTATGTTGAAATGTACGCCTCCGTTTAGTCACTTCAGAACATCTCTTTATAGATATAGAGAGAGGGCGTTACAGGCATGCCAGAAAGGATATTCTGTAGAACCATCTACCTCTAAAAGTAAGAATGGTGGCAGGAAACAGCAAATAAAAGAGGAGAAAAAGTAATGCGACTGGATAATTGTATTTGAGGAGAAACCATTAAATAATCACAAAACATGCTTAGCTTGAGTGGATCATATAAAAAACATACTATGTATATAAACCTATTTTTATTCCTCTTTTTTATCATCATCCAAAAATCAACTCTACAGTAGCTTTTATTTGTTTTGTAGCTGAAAAAGGAAGGTTTCCGTGTATTTATCGATTAAATTATAAGAGTAATTTTTCTTGTTTTTATTGTATATTATTTACCTTAAAATTGTATTAAAATAATTTTAAGACATTAGCATTAAACAATAAAGTTTTGTGTATATTTATGACATCTATTTTGACTATTTGAAACTTGTTGTTTACAGTTCTTTGGCTGCAGAATGCATCAGGTAGGGAAACTCTTGTAATTGACGGCTACCCATTTTGCTTCGACAAGATTTATAAGGAGGCTGAGTACTGGAAATGCACCAACTGCAACAGCAGGAAATGCAGAGCGCGCGTCAAGATGACGAGGCAGCGGGAAATAGTGCGAGCCGTTCTACAGCACACTCATCCTCTGGCCGAGTACATGATACTAAATGGAACCTATATAAGATGTTAAAAGATAATCTCCAATCCAATAATTACATCTTCTGATCGTGTGGCACATATTTTAAGCGTTCTATCCACAAGGTATAGACGGCGGGCGGTTGCCCAGTGTTGCACTTAGCATCAACCGCGGTCGCGTGTAGGGCATTTGGATTTACACCTACGGACGTGTGCAACGCGACCATCATACACCTCTAGAAATCAGATGTGCAGGTTTCCTCACGATGTTTTCCTTCACCGTTAAAGCAGTCGGTATGAAAATGCACGTAAGTTTCGAAAAATTCATTGGTGCTCTGGCCAGGATTTGAACCCACGACCTCTGGTTAGGAGCTGACTCCGTGCTCCTACACGCTGCGCTACCGACGTTTTTTAGTAGTTACATCATAAGTAATATCTGACGTACGAAAGTGTAAGTACGTAAACTCAACTCAGCGTATACGAAGTCTCAAGACAACACTTTAAACAACCGCGTTCGTGAGCCAAACCGATGAGCAAATGTAATATCTTTGATAAGTTATGCATTAACCATTTAGGTATATTAAATAATAATAAATGTATTACACTAGGCAACCGCCGTCTAGTCCTTGTGGATAGAACGGTTAAATGTGCCATGCGACAAGAAGAAGATAAATGTATTTGGGACTTATTTAAAACGATTTAAATGTAACTGAAATAACAGTATCAATAATAATAGTATGAGACATTTTAACACGATAAAAAATACACATTAGAAAATAATTTTACCAATTTGTAATTTTAAATTTATATTTAAATAGTAATGTCGAGTACTATTTTTTTATTAATTTGAACATTGATTAATTGTTTTATAAAAATGTGTCATTCATTACTCATTGGGTATTTTTAATTCGTCTATAATACGCTTAGATAGAACACGTAAAAACTAATTTTACCATTTTAACAATTTTCCCTTACAATGATGTTTAAATAATAATGTTAATCACCTATTTTAGGTAACTACTAATGGTTATTACTAATGTTAGTTATCAATTTTATAGAAATTCGGAAAAAGAGATGGGGTGATCACGGTTGGGCGGGGGCGTAGGAACGGGGTGCGCAGGAGTGCAAAACCAAATGCAAAACAAACATACGTAGTCGGTCCCATAATGAATTGGCCTGATATAGTTCTACGCGACATTTCGATACATGTTATGTTGCATTGAATAGTACGGTTCTCAGACACTTTATAAACGAACACGCATGGACTTGACGAGCGTAGTTCAGTTTAGCAGTTTGTTTGAACAACAAGTGTCGCGTATTTTTTCAAAATGTCGAAAACCGAGTATCGAAGCGTCATAAAGTTTCTATTTAAAGAAGGCTTATCCCCCGCCCAAATTAAAGAACGATTAGACGGTGTGTATAAGGAGTGTTCTCCCTCTTATAGCACAGTAAAAAATTGGGTGAAAGAGTTTCGCTTCGGGCGAGAAACCGTCGAAGATATCGGCCATGACGGTCGACCGGTAGAAGTGCTCACTCCCGATACTATTGCTCAAATCGAAGAAGAGGTTTTGAGTGACCGCCGTTTGAAGATTAGAGAAATTGCAGCTAGACTTGGGCTCTCTAAAAGTACCGTCCATCGTGCAATCGATGAACATCTTCATATGAAAAAAGTCAGTGCAAGATGGGTCCCGAAACTTCTGTCAGCTGTGCAGAGACGGGAGCGAGTTCGCTGTGCTGCCGAGTTTTTAGATCTTTGTGGAGAAAACCCAAAGAACGTGATCGAGAGACTAGTGACTGGTGATGAAACTATAGTGTTATATTATGATCCAGAAAGCAAGCGCGAGTCAATGGAATGGCGTTATAAGGGTGAAAAGCCGCCTAGAAAGGCAAAGGTGCAACAATCTACCAAAAAAATCATGTGCACAATCTTTTGGGATTTTCAAGGTATTTTGATGGTTGATTTTAAAGAGCGCAATACAGTCGTAAACGGCGAATATTATGCTTCATTAATATATAAACTGCGAGATATTATAAAGGAGAAGCGCAGAGGCAAACTGAGTAAAGGCGTCCTGTTGCTTCACGACAACGCCCCCGTGCACACCGCCGGTGTTTCGAAGGATGCAGTGCGTCAATGCGGGTTCACGGAGCTGGACCATCCACCTTATAGTCCAGACATGGCTCCGCCCGACTATTACTTATTCCCAAATTTAAAGCGGGACTTAAGGGGAAGAAAATTTTCAAGCGATGAAGAGTTGCAGGCGGCCGTCTTCAGTCATTTTGAAGACAAAGATTGCGATTATTTTTATAAAGGATTAGAAATGTTATTTCACCGATGTCAAAAGTGTGTCAGTATTGATGGAGACTATATTGAAAAATAAAAATGATTGCATTTAATTTTCTTTTTTATTTCATAGTTAGGCCAATTCATTATGGGACCGACTACGTATTTTCATGTTTTATACAAATAAACCCCCATCCGCCTGGTGGCCGCCATTTTACGAGCGGTGTCAAATTGGCGTGAATATGTACAGCTTAGGATACTTAGAGGGTTCATTCTCCATGGAAGACCATCTATGGATGCGGAATTAGAAGAAAGCATCTTTGTTCGGTTTTGACTATGACAATTAGTTGTGTTTGACTCGTGGTTGTTGACCGGCTGGCGTGGTTGGCAACCGCGCAATGCACCAGCAGCCGCAGCGAGCAGCGCGCGGCACGGGAGGCGGCCGCTTCGTATGGTATAATTTTTTTCGAGTTGCAATCTTTTAAATATTTTTCCTGTGTTCTAGAGCTAATACATTCAGTCTCCCTGTAATCTCAACCATACTTATTTAACATCCTACTTTTTATATGTCTAAATAAAATTAACATTATGACTATTTTCTTTCTTTGATTGTACGAAAATAAACATTTTTGTATTCGTGTGGAATGTACCTATCCGTCTTCCTTAATAACCGTTTCTATAGTAAAATGTTTACTCTCATGTTTTAGTAATTCACTTACAATCTCGAAAAGGAAAACCTTTGCTCAATATTGGAGGATACACTTTTTGTCTACAAAGTACGTATGGACTGCGCAAGCGCTGGATTTGCTCCACGCACCACAACAAGAAGTGCCGCGCCTTAGTGCGAATGTACAACGATGACGTTATCACGTTTAAAAATGTACATAATCACTGAATAAATACCATGAATCATGAATTAAATGGTACATTAAATTCATGTAATAACCTGATTAATTCTAAATTAAACTCCTGTCTATCTAATCTGGGGATCAAGAAAAAAATTTACTTAATATTCGTTTTTTTTTACAGAAAATAGGTACCTTCTAAATTAAAATTGTAGTTACTTTACTTTCATTTCCTTGAAAATATTGTAATGGCAAATAAGAGAGTTCGATGATGATCGATTGATTGCAACTGAGCAGAACAACAAGAAAGTGTGTCTAAATGTTATTAATACCTCCAGCTTCTTGCTTTTTGTTTGTATTGTTATTATAAACTATAAAACCTCCCATTCCAACTCAGATTTTTTAAATTGTTTTAATTTGAAGCCTGATTCCTAACCCCTTTGCAAAATTAAAAAAGAAAAGCTTACGAGAATGTTAAAGGAGCTGTCTTTTTTCAGTACCCATGCATCGTTGGCATAGCGGAATAAACTGTAAGGGTTTATTATCACATAAACATAACCGGTCATGACTACTTTTATCTCACAGAGCAGAATTTTTACAAGTTTCGCAAGTTTCACGCAGTTTTTTGGTCACGCCAGTATTAGTCAGCGGTATTGCCTCTCTAGTCTGTCAACAGATGTCCAATTATGGTTTTGTTCTGACATTCTACATTGACGCAGATAAATCGCCTTCATCAACTTATGCAAATTCAGCTTTTATAAAGTACGAAAAAGAATGAAAGTACTAGGAAGAAAAAATCACGATTTACCAGTAGAAGTCTAATATTTACTCAAACTAATAATGAAGAATTTTGAAATCTACACGAAAGTAAATATGTATTTTTTTATTTATTTTTATATTATATTATATTTTCAGATGTACCTATTTTCGCAAAGTCCAGGAAAGGGAACACCATGATACATATTGGCAAATACCACTTCAGCTACCAGAGAGAAAACAAAGACGGATTAAAAAAGCGATGGCAATGCGTTAATTCTTACAACGGGTGCAAGGCTTTCATCTTTACGTATCATAACGAAATAATTAAAGTCTCTAATGAGCATAATCACTAAGTGCGTCAGTAACTTTTATTCGCCCGGCCAATTGGAAGGTTTTAACTATTTTCCAAGTACTATAAAGTCTATGAAACTTTAAACAAAATTCTATAATACAATATTGCTTATTTTATAAGACTTTTATATTTAATAGAATAGTTTAGACACACTTTTAGGTACTACACATGGTATTCACATGTCATCTTCCTCGTCTTATTATTCCCATTTAATTGGGGACGGCTTTATATATATTAAGTCACCATTCTGACCTCAAACAAGTTAATTCTTGCATCACTTCACTCTCCTCCATATTCTTTCTCACTAAGCCACCTTTAATAAGAATTCACATGTAAAGTATATAAAGCAAGTTTGAGATAGAAATGGTATTCGACATACGCGTAGAGCAAAAACCTAAACACAACCGATACATAGATACCTATGTATTGGTTTTGTTTAGGTTTTTGCGAGTATCCTAAGTTTTTGCGTTTTTGTATACGTAAGTGAAACCAGGATGCACAAATAATCTTTCAAAGTAACGATAAAAATAAGCTAACACAGCGGACATTTTTTTTTTCAGATGTCGTGGAGTTTATGATATCGGAGCAAGGCAAAGAGCAGATACGCAGCGGCAGATACCGCTTCAGTTACCATCAGTATAACGGCAATAACAAGACCGGATGGCGCTGCACCAGACATTATTCCAAAAGGTGCAGGGCGTATATCTGGACAATCGGAAACGAAATCGTTAAAGTCAATAATAAACACAACCACTAGTTTAATTAGCTACTTTGATTTTCAGCTCGCTTTTATTTTAAGTTTTATTGTGTTAACAAACTATATAAAATTCAATGCGATATAAAACTGATATAAATGTGAATTAGCTTGATCGGAGTGTATGGCCTTCTTTTCTATGGTGAAAGAAATAAAGTTGACCATTTGAATTCAACATATTTTTTAACGTTATTTTGATGTTTATATTAACATCAAAATAACGTTAAAAAATGTTGATGAGGTCATATAAAACACGGATACAGTTGGACTCCTTGCTCAAGGTCTTCTTCTTTTCGTGTCAATGGCTATATGGTGACTTACAGCAACTTAGCCTAACAGGTAGCTACACCAATAGCCTTTTGGGATGGTAGAGCAGACAACAAGTGTGTCATGGATTGCAAAGTGCCGCACTAGCACTTATTATTATTGAAAAAGCCCTCTTCCTGAATTGAATTTCGAAAAAATTATTATAATTTATTATCTAGTACAATAGAATCCAACAATAAAAATAAAAGAAAATCATCTAATAATGTTATTTTCAGATGTACCAAAGTTCGCGCGGTCCCAACAGGGTAACATGCAAATACATATTGGGAAGTATCACTTCAGTTATCAGAAGAGCTGCAGTAATAACATCAAGAAGCGGTGGAAGTGTATCAGATCGGTCAGAGGGGGCTGCAAGGCACACATATGGACGATCGAAAATGAGATTGTCAAAGTGAACTATGAACATAACCACTAATATTTAGAGTTAGTTTTAGAGTAAGATACACGAGTGTTTTAAGGGTTACTCAGAATCAAGTGTAGAATACAGAAAAATATTGAACAAATCTGATCCACATTTTTTTACAGTTTCCCATACTAAATCTGAAAAATGAATCAAGAATTTGTATGGGAAACTGAAATAAAATGTAGACCGGATTTAAAAACAAAATCCTGTATTTTATATTTGATTCTAAGTAAAACCTTAACATTCCATTTAATTCAATATACTTTATTGTATCAGAACTAATTTTACTACAGTTTCCCATACTAAATCTGAATAATGAATCAAGAATTTGTATGGGAAACTGAAAAAAAATGTAGACCAGATTTAAAAAAAACCTGTATTTTATACTTGATTCTAAGTAAAACCTTAACATTCAATTCATTTCAATATAATTTATTGCGTCAGAACCAATTTACAAGAACAGGAGTACAAAAAAATATATGACGACAATAGGCGACCTTATTGCTTGGTAGCAATTTCTTCCAGGCAACTAGGAAGGAAATAAATTATGAGATTTACTGGGGTAGCGCAATAAAAAGAAGAAACACAAATACATATTACGTACTTACATAAAATATCTATAATATTATCGTACATATACATACATACTAAACATATATATACATATAAAATTTCAAACGAACTTTTTAACACCCTGTAATAGTTTAAGAATTATGTCCTTGTTCGAATTTTACGATAAGATTTGACCAGATTTCGATGACAGATGAGAATTGCTAGCAAATCATGTATTTTTCTTCAGATCCTTTATTGAGAATGTTCCGTTAAGAGAAACCGTAACCGTTATCATAATAACAATGTTATTCACATTACGTATTTCACAGAAATTGAAAAAAAAAAAAAATGTAATTGAAAACTACATTTATATTACAACAGAGATTCATTTTAGAGTTGCTGACAGCGGTACACGAGGGGCGCGAGAGCAAACATATCTACATCGGCGGACACCAGTTCTTCCGGCACTCGCGTGCACTGCGCGGCGACCGCGTGCGCTGGACGTGCGCGCGGAAATACCGCTACAAGTGCACGGTCTCTGCCTTTACGGTCGGCGGCGTTGTCGTCGCTACCAAAGGCTTTCATAATCACACGTGAACATTTCTGTAAAAAAAATCTTCTATTTTATGCCCTGATATTTACATGGTGTACATATTACAGTTTAGTTGTACACATAAATGGTCTTTAGAATATATATTATTTAATAACAAAACCAAACATGCCTTTCCGCAACAAAAAAATACCTTTTTTATAATATTGAGAAGCTTTGGCATCATCTCACCTAGTGGTAGTGTTGATAATGACGAAAGAAGGAAGCGGGGCTTATCAAGATTCGTCAAGCAATGGATAATTTATCACTACCACTACCAATTAATAATTAACGCATTTAATGATTTCAAATCAAAATATGTAAGTATATACTACTTTATCATCATCATCATCATCATCAGCCTTTATCATAATGAGATTTAATTGGTGCATAATATGTTAACACAAAGCATATCTTATAACTGAATACATAGACCCTAACAAACTTTTTAGCTCAAATTAAATTTGTAACTATATATGTATACTCATTGACTTCAATATTTTTTGTAAACAATAGTTTGCTGTAATTATGAATATAAAATTGTATGACATTCAAGCAATCGACGGAGCCTACGGGACTTATTTTTACAATATTTTCTAACTTAAAAATGTGAATCGTCGGGTGCTTCGATTTTTCGAGCTCCCTTCGCTTGCTTCCCCCTTTTATTTATTTCCCCTAAACTAAGTGAGCACCAACCAATGTATTAGCGAGCACAGCGTATGTATTTGCGTGCTGTCGTGCTTATATTTGGATACATCTTTATTTGCGAGAATGTGAGTGTTTAGCGATCGCAGGTAGTTATTTAAAAATAATCCAATACATTAAACCACATTTGGCATGCAAATAGTACAAAAGAGTTGAAAACATAAAATCTTATTAAATCATTCAGAAAATTAATGAAATCTAATAAACATTGAGAAATCAAATCAAAATTTATATTAAAAACTGGTAAATAGTTGATGCTTGTCAACCAATCCTCATTATAATATTTATAATGTCTAGACTCACAGCAGTCAATGATACTAGATCTGATAGCCACAACAAGATAACGATTTTGAACATATTATATTATATAAGGTGCTTACCTATGAAATTACCCTTTCAGTTTTGAAAGTTTATCTGAATAATTTTAAACATAAAATATTAATTAATTCACCTTGTTCAAAAATCTTTATCTAACAATATCCGATATTTTTGATAAGTTAAAATCAATGGCTTATTTTAATTAAAAGCCATAATGTTTTCAATTTTCTTTTTCTTTTCATATACATATTTGGGGAATTATTTTCTACAACCATTTGAATGAAATTTTACTAACATTAATTTTTATTTCTGTGGTTTATACTCAAATAAGACTAGGGTTTCTTCTCCTCATACTGAAAAACTTGCTCTACGAATTTACAAAAAAGCAAAAAACGTTTTTTTTTTTTTAAATTAGCTGATCCATTTTGTATGAATTGTCAAAATTTTTGCGATTTAAGGAACACATACAAAATAAGTTGTTCAGTGTGATGAGTAGGACTTAAAGAACGGCTCTTACCCTTATTTCGTTACGCCCTTACACCTTCTTTTAATTACAACTCAGTTGAAATAAGTGAAACAATCTAGATTCTAAATGGTGTTGGTTATTAATAACTCAATTAAGTATGAATACCAAACAATAAATATTAAAATAAATTTATGGATTTTCAGTGTTGTATTATGTGACACATAATAATCAAGGCGTGGCGATACTGGACGGCTACCTTTTCCGGCGCACGGGCACGGGCAGCTCCAGCCAGCGGCAGCGCTGGGAATGCCGCACCCACAACTGCTTCGCCTCCTTCACAGTCTCCTTGCAGCAGCCGCATACACTGCTGCGTAAGAGCCTTGAGCACGACCACCCCCCGCCGGAGTACGATGAGAGAGATGGAGTCGTGCAAATACATAGACGCAGAAATAATATAAGAACGGGTATTTTTATTACCTAATATTATTGCAAACGATGATTTTATTTTGTATTTGTAAATATATATAATTATTAAAAATGTTTTCAATAATATTTGTAATTGGGGAAATATCTGTAGGTTACTAAATCTGAATAGTGAATCTAGAATTTGTATGAGAAACTGGAAAAAATATATATAGATCGGTTTTTTTCAATATTTTTCTGTATTCTTTACTTAGTATGAGTAACACCTTAAAATTTCAAACGCACTTTTTTAATCCCCAGTTATATAAAATAATAAATTTAACCTTTAACCACTGTCATGTTTTTTTTTGTCACGTGGTCGCCGACGTGCGGTCACAGAGACCGCAATATTTTTGCGCATAAATATTAAATCATCGTATTTTTAACATTTTTTTTGAACTATTTATAAAGAAATAAGTGTATTTGAATAAATAAAATACAATTTAATGTGTATTAAAACTTATGTATATTTTTTGCCATATTTTTTTTAATTAAAAGCCACAATGTTTTCAATTTTCTATTTCTTTTCATATACGTATTTGGGCAATTTTTTTCTCCAACCATTTAAATGAAATTTTACTAACATAAATTTTTAGTTCTGTAGTTTATACTCAATTAATACTAGGGTTTCTTCTCCTCATACTGAAAAACTTGTTCTACGACTGCAAAAAAGCAACAAAAAAGTTTTTTTTTTTAATTAGTTGATCCATTTTGTATGAATTGTGTTTTTTTTTGCGATTTTAGGGACACATACCAAAATAAGTTGTTCATTGTGATGAGTAGGACTTAAAGAACGAACGGCTCTTACCTCTATTTCGTTATACGACCGCCCTTACACCTTCTATTAATTACTATTAATCTATTAACTTAGTTGAAATAAGTGAAACAATCTAGATTCTAAATGGTATTGGTTATTAATAACTCAATTAAGTATGAATACCAAACAACAAATATTAAAATAAATTTATGGCTTTTCAGTATCGTATTATGTGACACATAATAATCAAGGCGTGGCGATACTGGACGGCTACCTTTTCCGGCGTACGGGCATGGGCAGCTCCAGCCAGCGGCAGCGCTGGGAATGCCGCACCCACAACTGCTTCGCCTCCTTCACAGTCTCCTTGCAGCAGCCGCATACACTGCTGCGTAAGAGCCTTGAGCACGACCACCCCCCGCCGGAGTACGATGAGAGAGATGGAGTCGTGAAAATACATAGACGCAGAAATAATATAAGAACGGGTATTTTTATTACCTAATATTATTGCAAACGATGATTTTATTTTGTATTTGTAAATATAAGGTGCTTCCAAAATATATGCCACCGCTGCAATGGGAGTAAGAGTCATGCATATAGATTACAATAGTAAAAAAAATTCGTGCCCCGGAGTCGTTAAATTGATTTGGGAGACTAAACATTTTTTTTTTACTTTGATTCAATTTCGCACAACACGGTCCGTCAAGTACGTACGCTCCGTCATGAAGTCATGAATGAACTCGATGTCATTTCACTGAATGAAAGCAACGCACGCTCGTAGGTATCTCTTCTTACAGGTTAATTTAGTGAATAGCTGATTGTCTTTAAATTAAATGTAGAGCAGAATGAACAAACTTACCAGTTATTAAAACGGCTTATTCACGTAACAAGGTGATAAACTTACCATCGCACTTTGACTGGCTTTGGACTGTTAAATTACGTACTTGTAATGTCTCTGTAAAAAGTTTAGGTAGGTAAGGCATCTACTCAAGAATAGATGCGTAAAGTTAAAAAGAACGTGTATTACAGTAACTTGGCGTGTTTCTAAGTTCATCACCTTATTTACAAGGATTTGCACAACACAACACTGGTGGCTGGCTGACTCACACCAAACCTCTGTTCCTATGGGTTTACGGCAAACGCAGGGATGTTATTTGCACTCGCGGTAGTAGAGTGTCAATCACCTTATTTACAAGCTATTTCACAACACAGCAAAGTTTTACATCAGTTTTACAACACAGTAAAGTTCTCGAGTGGTAACTGCGCACTGGAATACGCAGTGTGGGCAGGCCCTCGACTCGGTGGACCGACGAAGACCTGGTGAAGGTTGCGGGAAGCCGCTGGATGCGAGCCGCACAGAACCGGTCGGTGTGGAAATCCTTGGGGGAGGCCTTAGTCCAGCAGTGGACGTTTTTCGGTTGATGATGATGACACAACACAACACTGGTGGCTCACTCTTACACCAAAACTTTGCTCATACAGGTTTACGGCATGCGCAGGGATGTTATTGCACTCGCGATCAGAGGGTATCGCGGTAGCAGAGTATCATTTCAAGATACTCTTGATTCGTATGTACGTCTGGGTGACATCGTTATCTCACTCGCGGATGGGGGCGCAGGCGGTGCAGAACGTTCGCGTCACGCCTGCGCGTCACCGCTGCGCATAGCGAACTGACTGACCTCTGACCTGTAGGAAGGGCGCGCGGGCGCCAACCGCCCCCGCCCGCCGGGTTGCGCCCCGCTCCCGAGTGAGTATGCGAAAGGATGCGGACAGATCAAAGCCTTTTGTAGCACGACACAAGTGCCGAATTTGTTTGATGTCTAGCCGCAACGTCGGAGCGTTTAAGCATGTTTTCGCGCGCCTGGTTTCATTCAACACAATACGGGATGGCTTAATAAAGTAAAACAATTTATTTTTATGATTGTTATTTTTTTGTATGGAAAAAAAAGAACAGTTTCCGGACATGAATGTCTCATTTTCGTGATCACTATACGTGATACTTTCTCCCATTTCAGCCGTGGCATATATTTTAGAAGCACCCTATATATATAATTATTAAAAATGTTTTCAATAATATTTGTAATTGGGGAAATATCTGTAGGTTACTAAATCTGAATAGTGAATCTAGAATTTGTATGAGAAACTTTTAGAAGCTTTTAGCGATAAAACCGCCCAGATTGTCGATTTGTTTCTTGTAATTGTGTTATTATATGTTTGTATGTTTCTTGTATGACAATAAAGAGTATTTGAATTGAATTGAATTGAGAAACTGGAAAAAAATATATATAGATCGGTTTTTTTCAATATTTTTCTGTATTCTTTACGTAGTATGAGTAACACCTTAAAATTTCAAACGCACTTTTTTAATCCCCAGTTATATAAAAAGAATAAATTTAACCTTTAACCACCGTCATGTTTTTTTTTGTCACGTGGTCGCCGACGTGCGGTCACAGAGACCGCAATATTTTTGCGCATAAATATTAAATCATCGTATTTTTAACATTTTTTTGAACTATTTATAAAGAAATAAGTGTATTTGAATAAATAAAATAAATTTTAATGTGTATTAACACTTATGTATATTTTTTGCCATATTTTTTTAATTAAAAGCCACAATGTTTTCAATTTTCTATTTCTTTTCATTTACGTATTTGGGCAATTTTTTTCTCCAACCATTTAAATGAAACTTTTACTAACATAAATTTTTAGTTCTGTAGTTTATACTCAATTAATACTAGGGTTTCTTCTCCTAATACTGAAAAACTTGTTCTACGACTGCAAAAAAGCAACAAAAAAGTTTTTTTTTTAATTAGTTGATCCATTTTGTATGAATTGGGTTTTTTTTGCGATTTAAGGGACACATACAAAATAAGTTGTTCATTGTGATGAGTAGGACTTAAAGAACGAACGGCTCTTACCTCTATTTCGTTATACGACCGCCCTTACACCTTCTATTAATTACTATTAATCTATTAACTCAGTTGAAATAAGTGAAACAATCTAGATTCTAAATGGTATTGGTTATTAATAACTCAATTAAGTATGAATACCAAACAACAAATATTAAAATAAATTTATGGCTTTTCAGTATCGTATTATGTGACACATAATAATCAAGGCGTGGCGATACTGGACGGCTACCTTTTCCGGCGTACGGGCATGGGCAGCTCCAGCCAGCGGCAGCGCTGGGAATGCCGCACCCACAACTGCTTCGCCTCCTTCACGTCTCCTTGCAGCAGCCGCATACACTGCTGCGTAAGAGCCTTGAGCACGACCACCCCCCGCCGGAGTACGATGAGAGAGATGGAGTCGTGCAAATACATAGACGCAGAAATAATATAAGAACGGGTATTTTTATTACCTAATATTATTGCAAACGATGATTTTATTTTGTATTTGTAAATATATATAATTATTAAAAATGTTTTCAATAATATTTGTAATTGGAGAAATATCTGTAGGTTACTAAATCTGAATAGTGAATCTAGAATTTGTATGAGAAACTGGAAAAAAATATATATAGATCGGTTTTTTTCAATATTTTTCTGTATTCTTTACTTAGCTATGAGTAACACCTTAAAATTTCAAACGCACTTTTTAAATCCCCAGTTATATAAAATAATAAATTTAACCTTTAACCACCGTCATGTTTTTTTTTGTCACGTGGTCGCCGACGTGCGGTCACAGAGACCGCAATATTTTTGCGCATAAATATTAATACATCGTATTTTTAACATTTTTTTTGAACTATTTATAAAGAAATAAGTGTATTTGAATAAATAAAATAAAATTTTATGTGTATTAACACTTATGTATATTTTTTGCCATATTTTTTTTAATTAAAAGCCACAATGTTTTCAATTTTCTATTTCTTTTCATATACGTATTTGGGCAATTTTTTTCTCCAACCATTTAAATGAAATTTTATTAACATAAATTTTTAGTTCTGTAGTTTATACTCAATTAATACTAGGGTTTCTTTTCCTCATACTGAAAAACTTGTTCTACGACTGCAAAAAAACAACAAAAAAGTTTTTTTTTTTAATTAGTTGATCCATTTTGTATGAATTGTGTTTTTTTTGCGATTTAAGGGACACATACAAAATAAGTTGTTCATTGTGATGAGTAGGACTTAAAGAACGAACGGCTCTTACCTCTATTTCGTTATACGACCGCCCTTACACCTTCTATTAATTACTATTAATCTATTAAATCAGTTGAAATAAGTGAAACAATCTAGATTCTAAATGGTATTGGTTATTAATAACTCAATTAAGTATGAATACCAAACAACAAATATTAAAATAAATTTATGGCTTTTCAGTATCGTATTATGTGACACATAATAATCAAGGCGTGGCGATACTGGACGGCTACCTTTTCCGGCGTACGGGCATGGGCAGCTCCAGCCAGCGGCAGCGCTGGGAATGCCGCACCCACAACTGCTTCGCCTCCTTCACAGTCTCCTTGCAGCAGCCGCATACACTGCTACGTAAGAGCCTTGAGCACGACCACCCCCCGCCGGAGTACGATGAGAGAGACGGAGTCGTGCAAATACATAGACGCAGAAATAATATAAGGACGGGTATTTTTATTACCTAATACTATTGCAAACGTGACGTCATACGCGATGATTTTATTTTGTATTTGTAAATATATATAATTATTAAAAATGTTTTCAATAATATTTGTAATTGTGGAAATATCTGTAGATTACTAAATCTGAATAGTGAATCTAGAATTTGTATGAGAAAGTGAAAAAAAATATTGTAGATCGGTTTTTTCAATATTTTTCCTGTATTCTATACTTGATTCTGAGTAACACCTTAAAATTTCAAACGCACTTTTTTAATCCCCAGTAATATAAAATATTAAATTTAACCTTTAACCACCGTCTTGTATTTTTTGTCACGTGGTCGCCGATGTGCAGTCACAGAGACCACAATATTTTTTTGCTCATAAATTTTAAATCATCCTATTTTTAACATTTTTTTAAACTATTTATAAAGAAATAAGTGTATTTGAATAATTAAAATAAAATTTAATATGTATTCATACTTATTTATATTTTTTGCTATAATCAACTTTTCAGAGTCGTACATTGCAAGAAATTACTCTTAAGATCAAAAACAATTCACTTTAGTATTAATCTCACTGAAAATCAACAAAAGAACATTTTTTTTCTATCACTGATGGATAAGTGAACATAACAAAAAATATAGTATACGTGTTTTTATAGAAAAATAGAAATCTGACAATGGGTAAACATACACACAATTAGCGCAGCCTTTTAAGCACATTCCAAACATAGGTATGCAATTTTGACAGTCATGGGGTGATTTTCTTTTTAGTTTTGAAGGACAAAAGGTACACTTGTTTCTTTGCTTTAGTCCAGGAACACCAAATTCTTCTGGCTTTGGCATATCAGAGCCAAGAATCCGTGTCAAAGTCATCTTCAGCTCGCGCGGTACTTTCATATGTCCTAACACAAGTATTCGCGATAAATTCTTCAGGAAAGCTCCTCTGTCCAATTTCGCATGATGAACTTGGTGAACAATGTCCTTATTGACCATGCTGATATGTAAAATTCGTCAGAAAAGAGGCACTGGCCAAAAAGTTACCATTCAAAAAAGTTACGTAATCTCCGACGTGCTGTCACAGAGACCGCGCGCGCGGTTCAACTTTGAACCCAAATTACTCACGAAAACTGCATGTTGCGATACAACTATAATAATATATGTAAGCTATAATTTGTTTTGTATTTTCTGTTTTATGTGTTATTGTATGCAATAAAGAGTTTACAAACAAACGAACTATTATCCGCTATGACGCTGGTGCAAAAGAACTCGAAGGTACTGAGACGCTCAGAATGGAGGGATGCGTGGAACAGTGCAATCTAGCAGTTTCGAAAACTGTAGCGGTCTGTGAAACCGCACGACGGTGGTTAAAGGTTAACAAATGCACAGTTCTTCGTTGATAGAATCCCACCAATCTTGGACTCAGTTTGGTTGGTGGTAGGGCATTTTCTGAGCCCGTCTGGCTAGCTACCATCATCTTATCTAAGTCTTGCCGCCAAACATCAATGTTAACAGCATTGATGTGTTCCAGCATGAAGATAAGATAGCCAGTTCCCCATTGCGTTATGCATCTTCGGCATCATCATCACTTACCATCAGTTGAGATGATACCAAGGGCTTACTAATTGATGGTAAAAGAAAAAAAAACCCTGTATGATTATATTACTAAGTATTTTTTCATTATGGCGGATATCACACTGCACCGGAAACCACGCCGATGCAGTGTGATATCCGCCTAAGGCTATAGACGCATTGCGGTTGTGCGTAGCACGAGGTTTTTCCGTACTTATCTGAAACATATATACCTTGTTCCAATGCAAAAAAAACAAATGTTAAACTTACTAAGGAACAGAGAGTGAGAAGGAACTAACACATGAAAGCGTCAATTGCTTAGTAACTTTTTTTTTACCTTTTATTTGTATTGGATAGGAACAAGGTTTAGAATAGTATGCAAAAAAGTCTTGCCGCCAAATATCAATGTTAGTAGATATAGATAGCCAAATCCCCATATTGTGTTGAGGACTCTTGATAAACCTGCTTCCATTTTCGGCATCTTCATGACTTACCATCAGATGAAACAATACCAACCCTAAAGATCGCGTGCTATTGGTCAACATCTTGCATTGACTTGAAGCAAAAAATAATGCATGTAAGATCTGGTAAAAATGTTTAAATAAATTTACTTGATATCCTCCCATCATGTTTATGTCCCTCACCTCTCCCATCACCTCTTTTTTTTTTTTAAATATTTTCATGTTCACTTTTCACATAACCTCTAACAAATAAAAGTAACGTAAGGATTTATTTTCTTCTAGGCAAATTTTTGCACACTTGTTAAATTCAAATAATTAACGAACTTTTCAAGCAATATTTTTCACTACGTGCAGTAGCCGTGCGCACCAAAACGATTGAGGATTGGACCGTAAAATGGCGATGGCGCCGAGATGGAAGAGTACCTATATTGCTATCACTACATGTTAACTGGATTAAATCTCGAAGACGAGGGAGGATAATTAGCAATCAAAGTTTCATTATAAAGTTTAGAGCCGATTTTCAGCAAATTTCAATTTTTCTTTTTTGTTGTATGACAGTGAAGTTGAAATTTTGCGAGAAACCACTTACACGTAGGATCCTTCGACGAATAAGGTCACAACTCAACTCAGAAAAATACAATCTGGATAGTGGTTTAGCCGTTAGATAAAGCATTTATTATATGGGTCTGATGCCTGAAAATAAAGATTTATTATTAAGGCTATGGCGCACTGCGGTTATGCGTCGCACGAGGATTTCCCGCACTAGTCTGAAACATATACTTTATTGTTCTTGATACTAAATCAGTCTATAAATAAAATTGTGTTTTCTGATTTAAAACCCATAAAAATCATAAAGCCAGGTCGTAGAACTGGCCAGACCATGATTTTATGATCCAGTCATTAGACTTGCCATATCGGTGAGGAGCTCCGAAAAAATGATCTAGCCATTTCCTGTGATCTCAGCATAAACAGTAGGTTATCATTTAGTGAAAATAAAATAATTATACTTATTTTTACTTAAATAACGCATTCAGTAATTGTATAAACTTATCGAGCAAGTTTTAGTGTATATTTTGACACGTTATAGTAACATGGTACATAAGTAGTATTTTTTACTTCATGAAATATATGGTGCTACTTTATTAGTGCCCGATATTTTAGACAGTGCTTCTACTCCTGATTCTGATCAACTTTCCCCAAGGAACCCATAGTCAAATCGCAAAAAAAAAATTGGACTCTTCATACAATTCGATCAGCCGAGCGGCCACATTAGTATGAAGAGTCCAAAAAAATTTTTGCGATTCGTCTATGGGTTCCTTGGGGAAAGTTGATCAAAATCAGGAGTAGAAGCACTGACTAAAATATCGGGCACTAATAAAGTAGTACCTTATATATCGATACTTCTGGGCTCAAAGGGCGTATGCCTAAGTTCTATTTAGCGTATACGTCCTTTGAGCCCAGAAGTATCGATATATAATATATATTTCAATTTCATTTATTTAAGATCAACTTGGGATCAATCACAATATATTATTGTTAGTAATTACTTAAAAATTATGCCGCTATCATAGCGAGGGTGGTGTTGGAGCCACCGCGCACTCTGCGCACCAGCGTTGTAAGCCTTCTGAGTATAGTTGGCCCACAGGCTGCACGCGTAGAAGGATGTACAGAATGCCCTAAAAAGGGTAAGCTTAACATCCCTCGAGCTTCAAGCGAACCTGCGAGCCAACATGTTTGCTCATACCGACAACGCCCTTCGCTCCCTCTCGATATTGTCATCGTCTTTGAGGTAGGCGGTAATCATGTGACCCAAGTATTTAAATTTGTAGACTCGCTGCAGTGCAGCGCCATTTATAAATATGGTTGGTACTTTAGTCGGGTATTTACTTGTTATTTTAGTGGTTTTGGGACATTTAAATGGTCCTATCGATACCAAATAAATAAATGAAGTTACGTGTAACTTTATTATAAATTCTACACACAAATGTAGGTTTATAGGTAATATAAAATTGTCCATAAATTATGTCAGGCAATGACACTTTATTAAATAATAATGTAAAAATATGTTTTCAATTATTTTTCTCAAAAATTCCCAAGCTTCAGTTGTATGTCGAATAGTCGTAAAATGGTTAGACCTAAGCATATTTAAAAGTTAACCAAACAAGAAACGTCAAAATATGTTTATTGCTTTTCAGTGTCGTATTATGTGACCAATTATAATCAAGGCGTGGCGATACTGGACGGCCACCTTTACCGTCCTGCTCTCGTGGGCCTTTCCACCCAGCGTTGGTTGTGCCGAACCAGCCTCTGTTCGGCCTCCTTCACAGTCTCCTTGCAACAGCCGCAGAAGCTGCTGCGTAAGCGCCTTGAGCACAACCACCCCCGGCCGCAGTATAGTGAGAAAGATGGAATCGTGACAATGCATAGAAAAGATAATCGTATTGTTAAAAAGGGCATTTTTATTACTTAATACCACTGCATATGCTGTTACACAAAGATATAATTTTGTTGTAATTTATAATTTACATATAATTTTAAAATAAAAATAACGGGTCAAATATCTGTCTGTTATCTTTGAAAGAATGCCATTTAAATAATCAAAATAAATTAATAATGAAAAATACACATCGATTTATTGATATTTTATAATTCTATCAATCGGCAATTCATCACTCTCAATAAGAACTTCCCGCAATATTGACTGCAGCGGTTTGGGACAACACCAACCCGCTGCCTACCGAGAGTCGTAGGATGTATATTCTGTACGACTCTGGGATTCTCTATCTGGGGCTTAGATTGTGGCACAACTGAGTGCACGTTAGTGCCACCCTGTCGTTTGCTTCTCCGACTGCGACCTACTGTCGCTGGATTGCGCTCAGAAATATCTTTCTGCACCCTACCAGATTTGCAGAAAGGGACCATGGCATCCCATGTAATTTTCCCTGCAGTCATAGCTGATACGACAGAGGACATAGAAAGCTCCTGCCCTAATCTTACCTACAAGAGCTCCTTTTTCTGCTTTCCATTCTGGGCATTGCTCAAGCGTGTGTTGAGCGGAGTCCTGTCCGTGACTACAGCGATGATACTCCGCTGCGGCCTCCCTTCCTATTCTGCTGTTCAGAGGATAGTCGTAGTCGTATGCCACCTTGCCCTAAGGATCGGTTACTACCATTATACTAGATTACCTTTAGGATAACGTGGCTTAGGACTACGGTTATCCTCTGAACATCACTATATAATATTATCTTGTTTCATAATTTTCATAGAGAGATTTTTCCGAGGTTGGGTTTTAGTATTATTTTTTTATGTCCTCTGATAGGGTGTTATAGAACGTGGATCCCCTCGTGTGCGTACAGGTGTGGTATTTGGGAGATAAGTAGGTCAGTAAATATTATAAATCGAAATAATGGAATTTATTAAAATAATTTAATACTTTACAGTTCCTATATGATAAGTTTTGAAGGCGGTTAGTTTTTATTAACAAAAATCAAAATTATTACTTAATGTCTTACAATTTTCTTTTCCTTTTTAGGGTTCTGTTCTGTATTCAACAAGGAACCCTTATAGTTTTGCCAAATCCGCCTGTCGGTCTGTCTGTTCGCGGCTTAGCTCAGAGAAATTTTTGTTTTTTTGTCTCGACTACCTTCCACACGGGTGTCGTTGGATAGGGCTGTCAAAAACACTATTGTGGGTTTGTGAAAACCTTTTTTCGATTCAGGGATCCGTTTTCGAAATATTAAGCTTTAAAGTGCAAATTTTCGTTATAGTCATGTATCCCCCCTCCCTCCCCCCCGCCAGCTAAACGGTTATTTTCAGAAACGTGAAAAAAATCACGTCGGTAGTATATAAAACGAAGTTAAAAGGAAAACTATTACAGCTAAGTGGGCTTTGCAAGTTAACGAGAAGTACTACGGAACCCTATACTACGCGTGGCCCGACACGTACTTGACCGCTTTTTTTATTGTACTTTGAGTATGAAGTTGCTCAGTTTCATATGTGATATTTCAGAAGGGCCCTAACCATATTGCTAACCCATAGCATCAATCTCCACTAATGAGGCAAGGTCTTTATCAATAAAACTGTAGGTTTAGAATACTAATAATCTGGCATCAGAAGAGTGTATCATTGTAGAATTCAAGCCGTTTTAAGACGAATTTCTCAAAATACCAATACTATACTAATTTCATAAAAAAATACTTTCAGACGTACCGAGATTCGTTATCTCTAAGATGGGCAGCGTGCAAATATGTATTGGAAAATATCAATTCACTTGTCATCAGAGCAATAGTGGCGGCATCAAGAAAGGGTGGCAGTGTACCAAACATTACTCAAAAAGGTGCAAGGCCTACATTTGGACGATTGACAACGAAATAATTCGAATAAACAATGATCATAGTCACTAAAAATTTGGAAGCTGCGTTTTAGAATATTTCGAATAGGTACACTGATTTTATGGTTTTAGTATATTTGTGAGTTTATTCCTTTACGATTTTTGATTGATGTTTATGTAAAAATGTGACACGATTATAAGAACTAACTTGTGCGCAATAAAGACTCCAGGCCAATCTTTAAAGTAGGTTTGAGTTTTTGAAACTGCATTCGGTGTATTTATAATTTTATCAAGAAAATGCAAAAATAATGATGGGTAATGTTGTATGATTTTAGTCGATTTAATCAATGTCCTTGATTTTAAAATATACTTTATTATAAAGACTGAACTTCAAAACGTAGACCTGTTTTATTTTGAAACTAAACCGGCTGGTGCCAATAATTTCTGCCAACCAAAAGTAGTTTGAAGGATCGGCTCTATTGTTATATTTCTATTAATTCAGTTTGCGTGTACTATCCTTGACTATTGCATGAATTGAGATGAAGTCGAACGCACTAAAATCCATAACAAAAATTAAAACTACCTGAAAGTATCTTTTCATTGTTGTCTGGATGAAATCGCTTAAAGTAATAAGACCGCCTTTGAATATCAATAATTTAAAGTATTTATTGTTTTCATTCTATTATTTTTTATTCTTTTGGTGTATAATAAACAAAAGAGTTTGAGAAGATAAAAATACATTTATACACTGTGGACAAAAAAATCGACTCAAGATTTGTTGCTCGACCTTTGAAAAAATAACTCAGTCTATAAAACTGCTAAACACTAAAAGCAAAAATCTAGACAACCATCAAACTAAAATCATAAACATTAAACACACAGTTTTTGAACTTTTGGTTTAGTTTATTTTGCTAGATTGAGTTAATTTTCCAAAAGTCGTGCATAAAACTTTGATTCGATTCTTTTGTCCATGAGTACATTATCTTTTCAAATGTACCATATTAAACATTTTGTAAAAGTAGTATCGAGGTTCTTTTTAATATCTTACTTGAATGCCTGAAATAAAACTAATGTGGATTTGTAAGGAAATACTGGCGTTTCTTATACCCTGAACATTACAGAGTCACTGATTGTAATTCATACATAGATGTACCATTTATTGTATATTAAACTGCGCCAGACTCTCATTAATTCCGTCATTTCTTTTGCATACTAGTAGTTTGTTTTTGTTGCGAGTGTTGCGCTGAGCGTTTTAATCCTAAGCGTTTTGAGGGAACAGAGACAAATTACTTTGCTCTCGGGTGCCACATACAACTTTTTCGTCTCACTAGCCAGAAAATACGATACAAGAAAAAAGTTATAAACGAGAAGTCTATTTAACCAGAAATAGATATATTATGTCACTATAAAAATAGGTTTGAACGAGACTTATTAACTTAAACTGTAGGAGCGAGAAATAAGCGTAATCATGTATCAAATGCATAACTCACACTGTTATTTAACTTTTCAGTGAAATTTGTGCGTAATTCTAATGGAAATAAACTGGCGCTAATAAACGGCTACACATTTTATCGTAATAGCATACGCCCGACATCGGACTATTGGAAATGCAGCAAAAGCGTTAGGCCTACATACTGTAAGGCGAGCTTCACACTGTCGAAGAGCCAGCAGATGGTGCGGTCCAGTCTGCAGCACAGCCACCCGCCAGCCCCACACGTGATACGGAACGATGTGTATATCAAACTGTAGTTTTTCAATCCATATAAATCTGTATGTTCCCGGCAGTCTGCTGGAAAAAATCAGAGGTGCATTAAGTGTATTTTCTCTAGGCTTTTATAGTTTATTCTGAAATATTTAACATTTTTGTTTAATTAGTTAAACAAGGTAATTTCGTTTTTATTTTTATCACTCAAACGGACAATTGTAACTACGTCTTTAAATAATATAAACTCTGTAATCTAACCACTTTATTATGGGTATTCTATTGACGGATATCTGTTGAAATGGATAATACGTTACATTATCAACAATATATTGTGCTTATGTGCTTTTCAGTGTTTATGAAATACCTGAAAAAAACAACCGTAGCTTCTATTACTTACCTAAACTGAACGGGAAGGTAATAGACTTTTTATAACCTCCTGCATAACCAACAATTTGGTTTCACAAAAGGTCGGTGTACAACTGATGCAGGAGTAGCACTTATTCGCAATATCTATGATGCTTTTGAGGATTCACAGAATGCAATAGGAGTATTTTGTGATTTATCTAAAGCATTTGATTGTGTTGAACATCAAACACTACTAATGAAATTAAGGCATTACGGTGTAGAAGACGGGGCTCTCAGTCTTCTAAACTCATACCTTAGCAACCGAACACAAAAAGTTCAAATAAATGGCATCAATTCTTCCGGCTCTAAAGTGATAATGGGGGTACCCCAGGGATCAATATTAGGTCCTTTCCTTTTTCTTGCGTATATTAATGATTTGCCGTTTATGGTTCAAAATTTCGCAAATATAGTGTTGTTCGCAGATGATACTTCTCTTATTTTTAAAGTTGATAGAAAATTAAACAAAACTGATGAAGTAAACAACACTCTTTCAAAGATACTCAACTGGTTCACTGTACACAATCTACTTTTAAATGCTAAAAAAACCAAATGTATAAAATTCGCATTACCAAACGTTAGAAATATTGACGCTAGTGTAATCATAGATAGTAATGAATTGGAATTTGTCAATAGTACGGTTTTCCTCGGTATAACTTTAGATGCTACATTGCAATGGGGTCCACATATAGAAACTTTAGCGGGAAAGCTTAGTTCAGCTGCTTATGCCGTCAAAAAAATTAGGCAGTTAACAGATGTAGACACTGCACGGCTAGTATATTTTAGTTATTTCCACAGTATTATGTCTTACGGAATTTTACTTTGGGGACATGCAGCTGATATTGAAACTATTTTCGTTTTACAAAAAAGGGCAATCCGCGCAATCTATCAGATGCGATCCCGCGAGTCGTTGAGGGATAAGTTTAAGGAAATTAATATTTTAACGGTTGCTAGTCAATTCATATATGAGAGCATTATGTACGTCCGCAAGAATCTACATTTGTTTCGTAAAAACAGTGACAGGCATGATTTAAACTTAAGGAATATAAATAACATTGATATTGCCTATTCGAGACTGAGCAAAGTTAAAAAGTCGTTTGTGGGGCAATCTGTACGATTCTATAATAAAATACCAGAACATGTAACAAATCTGCCTGAAAACAAATTCAAAACGCATGTAAAAAAATGTCTGTGCTCAAAAGGTTATTATAAGATAATAGATTATGTGAATGACAAAGACATTTGGAAATGTATTGCTCTTCCTGATAACTGTATTATTGATAACAAACATTGTATTAGTAATTAAGTATTATTTTAAAAAATGTGTTGAAGCGAGTTTCTTTTGGGCTCGACGTTTCTTCTCGCTTCGGAAACACTTCCCGAAACGTTGAGTGTACAAGTTCCGCGTGGTAGGAACTTTGTACTAGGTAGAAAAAAAGACGATTTAAAAGTATGTGCAAAACATCTACTTAAATAAAAAACATTTTGATTTTGATTTTGATTTTGATAAATACAAAGATATATCATTTAGAATATATACAAACCTAATATATAATTTCCTAAATATAACGATTGTCAGATATAATAAACTCTGGAAATAATTTAATATTAATGCCCTACACGTGACCATGAGTGATAGCTAAGTGCAACACTAGGCAACCGCTGCCATCTATACCATGAGGATAGAAATATTAAATGCGCCACACGATAAGAATAACTTAATATCTAATAAAGAATAATTTCATAAGTTATAATGTAAGGTAAGATATAAGTGATAAGGTCGCCTTTGCATATCTATAATTTGAAGTATTTCTTGTTTTAATTCTATTATTTATTCTTGTGACTCCTCTGGTGTTGCGGGTGTCTATGGGCGGCGGTAATCGCTTACCATCAGGTAGGCACTGCTCGTTAGCCACCTCTGCCATAAAAAAAAATGTTTTGGTGTAATAAATTATGTTTATCTTATCTTCTCAAATGTACTATAATAATTATTTTGTTAAAGAACTACTGAGGTTCCTTTTTAATATCTTACTTATTCAAGCCTTGATATAAACCGTTTTGTGAATTTGTAAGAAAATTTGACGTTTCTTATACCCTGAACGTTAGAGAGTCACTAACTGTAACACATACATATACCTACTATTTATTGTATACTAGCTGGAGTGCCCGGCTTCGCTCAGGGAGATGATATGAGATCGTGTGGTAGATAGAATAAAAGGATAAACATATAATATTTCAAATCTAAGAGGTTTACCTTATTGAAACCTTATTCTGTTTACAAAACTGGTTTATAAACAACATTTTTTGTTTTTAGGGCATACAACTTTCGATTTCCCTACTCGAGAGCAAGCTACGTATGGCTAACCGCGAGAAAAGCAGGAGGTTCTCCGCACCTCACCCTCACTCTCCCTCCTCCCCCGGCCGCACCTCCTCCCCCTCGCCCCCTCGCCCTAACCCCTCCCATCGACTCATCTCTGTTATGGAAGCCGTCCGATGTTGGAAGCGGCGATTCCTCGTGTCTTTAATCTTTATTTAGTTATAATGCAGATATTTATAAGGAAAATGAGATCGCAGCAATAAAAACCAACCATTCCGTATTTTTGTTCAATGTCGAGAGAGCGTTTGACATTGACGTTTTTATTTTTAAAACCAACTGCGTTCCAAAACTGAACATCCTCCTAACACAGAGAGAAAGTATTAATCAAATTATAAACTAATTAGGAACACATTAAATTCAGTCAATGTCTAACTTAGAATTAATACAAAATGAGAAACTCATTACAGTTAAACACAGGTAACATTACAATAAAACTATTCATTCAACTTAACTGAAATTTTAACCTCTAGTTAGTTTAAGTTTACAACTTTTTCCAGTGATATTTTGCAGTTACTTAACAAAATCAATACATATCCTTCTTACAGGTTATTTATAAAACTTAGCTGATATTTAAAACATGTAAATTACAGAAAGTTTGTTAAGTACTCTATTTCCTTACAAGAAACAAGCAAAATAGGATAAAAATTCCTTTAACAATCTTAAGGAATATAAAACAAACAGATTTCCTCTGCCAAAATAATAATACAACAATTTTAAGGACTTGTATTTAAGTACCTAAATATCTAGTAAGGTTTCCTCCTAACACAGAAACAAAATAATATTATCATAGAATGAAATCTGAAGTGTAAAATTATTAATTGTTAGACCGTGCATATACAATTACACCAACATTCAAAATTACACGATGGAGAATGTGTAACACAAAGAATCTTAATATTGGATAGATCAGCAATCATCAAAAAACTATAATTTATACCTACTTGGTATGTTAATTCTCCGACCACAACGTGTTATATCTTTATGTGCAGAGGTCTGGCTGTTCACTGTGTCACCTGCTACCTGCCTGGATTCCTCGAGAGTATTGACAGGAGTTACTGACTTACTTGTTTCGGTTTGTGATTGCACCTTAGGGGTAGGAAGCATATTTACCTCGATTTCCAATGGATACAACCGCTGAACTGGTCTGACCTTGTAGCCTATGGCTGTCTTCACCTGTGCTGTTCTACCAATACTATCTTTCCCGGTGAACACTTTTGTGACAACACCTACAGGCCACTTTATTCTTTTTTCTTCCGTCTCTATCAACACAACCTGACCCTCCCTCACTTCTTCATACCTACTCTTATCCTTACCTCTTTGAATTAATTCCGTTAAATATTCTGTCCTAAATCTTTGTCGGAAATCTTCACGTAACTTTTGTAGGTAATTAAGCCTGACATTTAAACTTTTACAATCAAGTACATCAAGGTCAGCAGTGCTTGCTGTAGGCAAGGGCTGCAGGAAACAGGCTGGCGTGAGCGGCTCCAAGGAATCAGCATTATCGTCTTGAACATAAGTCAAAGGCCTATTATTCATTACAGACTCACATTCACACAACAGGGTGTGCAGTTCGTCGTAAGTTACACTTGCCTTACCTAATACCTTGCGTAGTAAGTCTTTCATTGTTCTTATAAGCCTTTCGAAGAACCCTCCCCACCAGGCGCCAGTTGGTGCGTTAAGTTTCCACTTAATTTTCTCGGTGCAAGTCTTTTGTAGAACTTCATTCCAATCTAAATTATCTAAAAGGTTCTTAGTCCCAACAAAATTAGTACCGTTATCTGAGTACATTATTTTAACGCGTCCTCGCCTAGCAATAAACCTTCTGAGAGTTCTTATAAAGGCTTCCGTTGAGAGAGACAATATCAGCTCTAAGTGTACTGCGCGGTACACGGCACAAGTATATAATACAACCCAGCATTTCTCACCGTTTTTTAAGTAGAGAGGCCCAGCAAGATCTACTCCCGTCACTTCAAACGGTACTGAGCTCTCGATGCGGTCTACTGGTAGAGGTGCCGTGGGTACCTGCATTTGTTTCACCTTAAATCTTTTACAAATCATGCAGTTATTTATGACAGATCTGACGAGTCTACGAACTCCAAAAATCCAGTATGATTTCCTAATATCAGCAATAAGTGTGTTTATACCTGCATGTTGCAGGCGAATATGTTCCTCTTCTACCAATCTACGGACTATCTCACTTTTAGCTGGTAATAAAACTGGACATCTGGTATCCCTAGGCATGCCAGACAGTAACAGCTTAGTCTTTATTCTTACCAACTTATCCTCATCGTGAAAGGTATGTATGTTCTTACATTTTTGCTCTAAATAATCTTCATTTTCCTTTTGTAGTAGTAGTAATAACTTTTTCTCAGATTTTTCATACTCTTCATTTGTTATGTTTTTACTGACTAAACTTACTTTCTTTTTCAGGCAGTTATCAGCGAATCGGCATATCCAGGCGACTACCCGTACGATTTTATCATATTTGGAGAAATATAGTAACCTATCTGTTAGGTTTTCCATAGAAGATATATTAACATTACAGGTTGACTGAGCTGACCTTTTTAGTTCCTTTTTTGCCTCCGCCTCATCTGTTGTTACTGTAGGCTTCGGCCACTCTGCGGGGCTGCGTAGCAGAAAATGTGGGCCCGCTGTCCACCGGCACTCCAGCAACTGCTTGGCGTCACAGCCTCGTGACGCCAGGTCTGCCCAGTTAGATGATCCTGAAATGTGAGACCAGTTCTCTATTTTAGTACATTCCCGAATTTCCCTAACGCGATTGCCGACAAATACATTCCATGTTAGATTATTGCATATCCAATAGAGAGTGACGCTTGAATCTGTCCAATAGTATTCACTGCAATTAGGCAATTCTAGACTCTTTCTAGTTTCTACCAGCAGTCTTACGCCTACCACCGCAGCTGTTAATTCCAAGCGCGGAATGGATATATTTTTAGGTGGCGCCACTCGAGATTTTGCTGCCACTAACTGTACAGTCGTTTTGTTGCCTTTTTCGGCTCTTAAAAATATACAAGCTGCTATTGCATGTTTACTGGCGTCACAGAATAAATGTAAACTTAATTTGCAATCATGTATATTATCAGCTGTTAATCTTCTGGGTATTTTACATTCTTTCAAATAGTCTATATTGCCATACCATTTTAAAAATTGCTTACAGAGGTCCTGGGGTAAGGGCTCATCCCATGTTAGCTTGCGGCGCCAAATTTCTTGCAAGAGCAATCTCGGAGGTAGAGTTACAGGACAGGTAATTCCTATCGGGTCAAATATCTTTTGAGTCAAAGACAGTACCACCCTTTTAGTCAGCTTACTTATCGTCGAAGGAGGAGGCAGTGCAGAAAGGTTACACGAAAGTTCATCGGAGGTTGTGTCCCAGGTCATCCCTAGAACAGATATAGTATCCTTACCAGCTTCGTTGATCTGTAGTGGAGATGTTGTCCACAGACGTAAGTCAAACTTCGCCGTTTTCATGACTTCCTTAGCTTCCTGTATAAATCTGCGCGTCTCTGCCTCGGACTCCAGACTGGTAAGACAATTATCCACATAGAAAGACTTCTTTAGAAGTTGGGCAGTCTGTTCATACTTACCCGAGATCCTCTCCAAGTGATGCATTAGTGTAGCGGAAAGCAAAAACGGACTGGATGTCAATCCGAACACGACTCTGCAGTGTCTATATTCTACTACCTTTTGCATGGACTCATCTTCCCACCATAGGAATTTAAGATACTTCCTATCCTCATCTTGCAAAGATATTTGAAGAAAAGCTTTGGCAATATCGGAGGTTATACCAATAGCACCTTTCCTAAACCCAATTAACAACTTAGGTATGTGGTCAATATAATTAATACCTTTGTCAAGGCATGCATTCAGACTCAACCCATTTTTATCTGGACAAGAAGCATCAAAGACTGGTCTGATTGCACTAGTGAGGCTGGATTCTTTAAATACTGCTTTATGTGGCAGATAATGACCAGAATTATGATTATGATGCATGTCATCAGACTCGACCTTCTCTATTATACCTGTCTTGAGCCATTCCTTAAAAATCGCATCATAATCCTGATATTTACCACAGGACATCAGCCTCTTCGTGTTTGAATCAAGCCTCTTCTTAGCCTTATCATAGTTTGGTAAAAGATTATCAAATCCTACCTTAAATGGAAGCTCCACTTCATATCTGCCATCTGCCGTGGTCTTCACCGTTTCTTTGAAGTTGTAGATCGCCTCCACCTCACCCTCTGCTCTGGCTTTCATTTCTGCAGGCTCCAGTATACCGAGCGTTTCAAATGCCCAAAATTCTGCCAAATCATTATTAGAGACAGATGACATACAGAACATAGATGTTGATAAGCTACCAGATGAATTGCTGATCTGTCTGCCCTGAATAGTCCAACCTACTTTAGTTTTGATAGCCACTAACCCATTTTCCATCGCAATAATACAACTAGTTAACAAAGAACCTGCATAATCTGCGCCAATCAGTAACCCAATCTCATCACAATTTTCCACATCATCTATTGTAATCTGATGCCTTTTTAACATTCTAGATACATCATTACTGACATTAAGTTTAGAAATTTTTCCACAAATGGCATCTCGGCTGAGGGCCTCAATATTCATATTAAATTTTAAATCTAGGCTAGAAATGGAAACATCATAAACATTATGTGATACTGACTTTGTTACAATATTACCAAATAAGCAGTGGCCCAACTCCTCTTTCCCTGTGGGAATCAGCTCCAATTGTTTGGCTACATCCTCACGAATGTAACTCCTCTGGGAACCATTGTCGAATAAGGCTCGAACTGGCAGGACCTTGTCACCGTTCCTCAGGTTGATCACGACGGTCTGAAGTAAAGTCTCTGTTTTGCGGCTGTGAGATGACAGGCTAGTAGTAGTACTGTGGTTAAACTTTTCTTTGGCCTCTTCTTCTTTCCCAGGGCATAATACAGTTGAATGCCTCTTTTGGCATATTAAACATTTTATGAAAGCTTTACAGACTTTTGCGTGGTGGCCCAGTTTTAGGCAGATGGCACAGGCTTTTTTCATCTTCAATACTTCTCGCCTTTTTTCTATTGGCATGGTGTATAACTTGTAACACTCCAAGCTGGAGTGTGTTTCTTTTCCACACCATATACAAGCTGCTGTAATAGTTTTTCTCTTTTTATCTTCATATGCTACTAAGCAGCTTGCCGTGGCATTTTTTTTCTCTTCATTATTTTGAGATATACTTTTAGTTATTTCTATCCTCTGTATGCTCTCAATTTCAGTTTTTAAAAATGTCATTAATTTTTCTAACACTTCTTCTGGACTTTTCTTGTCACAAACACTTCCTTTATTTCTCTCCCACAATCTCAAAATGTCTAATGGTAATGCAGACTCAACCAGGGGAAGAATAAAGGCATGGTACTTTCTTATGCCTAGTGTTTCTAATGCTCTTAGGTGTGCGTTCAATTTATCATAAAGATCGATGATATCCCTTTTTTCTTGTAAAACAAGAGCAAGTATTTCTCGAACGTAGACCTCTATTAATAAATCTTCCCTTGCATATCGTTGTCTTAATTCATCAACACATTTTTTATAAGATGTTCCCGTTGGGGGGTAACTTTCAACAAGGGAATATACTTCTGTCCCAGTCTCCATACTTTGCAGTAGATAGAAATATTTGTCGTCATCGTCCATGCTCTCATCTTGGTCAATCTTCTTAAACTGCCCCCAAAACCCTAACCAGTTCTTTATAGAGCCATCAAATTTCTTGAATTTTATTTCTGGCAGTTTATAATTTCTAGGTCTACTCGGGTGGGGTTCAACTTTTTCAGTCTTTTTCATAACTTGACCAAATTTTGTTTCTAATGTTATAAATCTGCTGGTATATTCAGTCGCTGTAGTTATTTCCTTATCTATTTGGGTGTCTTCCGCATTATCTAACAAAAAATCTTTGATTTTTTCGTTGAGATTCGTAATCTGTGAGTGTAGGTTTTTTATTTTATTGAAAATGCATCTGATCTCTATCTCTTTACCACAACCCGACTCGAAAATCTGTTCAAGCTGGCCTTCCGCTATTGTAAAGAGTCGTCTTAGCACTCCTCTCTCTTTTATTTCTTTACTTGGTTGCTCGCATTTACTCAAATCTTTTGTTTCCGACATAATGTCCGGCATGTATGGTAATTGCGCAGCAAAATAAAAATCCAAATTAATCCGTACTCACAGGTCGCATTTACGGTCGCCAGATGTTATGGAAGCCGTCCGATGTTGGAAGCGGCGATTCCTCGTGTCTTTAATCTTTATTTAGTTATAATGCAGATATTTATAAGGAAAATGAGATCGCAGCAATAAAAACCAACCATTCCGTATTTTTGTTCAATGTCGAGAGAGCGTTTGACATTGACGTTTTTATTTTTAAAACCAACTGCGTTCCAAAACTGAACAATCTCCCTTCCCACTTCACCCTGTTCTAAAACATTTCACAACATTCGAGTGTTTCCTCGTGTGTGCCCCGCATCTCGCATCTCGCCCCCTGCATCTTAACCCACCCCACCTACGTCCCCCGCACCTCATCCCTCCCTCCGCATCTCACTCCTCCCCCGCACGTTGAATCTCACCCCTCCTGCAACTTAAACTTCACCCGCTCCCGAGCCCCACGTTCCAGACTATTTCCGAGTATTCCAGAATGTTCCGGGACTGCTGTCGAGTGCTCGCAAATACTCTCGCATGCTCTAGACTGTTCTATTCTAGAAATTTCTTTAGAGCGAAATTTCAATCCTTATATCTTCAAAAGCACGCCCTTTAGGTAAAAAAGGAAACCTTCTTCATGGATGGGAAATAGAGGGCTACCGCACCATTTAACTCCCTTGATAGTACCGGGACTCATTTCTGAGTTTCATTGTCACAAACATTTGTACACTAAGATATTTTTTATATTTTTTTTTCTCAAAAACTAATCATACGATTGTATTGTTCTTTGGGGATTTATAAGTGTTCATCAAAATACGTAACATAGATTATTTTCGTTACAAGTTCACCGATTCATTTTCGTAAAAATCAATTGGGTATTTTGTATAAAAAAATAAATTAAAAAAATGCTGTAACTTCCAAACCCAATACTTTTTTCGATTAGTTTCTTTTGAGAACTTGATGATTAAACTGATAAATAAAACATATATTTTTTCGTTTACAACAAATCACTTTAATTTTTTCTCCATACATTCTAGTATGGAACAAATACCTAAATGATTTTTCACAAATTTTTTTTTTCTCAAAATCTAATCATAGCATTGTATTGCCCTTCGAGAACTTTTATGTGCCCATCAAAACACGTAACATATTTTTTTTTTATTAAAATTCACCGATGTTTTTTTTTCATACATCCCATGCGGTGTACTTTGCGCTAACATTCCTTTTAGACGGAGACTTTTGCCACTTGGTTTGAGTGTATGAAGGCTTGTAAAGCCGCTGAAGATGATTGCTTCGAAAAAAATTAATTTCTCTGTAAGTACGACAAAAATTATGTAGTGACCTACGTACATATTGATTAAACTGCGCTAAACCCTCACTAGATTATTTCTGCAACAAAAAAGTAAAGTTTGTTTTTGTTGCGAGTCCTGAGCTGAGCGTTTTATTCCTGAGCGTTTTGAGGGAGAAGAGATATATTACTTTTAACCTCTCCACTCGCTACGCTCGTGATTAAATTCTAGACTACTTCGCTAGTTCGTGACTTAAAGTGAGCACTCGCAGCAAAATATAACTTTTTCTCACTTGTTCAACAAATAACTATTGTTCTCATGTGACACGTGCAACTTTTTCGTCTCACAAGCGAGAAAGTACAAGAAAAACTATTAATGAGAAATCCGTTTTACCAGACATCTATTTTGTCCTATTAAAACGTTCAAAGAAACTGACAAACTTATAACCTAAAACTGTGGAAGCCAGTTATTAACGTTGAAGCATTTATTTAATTAATAAATGTAGTTACTAAATACGTGAGCATCTGTTATTGTTTGCAGTGAAATTCGTGCGTAATGCTAGAGGAAGTAAACTGGCGCTGATAAACGGCTACACATTTTGTTTGAATAGCATAAGTCCGTCATCGGACTATTGGAAATGTAGCAAAAGCGTCAGGCCGACAAACTGTAAGGCGAGCTTCACACTGTCGAAGAGCCAGCAGATGATGCGATCCAGACTGCAGCACAGCCATCCGCCAGCCCCACACGTGATACGGAACGATGTGTATGTCAAACTGTAGTTTTGCAATCCACATAAAGCTGTATATTCCCGACTGTCTGTTGGGAAAAATCGGAACATTGTTAAGGTACATTAAGTTTGTTTTTTCTTTGATTTTTTAGTTTATTCTGAGTTACTGAAGATTTCTGTTTAATCAGTTGAACAAGGTAACTCCTTGCTTTTATTTTTATTCATCATACGAACGCTTGTAAATACGTCCTTAAATATTATAAACTGTGTAATCTAACACCTATATTATAGGTATTCTAATAACTCATATCTGTTGAAATGGATAATACGATATTATCAACAATATGAAATATCTGAAAAAACGAATCGAGCTTCTGCTCATGAATCTTGGCAATTCTCGAATCAGATGATTTGAGTTATATATGATAGTATGCCCAGTGTCAGTTGTTCATTTTCAAGAGTGGAAGCTATAGGTAATAGGTATATTTTTCTGAGGTATTTGTGAAGTATACTATATAAAATATTTTCAGTTAATAAACACGTCATTTTTTTTAAAAGCAATAATTATCCGACGAATATTTGAATATTTGATTCATTTGTAATGTACTCGCAGGTATAAAAGTGTTTAGTCTTAAATATAATATTTTAGTCAATTCAAAACACTAATTAAAACTTCTTAGTTTTTAAGAATCATCGTCATTTATAGAATGTAACAAAATTGATGTGAGACCCGATTGAGCATTTTAGTCATCATTCTGAACAACTTTTGTTCTATTATTCTGCTCATATCACCGAAAAATTTTGGTCTCTCCATACAAAATTGGCCTTCGCTAATTGCTTGCAGTGATGAAACTATTTCGATTTGAGTAAAGTCGTAGAACAAAGGTTGTTCAGAATGTTGAGCAGAGTGCCCAGTTAATGGGTCCTACGCCAATTTTGTTACAGCCTGTAAAATGTTACTCAAAGGCGGTTTTTGTTGCGGCTATATTTTCTTTAATTCATCACGAAAATTAATTATTCAAATCTCATAAAAATTGAGTAAAAATGCTTAAAAAACTGCAAGAGCTTATTAATTAATAGCTATATAATACAGTTTTATTTATTTAGTCCTTTAATTAATTCTTGTAATTTTAAAATATATTTTACCTACATCACTTCTAAAAAGTGAAGTATTATATCCTAAAATACCTAACAGTTTCCTCTTACTTTTCAGATTCAGTGAAATTCGTGCACACCACAAGAGGGAAAACTGTAGCCCTGTTCAATCACTTCACGTACAGTCGGCATAAAAATTTGCAGGGTAGCCGCATTCGATGGCAATGCTCACAACTTTTGACTAGGAAATGCAACGCGTCGCTGGTAACTACTGAGGATGGTTCCGTCACTGGCATCAATAACCAACACACACACCCTCCGTCTAAGTACTTGCTGAGAGATGACTTGTATTTCAAAATTTAGATGAAGTGCCTGGATTTGATAAACATTATTGGTACGATAATAATCCTTACAAATTCAATGAAGTATGCACTCTGACCATCTCCACTTTTATGTATATTTTTATGAACATTTTTGTTTCAAGAAATTAAAATAAACTAACAGAAGCGTCCTTTTCTTATTTTTCCCTCGTGTAAATTCATCTTGGTCTTCCTCTTCCTCTCCTTTCCTCTGCTGTTCTGTATGACTTCCACCAGAACTTTCTTTTTTCAAAAACGCCATACGTTAATGTTTTTCTTTTGTTTCTAGTGGAATTTGTTAAAAACCCCACAGGGATAACTTTGGCCCTCTTCAAGCACTTCACGTACAGTCGGCACTCTATTTTAAAGAATGGCATCAGATGGAAGTGTTCACAAGCTCTAGCCCAGAGATGCAGGGCGGCGATAGTAACCACCGAGAACGGGTATGTCACAAAAACTTTTAGGTCGCATAATCACTTACCGTTTAAATACTTGATAACAGATGGAATGTATATAAAAACTTAGAGCGTCTATTGTATAAAATTTTTGTGTTTTTAAAATATAGGTAGCCTTTTTCACAAGGTCTTTCTTTAATTATAAAGTCATCGTTATAACTAAACGAAAACATGTGCTTAATTTAATAGATCTGTACAGAGTGTATCATTTCTATTAATATTTATAACTTTCTAATGAATAAATGGTTGAAACAAAAATATTTAGTCACGCCAGGGAGGGGGTGGTCCCACAAATGTGACCATCTGTGACAAGGATGGGGGGGGGGTGTCAAAAATCATGAAATTCGTGTGATGTAATTTATGGATAGCCCCTAATCATGTATGCTGAATTGTTTGCTGCTTGTTGAGTGATTTTAAGTTAAATAAGATTTTTATCTTCCTTTTCATACGTCATAATAATGTTTATGTATGACTAGCATCCGCCCGCGACTTCGTCTGTGTTAACTTCAGAATTGGGTCCAGGAAGATAAAATGTTAAGGCAGCGCCATCTAGTGGCGAAGTAAAAATTTCATTTCGAGGAAAGTTAGCCGAGCGCTTTATCTATCTACCTACCAAATTTCATCCAAATCCGTTTTTGTAACAAATTGTAACAAACAAACAAATAAACAAACAAACATCCATACTTTCGCATTTATTATATTAGTGAGATGAGACGGATGATACTGTAATAAATTTATTTTATTTCCCTTTTTCTGTGTTAGTGAAATTTGTCAAAACTATCAAAGGAAAGACTGTGGTCCTTTTCAATCACTTCACGTACAGTCGATATTCCGTCACAGCGCGTGGCATCAAGTGGCAGTGTTCACAATACATCATCAAGAAATGCAACACGTCCCTAATAACAACTGAGGACGGACTCGTCACTAGCATGAAGAACCAACATACACACCGGCCTCCAAGTATGTAATAAAACATAGACAGTATTTAAAAATTTAGAGTAAATTCGTTAGAGCTGTGTGCAATCTCAAGATAATGTTTGAATGTTAATGAAGATTGTTTTTTTGAAATGTTGTAAAAATATTGGAGTAACTAAACATTTGTTTTAAATTAAATTAGAGTTAAATCCTATACAATAGTGTAGCTATAGTATAAAAACTTTCAAATTTGTATTATGTAAATAAAATTATCCTTCCTTGTCTTCTAGATTTAATTGGTTAACATGTAGTATCCTCGTCTACGTTTGACCCACTCGCACGTAGTTTAGCGCCATAAGAGAAAAAGAGACAGCCAGGTACTCTCCCACCTCGGCGCCATTGCACGGTCCAAGCCTCATTCGTTTTGCGCGCGCACGGCTACCGCACGTAGTAAAAAATATTTCTTAAAAATTTCGTTAATTATTTGAATTTAACAAGTGTGCAAAAATGTGCTTAGAAGAAAATAAATCCTTACGTTACTTTTAGATAAGGAGATTATGTGGAAAGGAAATACGAAAATCATTTTTTTTAAAAAAAAACAAGTGCAGTGAAAGTTATTTTTATTTAAACATGATGGGAGAATATCAAATAATTTTATTTTGCTTCGAGTCAACGCGAGACGTTGACCAATAGCTATTTTTGCTTCGAGTCAATGCGGGACATTGACCAATAGCCAGTTTTGCTTCGAGTAAATGCGAGACATTGACCAATAGCCAGTTTTGCTTCGAGTCAATGCGAGACATTGACCAATAGCTACTTTTATTAGAGTTAATGCGAGACATTAACCACACTATAATATTCCTGTTTCGTATGAACTGGAATCACCAGCTTTCTAATGCTTATGCGGCTGCTCCATCAACCCTCGCTCGCCGCCACAGGTGAAGCGTTGGCAGCATCGTGGCTCATATCACTGCACTGCCACCACAGTCACCGCAGCTTATGCAGCTGACAACGATGCTGAAAAATCGACAACGACGATGGACGGATTGCCTCCCGAAACCTCCCCAACGGCGCTGCTGTAACCGCCGTCCGCCAAAACCGCTGCCGGCGCCGCCACCAAAACTGCCGCCGCCTACAGGTGATATGTACCATAAGCACCATCACGTCTATTTAATCTTCCGGCACATATCCACCGCCATCGTGCGTTTATACTGATGCCTACTATCCGCAGTTGAGATTCCTTCTAGCGTTTCCAAACGCGTGTGTTATTATTTCAAAACCAACCTCGAGAAGGACGGTCTATTTAAAAAATAAAAAATAAATTCTCGAGTTTGTCATCCGACAATAACTCCAGAAATTGAGGCGATGCTGAACTATTAATCTAAGATGGAGCCAAAAATAGGGATATTATAGCTATTTTTCTTAACCATAACCTTACGGTTATGTCCAATACCTACCGCTAACCTGATTTATTGAAACAATAGACATCCTGTCATTTCAGTTTATACAATAACTGATTGAATGAATGATGAAACACCCGACCGATTTCGGTCATGAGTCATGGCGACCACTTCGACTCCTAGTAGACTTGTTGACTGTGGGGCGCCCGAAAATAGCTAATATAGCCAATCTTCGCGGCAAACCCCCGTGCACAGTGCAGTTTAATTAATACCAGCCTTTTATTTATTTCTTCATCATATTATAAAATACTTATCTGCGAGTAATAGTGTTCTGTGATACTTATACACTGGAATCGTAAGGGAGACATTTATTCGGTGTTGTGTTCGGTGGTTTTATGAAGATGTCAAAGATGGCATATACAAAAAGTTAAAAGAATTGAGTTGCATCGGATAGCGAGCAGGGAGATACGCATGTATGTATGTGCCACTGCCGCTCAGCCAGCCCAAACGCAACCCGTCGCGTCGCCGCCGCGCCGACGACGCGCTGCCGCCCCCGCGCTGGCGCGCTGACCGATCGCTGCGAAGCGCGCCCTCCGCAGCTCAGCCGCATTTTAAGGTAGCGGGTAGATGGAAATATTTTATGGATGCATTAAAAGGTATTGTTTGGTATAACTAGACCATTTTACACAAAATATTGAGATAAAGACTCTCATTACCACAGATGAATTTATTGGCCCTGGACAAGTCGTGGCCAATATATGGTATATTTTTGATCAAAATTGTAAAAGTTAACGCAGTAACCCTATGAAAAACTCTTTGCTTCGAGTATTATTTTTATAATCCATAAAAGTGAAGACAAGTTTAATTTATACTGGATTTAAAATGTTAATCAAATTTTGAATATTGATAATTTGAAATCTATTTTATCGTACCTACATAGTTGCCCAGGGCAGTTACATGGTAAAAGCAATAAATAAAATAGGCCGATATCCTCGTGCTCATGCACGATTTTATCTTACTTAAAACACTTTTTTCTATATAAGTACTTGTGTTTTACCTTTCAGCCTGTGCTCAACTTTTATAGGACTATAGTCCTATGAACAATATAGTGTTCATTAACTTTATGAACAGATTCAGGAGTTTTTTCAATCTGTTTTTACTATATTATTCTATGTTATTCTTCTTTTCGGTCGATAACAAACCTAAATAGTCTCGGCCCAAAATTCAGCCACGCGAATTGCACTGTCCGTGGCACTCATTAGATCTGCCTGCCTGCAGTTATCTGGGCATGCAGGGCACGACGTCAAATACTCCATTGTTTGGGGAACTACGCCACACTTAAACTCCACGCCAACACAAAACTTGGAACCATCTGAGGATGTTATCACCATTATATTATTATCTTATTGAGAGGCGTTAAACTTAACACCAAATATATTTTAAATCAACGAATTAAATTGTATGTACAATATTGTACACATTAATTCTTTAAATAATTAATTGATAGAAACCAGTTCGGTATACGATTCAAAACCCTTTCGATTTACAGTTACCATAACTGACAAGTAATCGTTAATAATTATAATAAGAAAAATAAAAGTATTTTATAAAATAAGGTTTTCTGTACCTTATACTTAAAATTGTCTTTTTTGTACCTAGCTTCTGCTACTTACACGAAACTTGCAATGACAGCGTTTCGGGAAGTATTAATTATAATAAATACATATACCTACGTTATTTTTTCTTATGAAGCCATGTCTTCAGTCTAGATGACAGTGATTCATAGGTGTGCCTGTTTTTAAGTTTAATGCAGGTTAAGTCTTAATAAAGCTGCCGCAATCACCAGATAAGAATAAACAATAATGGTTGATGGGTGAAATCTGTGAATTCTTAGATGGTGGATAATCAAAATTTTGACTTTGCATAATCAAAATTTTTATTGATGCCTCCACAGCACACTGGAGATGTCCTTGTGAGGATGGTGAAAATTATTTATTGGCATTGTTTAAGATCGCCTATAATCAAAATATACATTAAAAAGATTTATATATGTTGAATGAATTAAAAATGAAAAATGTGAACATCAGCGAATTTTGCAAAAACAAAATTATTATAAGTCATAGCTTACGTGAAACTTCTGGTATATTTTGAACTAAATTATTTACAATTGAAAGTTTATTAACCGCGATATACTTTCGTGGCTATATAAAATTACAGCAATTTTTTTCTCTATAAACCAAACAGGTAGTTTTTTTAAGTAAACACACAACAAAAGAACGAGAAATTAAAATGTTAAAAAGTTGTGACAATATAATACTATTGCTGGTATTGACAATAGAATACATATAAAACTTGCTGAAATTACCGTTATCGATACAGTTTAGATAAATATACTAAACATGTTTTCTACTGCATTCCAAAACTTATTAAATAAGCTTATCCAGCCTAAAATAATAATTTTAACTTAAAGAATAAATACAAAATGTAATAAGTACATTTTTACATCTTTGTAATGTTTCCGTTTATTTGTGTAACTATCTTCAACGGTTCCCACTTTTTCCAATTATTATGAACTTCATATTATTATTTCGAAATTATGACTTATTATGTAATAAGTCTTAAAAAAAATGCTGCTCAAGCTACTACCGTTTTCATACCTGACGTAGGGTCAGTTATGAAATCAGAATTTATCTATATTTTATTTCTTATAAGTGAACCTGAAACTTATATTTTCAAATATTGTCTCAAATATTTACTTATTCATTCGTATAAGGAACGAACAAATGCATATCGTCATTGCTGGATATAAAATTCCTATCACTGGTCGATAAAATACCAAGTTTCAGTTCACGTCTAGCTTTAAACAGTGGGGGAATATAATATTATCGATCAGGAGTATAGATTCGTTGGTTTGTTCACGGCTCATCCCCATTGCGGGTATACCTATAGTTATTTGGGTTTATTTTGTGATACATTTTTTGTCAAATTACCTAAAAATGAATTTCAGATGTTCAACGTGAATTATTCAAGCAGTACATGAAAGATGTACAGGTTAAAACCATATTTGTTAAAATACGATAGGTACATAGTGTAATTAAGGTAACAGAATATCGCATTAGATTACCATCTTAGCAGTTCTTTGGACTTAGAACAGATGTTCCAAATAGCTAAAAGGATGGAAATGTCAAACAGGTTCCCTATGCATCGACGTCGGTTCCCAACGACGCTGCATATACCTTTCATAAAACACTATCGTCTATCGCTGCACTTATGCTAAGTGTAATCTCATCACTCAGAACCTAACGTCAAGTTCAACTAACAATCACATTTATAAAATTGAACAAGATTTAATTTTATTTTCATATTGTTTATTTGATAACCTTCTAGGAAGTGTTATTTTTTAATAATTTATTATGTACACAAAATGGGCATAATATAAAAGCTTACCATCAAATATACGCAAGGGGTGCAACTTGTTTCTAAAAGAAATTTCTTCCAGAAATAAATTTCTGTTAATTGAATTGAAACAGTTATAAAATCTCTCAGATTATATTTTATTGCAATAATTCTCATACCTATTACCTACAACATTTTTAGTCTCTCTAAACATCTACATGTTAACCAATTAAATCTAGAAGACAAGAAAGGATAATTAGATGATCAAACGAACTTACCGCAAGTGAAGTTCGATCTTAATTATCCTTCCTTGTCGGAGAGATTTAAGGTCCCTCCCTGCCCTAGAGTAGACAATACTAGGATGCTAGTATTAAAACCCCTAATACCAATGTTGTAGTATGTAGGTTGCCTTTTTTATTCTCTAAAATGAATGAGGCTTGGACCGTGCAATGGCGCCGAGGTGGGAGAGTACCTGGCTGTCTCTTTTTCTCTTATGGCGCTAAACTACGTGCGAGTGGGTCAAACGTAGACGAGGACTACTACATGTTAACCAATTAAATCTCTCCGACAAGGAAGGATAATTAAGATCGAACTTCACTTGCGGTAAGTTCGTTTGATCATCTAAGAATGACGTTCGAAAAGTGTACACTGCTATCTACTTCGAATAAATATATTTTCATTTCAATTGATTAGTAATAAAGTCAAAATAAGTGCTTATTGCCTTTGAATCTCACAGTCTATCAAGATGTGTATTTATGAAATACCTGTTTTTTTTTACCATGCTCTCTACTTATGTAACTGAACAACTTTTCCCAAGGAACACTATTGGCAAAAAAAAGTTTTGAGCTTCTCATACTAATTGATCAACTGATTTTGTATGGCAAGTCCAAAATTTTTTTGCGTATTCATAATAAGTTTCTCGGACAAAGTTCTTTAGTTTCGAAAGTGGAGAGGCCACTGTTAATTTTTTTCAGGAATTTTAGAAGGACCTATGAAACAATCATTTTCATCACTAGTGGCTTCTGTGTCTATTACAGACGAACGGTTTTGATGACTTACAAGATCTATTGAAGCACAATAGTTACTTATTTATATTTATTTAATTTCTGTATCCTCGGTGAAAAACGCTATAAGTCCGAAATTGCAGTTTTGAGAAAAACTGCTTTAAAGTTTTTGCACCTTTACTTGCGTATAACTTTTTTGTTATTATTTTTATTTATGATGTAGAAAATGTTCCAGGATATAATTTTAAGCATCTTTATTATGATGTATAAAGAGTAGCATTTAAATTAATACATTAGGAGCAAATAAGAAAAAGAGTGACTTATATTATTCGCCACATCAGAATGTACATGTGTAATGTAATATAAGAACACTTATATTACTTTACACCACAACTATTTATTTTAGTGTTATTGGTGAAAAATGATATATCTACGTATTGAGATATCATTTAAATACATTTATACTAATAAGTTACAAAAGTTCCAAAACAAAACTCTCGCAAAAAAGTTGCATCTTTACTTAGCAGTAGATTAAATACAATAAACTACATAATTAACAGTGATGAATTAAAAAATACAAAAAATATCACATAAAATTACGTGTTTAATGATATATTTCAACTTTTTTTGTTACAGTTTAAAGGTTTGGATCGTGTCAAATGATATAAATCGTTAAGGCAGGAAAATAATATAATATCTTTACTATATCAAGGGTTCACGGGCTATTTGTATTAAGCGACATTTTTAGAAATGTTTATGAGATTGATTTTAAAAAATATTTCTTAGAAAAATAATCATCAAAACTAAAATTCTTAATACTATATAGATTCTCGATATTCTTAATATTTTAAATATTATTCAGAAGCTATTTTTTATGAGGTATTTTGTAAGAAATTAATTTTTAAAGTAGAGGTTTCCTGTGTTTCCAAATATGTCGCTTAATACAAATAGCCCATGAACTCTCGATATTAATATTTTCAATCAAATCAAATTCAATCTCGGATACTTTAAGTACCTTTGTGAGATAGAAAATAGCCAATTGGGACACCGGTGAACCTCATGGAAGTGGAATGGGATATCATTAAAGATTTGTTCACCAAAACATCTGGTGAGATTTACTACGAAGATCTACTACGGATGATTCGCCAACTCCAGGAAAAAATTTCATGAGCAAAAAGCAAAACGCAACGCACAATCGCATTTTTTTACTTAAATAACGCCTTTGACACGATTCACAAGGAGGGTTCACAACTAGGATTTCTCCCAAAGTTGCTGAAAATGGATCAGTCCTTTCATGATAATATGAAAAGTACCATAATCTTTAATAGTTCCACTTCCGATCCTTTCAAAATGTGCAGTTCGTGAGCGTTGGAGCGTTTTAACACCAACACTATTTATCAAATTCTCCATGGTTTAAGTCACTATTGGCGATTCGCATCAAGGAGTTCACTTACACATGAGAGTAGATGGCAAATTATTCAACCTCGCCCATTTAAAGTCTCACTGTAATCATGACGTAAACACCTTGCTCGTTTTCGTGGTGAAAACTAATCAGAGCTCCAAATTCTCCTGCACTAATTTGCTCATGCATGATCCCAGTTGTCCATGTCAGTTAATGCCAAAAAGACCGTAATTCTCGCACAGGGCTACTCATAACAGCCTAGCATCTTGTGGATGGAGTGACTTTTGAAGTTTTTGAAGTAGTTTTTTTGTTACTTGTGGTCATCTGTGTAGAGCAATCTTTCTATTGATGGAGAGATTAACACTCGCTTCGACGAGGCAGCCACGATGTTCAGTAGGCTTTGTACAAGAATATGGAATAATAAACAGCTTACAGTAAAAACCAAGATGATCGTTTTCCAAACTTGCGCCTTGAGTATACTCTTGTACGGAGCTGAGAAGTGGACATCGAATGTCAGGCAGGAGTGGCACCTGAATACCTTCGGAGCAATCTAGGTGTAATGTGGTAAGACAGGGTAGCAAACGACGGGGCGCTGGAGATCGCGCAGCTGCCTAGCATCACCTGCGGTGGCTAGGGTATGTGCATCGAATGGACCCTTATCGATTGGCTAGGTAGGTCTTGTTGAGCTAAGTAGCATTCGCGAAACGAAAGTAAGGATGACCTTTGCTACGATTTAAATACTGTGCTAAGCGAGACACGGTTGCGTTAAAGATCGGCGGCAGCAAATGGATTGCGTCCAACAGCTATGAGTGAAGAAAATCTATATCTGATGGCTGCAAATCACACAACAATTACTGGTTTCAGGACCTGGCCGACAGATCCGACTCTTGTCAGATCCACAGCTTCAGTTTACGTGTCAGAAGTGTGGCCGTATGTGTCGTTCCAGAATCGGATTTTTTAGTCACAAGTAGCTCCATTACACTCATGCTGCTAAAGTCATCTATCTACGTCCCTTTGATTCAGTAAAAGTGCAAGAAACAAATAAATAAACTTCATGTTTATAATATACCGATTGCAATGTAATTTTGAATATAATCGGAAAGGACGTAGTAGTTTTTAAATATTATATATAATTTTTATAAAACATAGTTGATTTTTATAATAAGCTAACAAATTAACAAGCAGCAAATAGCCATAATTTCACATGTTTTTATGACATGATCAAGCTATTTTAGTTACTCATTTATACAACTAATAGAATCGTAATAAAACTTGTGCATGTTAATACAAGTCGGCTGTGCCCTACATGTTACATTAATAATAACTCAGATCACTCTGGAAATGTTTCGTGTCAAATGATATAAGTGACGTACCTGGCGCGATATTTTTTCCAAAAAATTACGCGTGCTTCCGCCACGAGGTGTTAGGCGGCATTTATCTCACCACTTTGCACCGCGAAAGTGCCCTATTTATAATTGTCTCTTTTGCGTCTGTCTGAAGCTTATGTATTAGAAGAAGATAGTACCAAAACAACTTGTATCACTTGACACCAAAATATTGTTTGTATTACTGATAAGGAACTGGTAACATTTTTGATATAAGTGAGTTGTATTGTTAGACACGAACGTAATCGTTTATAAGTATTCTCGTGAAAAATAATATATTTAGATATATATCAGATTTCACAAAATTTTAACGATGTTTATCTAGTTTCAAGTGTACTATATAGAAATGTATCATTATTCACATTAGAGTTATTTAAAGATTGAGTCGTGAATGATAATATGTTTGTAGTTGTATCATCACGCACAATCTTTTATTATTATACTATCTTGAATAGTATAATAATAAAAGATTGTGCGTGAATGATTCAACTGAATTTATATTATCTTACACGTATCAATTAAGTAACTAATGTTAAACGTGTGTAAAAAAAAATGTGTGTTTGTCAAGTTATATCACTATACGCGAGGCTTTAATAGCTATTGTATGATTCAAGTCGACTTGTATTATTGCGCACGAAAAATATCTCCGGATCTAAAGCAGTTAGAGCTTCGTGAATTAGACAGAAAAATAGATTATTTTACACTAGTTCTAAATGTCTAAAAAAACAAAAAGTGATATAAGTCGACTTATAGCGTTTTTCACCAAGGGTACAGATTTATTTTTTATTAATTTACATATTTGAATAATATTGTACATCTTTACAGGCGCCCAAACCGACAACATTTAATTGTTTTCTAAGTTATAAGTAATGTGCAATTTACATACAATATTGAATAATATTGGACATCTTTGCAGGAGCCTAAACCAAAAAATTTTTTTTTCTAAGAAATATGCCCATTTTATTCAAATATTGGGCTCGTATCTTGTAACGGATCTTCAAGAGGTTCCCGTGGGATAACCAAAAATTGTTTACGAGTAAAGCCGTGGGCAGATAGATACCTACGTGTTATTATTTTCTATAAATTATTTATTCCAATAAATGACGTAGTTAGTTGCTCAACAAGAAACTATACATGTCTAAGAAAACATTATTCTGAAATTCTGTTGAACTTTCGTGAAAAACGGTTCTTGAAACCTTTTTTTTACCTTGCAGTGAAATTCGTTAAAAATACCAATGCGAAAACTTTGGCCCTGTTCAATGACTTCACATACAGTCGGCAATTACAAATGAAAAGCGGCATAAGATGGCAGTGCTCACAGAAAGCTACCTGGAAATGCAATGCGTATTTAATAACAACAAAAGATGGATACGTCACAAGGATAAGCGGAACACACACCCACTCACCTTTACCATATGAATTAAAAGGGGACACCTACTTAAAAATGTGATCCTCAATATTATTTTGACTTATTCTTTCAATAAGTGTTGGAATAAAAAAATATAATTCTGATTGTGTTTTTACTTCTCTCACATCCAACGGTTAAACAAAACATACTTTTACCGTTCATATCCTCTACTTAATAGAGTTTTTGTATAAGCAGTTTTATAATTATAAGATCTGTAGACGCACAACAGTTACTTATTTATATTTTATTATTTTCCTTATTTGAATAATATTGTACATCTTTACAGGTGCCCAAACCGACAACATTTAATTTTTTTCTAAGTTCCAAGTAGTGAGTAATTTACATATAATATTTGAATAATATTGTACATCTTTGCAGGAGTCTAAACCGATAACATTTTTTTTCTAAGTAATATGCCCATTTTATTTAAATACTTGGCTCGTATCTTGTAACGGATATTCAAGAGGTTTCCGTGGAATAACCAAAAATTGTTTACGAGCAAAGCCGTGGGCAGATAGATACCTACTGTTATGTTACAAAAGGAAAGAGGGGGTTATCTGGGATAACAATATTTAATAAAACCAAAAGGAAATCTGTACCAGGCCTATTCTAAAACGTCCCCAAAGTCCACAGTTCAGTGATAAGCACTATTTACATACGAGGCGGCTTGGTACGTCGGGCGGCCGGAGGGGCTCGCTTCCACGGTGACGACAGCAACACGCAGTCGCAATGACGCTGTATGGCACCGGCTCGGCACGTCGGGGGGCTGGAGCGGCGCGCCCAACCAACAGCAAGGAGCACTTGAAGGAGAGAGGTCCCGGGCTTCCGTTTCAAGGGTCTTGGATATTCGAAGTCCGGCGATCGAATCCAACATCAGCCCGCTGCCCTATTAAAGAAATTTATCGAGAATAATAATATTCATTTGAATTTAAAATTTAGTAATCATCAGTCCTGGCTTCTCACTAACCAGGAAATCGGAAAATATATGCGTTAAACCAAAAAGACAGTAGTTCTCAATTAATTTCTTAATAATATACAACTGATGCAAACTCCTTAATAAGAAAATGAGTTTCCTATAGAAACTATAAGATGTCAAACATAAAAACATTGAATTGAAGTTTTTTTTTTTTTTTTTTTTTTTATGTGATAAGGAAGGCAAACGAGCAAGTGGGTCACCTGATGGTAAGTTGCACCGAAAATAAACAATATTTGAGGAAATACAAGAATTTCGAGATAAAGATAATAAGAAACGCTAACTTAAGAACCTACACACATAAAAGAATAAAAGGAATACATGAATAAAACTAGTAAAGGTAAATATTTACAAGAGAGATAAAAAATCCTATACTACGTGTTATTATTTTCCATAAATTATTTTTTCCAATAAATGAAATGGTTAGTTGCTCAACAAGAAACTACACATGTCTAAGAAAACAAGGTATTCTGAAATTCTGATGAACTTTCGTGAAAAGCGGTTCTTGAAACTTTTTTTTTACCTTGCAGTGAAATTCGTTAAAAATACTTATGCGAAAACTTTGGCCCTGTTCAATGACTTCACATACAGTCGGCAATTACAAATGAAAACCGGCATAAGATGGCAGTGCTCACAGAAAGCTACCTGGAAATGCAACGCGTATTTAATAACAACAAAAGATGGATACGTCACAAGGATAAGCGGAACACACACCCACGCACCTTTACCATATGAATTAAAAGGGGACACCTACTTAAAAATGTGATCCTCAATATTATTTTGACTTAGTCTTTCAAGAATTGTTGAAATACAAAATTATAATTCTGATTGTTTTTTTACTTCTCTTAAATGTCAAACATACTTTTACCGCTCATATTCTCAGAGTTTTTTGTATAAGCAGTTTTATAATTACAGTGCTATAAATACGTCTATAAGTTTTGAATTTCATTAAATTCACTACGAAAAACATTTACCAAAACTCAATAATATAATCTTACTTTTAGCTATAAATGAGTGGTTGGTATAATAGATGATAGGAGACACATCACATTATACGTTATCTCTAACGTATTTTAGTGATCGGCATCTCCATTGCTATGATAACAGGTGATTCCGTTGCTAAGACAAATATTTTTTTTGAACTCTTTGCCTGGAAATTTGTATGGCGTAATTAAAATCTTGGTTATTTTAATTTTATTGAGTTAAAGTGTCAGCTTACAGATTCACTGGAGCACTCTAAACAATCTTGCATTAAATGACTACCACAGCAGGGCAAACAATTATGTCAATCAGTCAGTAATAATGTTTCATAGACTTTCTTTGCTTCCAAAATGAACAGAGGCTATGCTTTCAAAATATTTGGAATTCCAAGATCTACATTAACCAGGTTCTATAACCGTTCAATCGGGCGCCCCGTGCCGCGTCAAAAGAGAGCACCTACGAAAGTACAAATAACAGATCAATAGGTCTTGAGCGCACTACAGACTTCCGATCGCCGAAATCCAATCCGATCGACTGAATGAAAGTCTATAGGTATTGCTCACACTTTTAACATGCTAAAGCAAATATGTTATAATAATTTACAAAACAAAGGTCATACATTTTTTTATTGGTAAGTACGACAAAAAACAGGAAAGACATAATAAATTCGACTAGTGTATTTTTTATATATGAGCCACTATGGCAAATGTTATGTTAATCTACTACAAGACCTTAATTAAAGCATACAAAAATCTTATCTTACTTAATATTATAATTGAGAAAGTATGGATGTTTGTTTGTTCCGCTTTCACGCCGAAACTAGTGAACAGATTTGGATGAAATATGGAATGTAGATAGCTAAAGCGCTTGGCTAACACATAGGATACTTTTTATCCCGAAAACTCGAGGGTTCCTGGAGGAATGGCTAAAACTGAAATTTTTACTCTGTCGCTAGATGGTGTTGCCTTAACATTGTATTTATCTCTGATCCCAATTCTGAAGTCCACGCAGACGAAGTCGCGGGCAGAAGCTACGACAAATTAGTATCGGTTTTGTTTTCTTGATATTGAAATCTAATACTAGATAATAAAAAAAAAACAATTTTGGTGAGTAGACTATAAAATTGTGCAAGTTTTCACTTCTTTTTTCCCAAGTGTTATTTTATTAAATAAAGTGTTTTCATTTATTCTTTCAAAAATGAAGTATTTTCTTACAATATCTGTCGTTTGCTTTTTTATATCCAAGAAAAATTTATATGTGACGTGTCTATATTGACCTATTTTCATAAACTTAATATTTCAGATGGTGATTTTACTCCATATTTCGCCACCATTAAGACTGGTGCTCGCGTGCTGTGCGTGGGGCACTACAGGTTCAACAAACACAGCTCCAGCAAGGGCCCGAAGACTAGGTGGGTCTGTAACAAGTACAGGCGAGGCTGCAATGCTACCATTATAATGTTCGGTGACGAAATAGTGAAGACGAGCAACTTGCATAACCATTAGATTCATGTGTTTTATTTCAAGTACGAACTTAAGTATTTACATATGTACCTTCATTGATTTACTCTCCTATTTTATTCCTCTGATATTGTAAGTACAATAATGTGGCCTTGTAACAACCTGTAAACAAGATTAAAACAGTAAATGTTATTTTCAGATGAACTAAAACTTTTAAAAAGAAAGAAATATATAAAGAAGCCAAATATTCAGAAAGAAAAACAGTACACTGAAGAGCAGTTAAAACAAAAACGAGATATGTATTTACATTGATATTTTAGTTTGATTAATTGGAAAGGAAAGAAAACAGATATAACATTACACTGTCTTATTTATTTTATTAAACAGTATGTTTGTATTTAGGTAACACGAATATTATAAAATCAATTTTGTTAAACTCACTTTTACTTAAGTTTGTTGATATTATGTTTCAGCTCTCGCACCTGTCTACAGCACCACTCGACATGGAAACAGCGTCCTCATTCTCGGTCAGTACAGGTTCAATATAAACACGCTGTATAAGGGAAGCTCTAGACAGAAATGGTACTGCACCAGGAAAGTGCGAGGCTGCAAGGCCAACATTGTTACAGTTGATGGAATGATCAAACACATATATAATGAACATGACCATTCTCAATTGACGAATACATCAACGATGTGGAAAATTGACAATCTTTACAAGTATTCTAGTCGTTAGTCTGATTTTATATGATTAAATGTAAATTTGTATTACATTACTTGGGGTTTTTGAAAGCTTACACTTAGCCTTTACTCAAGTACTGATTGATTTTATTTTAAATAAAATCGAAATACTTGTATATCAAAACATCTTAGTATTCTAGGCTTAAAGTATTGCAAATCTTACCCTTTGTGAATTATAAGAATTAATGCTTTTTTAAAGCTCTTGCCTTTTTGGGCTGTCACTTCTGATACATAATTAGTTTGTTTTGTCGCTGTGTCTGAATATATCATTTTGTAAGGAATTTAATAATATTAAATATGCAAAACGTGTTGAAAACATCTACATCTATCTAGCCTTTTAATCAGGTATAAATATTACAAATAACTCAGGTAAGTAACAAATAAGTAAGTAACTCAGATAATTAACAAATTGTGAGTAAAGACATTTTATGAAAAGTTGTATGCATCTAAACGAAAGGGTATTCGGCGCAACCTTGAACAGGTTCGTTGTTTCTACTAGGCAGAGTATGGTAAATCAACACGATGGCTGCCCTGCACTCATTTACAGATCTTGTTCAAATTGTTCGCCCCATTCTAATACAAGCACGCATTCTGTGTCGCAAACAACTCTTTATAGCACGTTTAATTTTATTTCTTCTGCCGAATTTATTATCCTAGCAACAAATTCATTGCGTGTTGGGACGGGTGACACGCCGCAAACTTTTGTCTTAATATGACCCCACACATGAAAATCCATTGGTGTGATATCTGGGCGTCTTACTGGCCAAGCAATTGGACCACCTCTTCCAATCCATCGGTTTGGTAATGAAATGTCAAAAATTCGCAAGTAAGTGTCCAAAATGTGCAGGGCAGCCGCTGCCATCGTGTTGATATACCATATTCTGCCCTGTAAAAACAAAGAACCTGTTCAAGGTTGCGCCGATAACCCTTTCGTTTAGATGCATACCGCTCATTTTCATGAAAACCTTTACTCACATTATGTTAATTACCTCTATACTTATGTGAGTTATTTGTAAGATTTTTACCTCATTAAAAGCTAGACAGACGTACCTTGATGTTTTAAACATGTTTTGCACATTTAGTTACTACTTTATGAGAAATTCGCTGGTTTTGAAAAATTTTATGGCAAAAAAATTCATAAATCCATTCATTTTAATTGATTATTTTGTGATGTTCTTTAGTTTTTGATGACCATATTATTTGTTATGAATAGTCAGTACGCATGTTATCTGTAAGAAACCAAAACAAAATATATATTTTTTGTACGTAGTTTTTTTTAAATTACATTTTATTTAGCCAAAATTACCAGTCACCCTGTATAAATAAAGCTTCTATTGTGTATTTATTAAATAGTATTCATTCATTTATAATATCATCTTATTTTTGTACCTTTAAACCCTTTCACTAAATTTGTATTTTTTTGTGTAAAGACAATTCTAAACAAACGGTACATTTAAAAAGGGCACTGATTTAATGTGGCAGTTGTAAAATGTACTTTTGGTAAGTTAAAAATTACAAAACGCATGTTATTTAACAAGTTCGGCTGTAAAAACTGAGCAGTAAACTATTCAAAAATGAGTCTAACAAAATTTGAATGCGTAACGTAATAAATGAATTGAGCAGTAAAATAACCGAATGAGCGGATACGTGTGAGCAGTAAATAAATTGGAATTGGTCGGTCAAAATCTTATTAAAAGCAGTTCTAAAAACAATGAAGTGTAAAAAATATCTTTTGAATATTTCAGTATTAAATGTAAAAAAAAAAACAGCCAAATGCAAGTCGGAATCGCAATTGCAAGGCACCGTACCATCATACAAGACTATTTATTATTAAAATCGAGCAAGTAACAAAATTTATTGTATGGGGCCCGCTTTAATTTAAAACTTTTTTATTTTCGTTATTTGTTATTATAGCAGATATGTATATGGATGTATGGTACAACTCACTCTTGAAAATTTCATATATCTACCTATTAAAGTGATTGGCAATGTTGAGCAAAAAAACGCCGAAAAAAAATGTAAAAATGTAATTTAAAAAAAAAGTACCATTTGATTTATAATTTTATTCCCCTTCCTGCCCACTTCAACAGCAGTTTTCGGCTCTTTTCAATTATACTGGCGCTCGGATTTTACCGCTCACCTGTTTCTGCTCATTTAATTATTTTACCGAGCATTTTATTTTTGGTACTGATCATAGTAGGATAAAATAACCGACAAATTTTGATTTTGTTACTGTTCATGTTTTACAGTCACACTAATTTTCTAACCACTGAAAAATTCAATAACTGCCCGTTTATTTTTTCAACTGATCATAATAACTGATCATAATAAAATTAATATTTAAATAACAGTCGTAAAAATTAATTCCCTTTAAAAAGATAATTCAGTACATCCAACTTTTTACAGTTTTATTCGTTCAAAACAAATTTGGAAAAGAATTGCTTTTGATAAACGGGTACACATTTTATCTTCAAGCGCGCTGCACGTCGACCCAAAACTGGCGCTGCACCGCCAACCGCCACTGCAAGGCGCGCGTCACCACCACGCGCGACCGGCAGATAGTCCGCGCGTGCGCACGCCACTCGCACGCGCCCAATCAGTACATCATAAGAAACGGAGTGTACATTAAAATATAAAACTTCTATTGTGCATTTATACAATAATAGTAACATTTTATTGGGGAATTCTTTTTATCAACTGAAATGGCAATTTTATATTTAAAGCCCCTATTACGTTAATTTATATTATTTTTTAATTCCTTATTTCAATACAGCATCATATTCTTTACTTTGCAATAGGTAAATAATTTCACTAGGATTTGGTTTTTAGAAAGACAAACACTACACGCACTTACCCAATCAGTACATTGTAAGAAACGTAGTGTACATTAAAATATAATTATATTTAGTTGGGTATTTATTAAACTGTATTAAACATTCATTTATAATGTCATTTTATTTTGAAACATTCTTAGAATTAAACGGTAATTAAATTTCCAAATTAAAACTACTTTGCGTATGTAAATAATCTCACTATATAAGGTTGTTATTTTTTGTTGTAAAGTAAATTTTAAAGAAATGGACATTTAATAAATAAAAAGGAAAAAGTAATTCAATATATACAACTTTTTACAGTTTTATTCGTTCACAACCTATCTGGAAAAGAATTGCTTTTGATGAACGGGTACACATTTTACCTTCAAGTCCGCCGCAAGCGAACCTTGAACTGGCGCTGCACCGCTAACCGGCGCTGCAAGGCGCGCGTCACCACCACGAGCGACCGGCAAATAGTGCGCGCGTGCGCACATCACTCGCATGCCCCCAATCAGTACACAATAAGAAACGGAGTGTACATTAAAATGTAAAGCTTTTGTGTATTTATTCAATTATCTGAAACGGAAACAGCAATTTCATTTTTAAACCCTATTACATATGTAAATTTTTTTTTTCGTTATTTTAATACAATAACATCTTTTTTTTCATCAAATTTCCTAAATAATTTCACTAGATTGTTGTTTCTTTAGAAAATACAAATTTCACCAATTAAACGCACCCAACTAGAGCATCATAGGAAACGGAGTGTATATTAAAATATATTTTTTTATTTTACGCGTAACTACAATAAAAATTTTAAATAAAATGTTATGAGAAGGTTTTATTTAAATATTAAAAAATATCAGAAAATGCATTATGTATGTTCTTAATTGTATTTGTTTTTTAAGAAGATCTATCAAGCGATTGTTTTTTCTGAAGAAAAAAAACGCTATATTCCAGTGCTTGCTAAGCGTTTTTAATGTTACAGTGATATTTGTACGGAACGCTGCCGGAAAGGACTTAATTTTGGTAAACAAGTACACGTTCTGGCGCCACAATTACTACAAGAACTCGGCGGAGTGCTGGAACTGCAGCAGTTCGTACAAGGGCTGCAAAGCGCGCTTCACGAAAACGAACACTGGAGAAATAATTCGTGGACACTTCGTACACAGCCACCCCCCTCGGAACTATGTAATAAGAAATGGAGTTTATATAAAGTTGTAAAGATAATTTCCAAAATTTAAGAAGAGAACTATGCCCCAAGGCCTCATTAGTAGGGGCGCTAGGTTTGTTACAAATCTAATATCTTATATAAAGGCAACTGCAGTCTATCCTTTTTTTTATAGTACGGTTAAATAGTGTCACACATTAAGAAAAAAAAGAAGAAGACTTAATCTGTCTGTACTGAACTATCAAAACGCTACCCAAATAATGTCATATTTCTAAGCAAAGGGCATTATAATCGTAAACACAGTTTTGAGAAAGATTCGTGACGGGAAAAATCTTGTGCCTTCAATACAGATTTTATTATATGATTTGTGTGTCTTCATTATGATTAATATATGTACCTAAAATTATTATTTTTCTCAATTTGTCTTAAATTGTTTTTATTTCTAAATAAAGAATGTCGGTCCTTAGTTTGAGTGTAAAATAGTTTATAGTTTGTGTCAAAATTACTCAGAAATATTCAAAATACTTTTAAAGCAAACTCCTAACATTAATAACGTACTAGTACTATTATCTAATCTGTGCTTATACCTTATGTGATCCGGTGACGGTTGCTTAAGTACCCATTTGTCAAACTTCATATTTGTATGCAGTAGAGAGTGTTCGAGGTGTGAGTAAATACAATATTACATGAAAATCAAAAATATTAACTGTAAGTAGGCAAGCAATGTACACTTTTGTAAAGCATTTTTTGTCATCGACCTATAAATAAGCTTAGCATGGATTTGTATTAATTCTTTAAACTCCTAGGCCAAAGAAGACAAAAGAGAAGAAAGAAGAAGGCACTGTAAGAGGAGAATACGAAGTATTGCCTGCGACTGAAGAAGCATCGTCTATACGCGCACTCAGCTTGCCTCTAGCAGTGACAGCAGTGACGCTTCTTTACGTACTTAGTAACAGTATGTAAATAATTCTAAACTGTTAAGTTTTTAGAAGAAATTTGTATCTTCCTTGGTTTTTGTTTGCCTTCTATTTTACGATAACTAAATATGGCTTTCATTAACATTATCATACTTTTAGTTCAATGGGTGCGCAATAGTAGCGGAAAACAGATAGCGGTACTGGCCGGCTACACCTTCTACTGCCAGCGCTGCACCCAGAGTACGCTGCACTGGGCATGCACACGCAACTATGGCACCAGCCCATGTCGCGTGCGCATAACCACTGCGCTTGACGGAGAAGTGCTGAAGATATCCAGGGGCAACGAGCACTGCCACCCGCCTCCAAGATTCGTTATAATGAATGGTCTTTTGGTGAAAGTTTAAGAGAATGGATTTGATGCTCCGAAACCTACCTATGTGCCTTTGTCTTTGTTTTTTTTATGGCAGAGGTGGCAAACAAGCAGACGCATCACCTTTTTTTAATATATTGAATCATATTGAAAATAATCGTTTTTTTTATATTATTATTTCAAAATATTATGTTATTGTTTTAGCTAGGTATGTTTAATGTTTTATGAGTGACGACCGATTCGAACATGGCCCTCGTGTGTGGAGTATGGTCTAACCTTCCCGAGTTAAGGGAAAAGACCCGTGCCCTTGCAGTGAGGACGATAGGGGTTGTTAATAATGTTTTATGAAAATGGTTTTAATGGTTTCCTGTTGTTCGATGACTTTTTTTAATTGATTTTGACGCTGACGGAAATCAAACAACGTTTGGATGCAGTGTACGGGCATTCTTCCCCTTCGTATTCCACTGTAAAAGAATGGGCGAAACAATTTCGTTTGGGAAGAGAATTAACGATGAATCGCGCCCAGGACGATCATTCAAGGCCATTACGGATGAAAACATCGAATTTGTGGAAGAGACAGTACTGAAAGACAGACGGCTAAAAACTAAAGAATTAGCAGCTATGACGGGACTTTCAAAAACAACAGTGCTTAGAATCCTACATGAACATTTGAGTATGAATAAGGTCAGTGCAAGGTGGGTCCCAAAACTTATTTCAGCTGTTCAAGAACAAGAACGAGTGAAGTGATGACTCAGTTTATTATCCCTTTGTGAAGGCCGACAGACAGAAGTTTTGAATTCAATTGTTACGGAAGATAAAACCATTGTCCTTTATCATGACCCCATGTCAAAAAGGGAATCGATGGAGTGGCGTCGTCCAAGCTCACCACGGCCCAAAAAGCAAAGGTTACTCAATCTGAGAAAAAGATTATGGCTACAATCTTTTGAGATTCCGAAGGAATTTTATTGGTTGATTTTAAAGAACGCAACACAAAAGTAACGGGCGATTGCTATGCTTCCTTGCTGTATCAATTGCGAGATGCTATTAAAGAAAAACGTCGAGGGAATTGCCGCAAGGAGTATTGTTGCTTCATGACAACGCGCCAGTCCACACATCGGGTGTTTCCAAGGCTGCCATTAAGGAATGCGGTTTCACTGAGCTCAACCATCCACCATACAGTCTCGACTTGGCCCCAAGTGAATATTATTTATTCTCAAAATAAAAATCCGACTTGCGAGGAAAAAAGTTAACACTGATGATGTGGTGAAGTCAGCAGTTTTGTAACATTTTGAGGGCAAAAATTCTGACTATTTTGTAAAGCGGTGTAAAAAGTGTATTGAAATAAAGGGAAACTATATTGAAAAATATTAATAGTGGTTTGATATTTATCCTTCATTTTATAGTTCAGGCTGGAAACTTTTGGACTTTACTACGTATTTACCTCCTTGCTGGTTTTTCTTACAGCGGAATATTTAATGTCAAGAAGAGGCAAGTGCATGCTGAAGCTGTCTGGGTACAAGTACTACGCGGTGCCGAGCAAGACTGCGAAGGTGCGCTGGCGCTGCACTCGTTCCGATTGCAAAGCGACCCTCTACACTGTGCACGATAAAATAATAGTTGTAAATAACTTACATGATCATTAATTCCTTAGTATTTGGTCTCGTATTTATTTATTTAATTATTTTGCATCTTAGAAATTAAGTGTTCACAGATCTACATCTACATAAAGAAAGATGCAAGAGGTAGCAAAATAATTTAAAAAATACTTATAATATGAGTTTACAACATTAATCTTAATAGACCCAAGTAAGCGAATCTTATATAAATACGACCTAATCAGTAGTGACCACATGCTTATGAATTTCCTTGATGTACGATAAATGAAATAATGCAGAGAACAGTCTAGACTTACGTTATTAAACTTAAGATGTTTTTATAAGAAGAATGTATATAAATCTATAATTTAAAACAAAAATGATCTTGCGGTTTCAGGAAAGTCGTAGAAAAAATGATTTTCAGAATGATGAGTGAAATCTCCAGTTTATAAGTATATAAGGTTATAAGGTTCACCACTTCTGATGCACCGGTAAGGCTGATAAAAAAGTGCCTTTGAAATTTTAAGGGGTTACTTAGAATAAAGTACAGAGTACAGGAAAAATATTGAAAAAAATTGATCTTTAATTATTGTTTTCAGTTTCCTATACAAATTCTTAATTCCTATTCAGATTTGGTATGGAAAACTATTTGTAGAACGGATTTTTTCAATATTTTTCCTATATTCTATACTTGGTTCTGAGTAACTCCTTAAACAAACAAACAAACAAACTTTTTTAGTAAAAAATAAAAATATTTCGTAATTCTTTACTTATTCTTAGGTAAAATCCATAGCTACTGTTACAAAAATACATAGCTTTGTGCAAAAGATTTAAAAAATCTGATAATGCCTTTTTTATTTTTCTTTATGAAGTAACAAATTGTGGCCGTATGAATATTTTCTTCTGTATGTTTAGTTTTTCGGAAGTTCACAAGAAAATTGCGGATGTAAAATCCTCACATTCTTGGAGGAAAAAAATAAAATCAATAGGTATGTCATAATTTTCATCTACTATGCCATCAGATTGTGTATGGAAAAGTAATATCCTGAATTTTGTTATTAATAATCAATTAGATCATAAAATCTGAAAAGGGCGATATATTTTATTTTAAATAATCCTGGCGTAAATTTCTTTATTATGTTTTTTCTTTGTTTGTCTTTAAACGTTTCCTCTTAAATACTACCACGGTCGTTTTTATTTTGTCGTGTGTCTACACAACGTGTTGTGTGTACTCGTATATAGCACTTTGTGATGATTTGTCTACATACAAATAGTCCGTGCACGCATGCGATTAACTGGTTTTACTTTTACAGTATATTTCAAGAAATCGTCACGCGGAAAGCGAATGCTTAGTTTTAGAGGTGAAATGTTCTCTCACCATTATAGTGAAAAGAACGGAAAGAAAATTAGATGGGTATGCACAAAGAGAGGCTCCAGAAAATGTCGAGCTGCAGTTTATACTTATGGCAATGAAGTAATCAGGATCATTAATCCCCATAGTCATTAAAAACCCATCACTTTTAATTATGGCTGCTGGCGGGTAGGTTCACGCACACCACCAGGTGGAGTAAGGGCTCGTTTAGGGAGACGCGTCGCGTTGCGCGGTCAAATCTAACATATCGTCCCTCGCACGACTAACTCTTCTATCTCATAACCTTGATTATTTGAGTTGAAAATGAAAATGAAAAATTCTATTAAAAAATCTAAAATAAAAAATCTACCTAATTGAAATAGGGTTTTTTTTTAAACTTACGAAAAACGTGCGAGTGACGATATGGTAATCTATGTGAACATTCATGAGCGCGTGCGAATGCCCTGAAAATTTTTAAATTCAAACAGACAATATTTCAAAAATGCTTTGTTAATAACCGTGACTATTGAATTGCTGATTTTCTTAAATGAAAATAAAAAGTGTTCATGATAATATATCTAGAGTATGAGATTTTTTAAATTATATTTTTGATAAAAACGTGTTACATTTCGAATGAATATAATGTACAATATGTTTTAGGTATTTTGCTAAGAATACAGTTTGAACCATACAATATCATAAAGCTAGTTTTCCTATTTATCTGCTAAGAAATCTTTGACCTTATAGTAATTTCTTAGCGGGCCGAAAGTCCCTACTAAAAATGCATCATATTGACTGCGATTTATTTTTCTTTGGATATTATCTTTTTAATGGTCCGCTGAAATTGAAGATATTTGTAGTCCTTGTAACAGAATACGGTCAAGTTGACAAAATTCTCGAAACGTGAAATGAGTTTTGGCAGTAATGACCCGATCTTATCTGTTTGTCTGTTTTTACTAGACAAAAGGTAAAGATTATTTTAGTTCATATTAGACCTTAGACCAGTTGAGTAGTTAATATCAAAAATCTTAAAGACATATGAACCACGCCCAAATTTTTTTTTTCTTAGACTCTTGTTATGTCATGTTATATCTATTATGGACTATATTAATTTTTCGATCACCATCACGTACAGATGTGGAAATCATACGAATGTGGTTGAAGCCATAATACGATACAAAATAAAATCATATCTTAAAAGGGTATTGTGGGGAGTTGAAATTTGAAAATAAATGTTTAAAAGAAAGTTTTAAATACTGTTTTAGTTTTGTATAGTTCTTAAGTTTTTTTTGCAAAATATGTTTTCGTAACAAAAGCAGTCAGGTTTAAATTTTAAATTTGAATTTACTGATAATAGTTTATTCTGGTTGTTTTAGTGCAATGGGTCTTGAACGTGAACGGGACAGAATACGCTGTAGTGAATGGATATACGTTCTATCGTAGCAGGACGGCGAAAAGCACAGTCGAGTGGCCGTGCACCAGCAACAGCACTGCCGCCAGGTGCAGAGCAAGGTTCACAGCAACGAAAGACAAACATATAATTCGTATCAGAGCTGAGCACACGCACCCGCCCCCTCACTTCCTGATACGAAACGGAATACTCATAAAAATTTAATATACCCGTAACCAGTTATATGTATAACTGAATTTTTTCATACTTGTCTTTTATTTTTGAAAATATTATAGCGTGGGTACTCATTACCATTGACATTTTATAGTGTTGAGAAACCATGTTATGATTTTCCAACTCTATGAAATATCAATAATGTCAAGAAGTACGCTATAATATTTTCAGATATAAGACAAGACAGAAAAAATAGAGTATAATATATGTTAATTAATTTTTCTTTTTTTTACGCTATGCAACTTCTAGTAGGTTTTATATTAGACTATATTTGCAGGAGGAGGACGATTTGGAGGATTTCGTTCCTGTATTTTTAATAAATACAAATGTATTTTTTAATGATTATTATTGTGCCACTGTTCTGTACTATCCTATATTTTTTATTTTAGAACGAATATCATATCAGTTTACACTCCTTGTTTTTACTTAGTTTAGTATTTTAATCCGGAATTGGTAAGCCCTTGGCATTATCTCACCGCCCCGGTATTAATTCTTGTAATTTGAGCGTACCTAACCAAATTTTTGTTGTTTACTCTTCCCAGGTACTTACCAGATTTTCTTGGAAAAGTAGCTTTGTATATTTCATTTTGTAGGAATGTAGTAATGAGTAGAAAAGTGGACCCTGGCTCCAGCCGGGATAACGGTAAGTAGAAGAAGAGCTTTGTATATTTCAATTTCTTTATTGCATGTAACAGTAATTACATTATAGATGGTATAGATTAAAAAAGTACTGCGTGTACTGTTTCGTTGTTTTTTTTCTTTATCCCAATATTTTGTAGTTTACTTACTATTTTTATCCACCTATTGGTCAGATTTTTAAGTTAAAATTTGTTTTGGAAGTTTTCTGAAATCGCAATACTCTTCATGCAGATTGATTGCCCGTGAAGCCCAGTTTGTATGAAAGATGTTTTTGTTTTTAGCAAAGTCTCTTTTTTAGTTTTTAACAAAAGTTGATTATTTCGACCTGATCAATTAGACGAACTAAGAACGTCCTTTCGAACATATTCATTATAGGTACATTTAAGACAAAAACTATAAGGTTTTTTATCCTACTGGCACACCATCTCAGTTAAGTAAGTCTATTAGGTATATTTTTGCATAGTATGTAGTATTTTTAAGGGCTCTTTTATTGTCATGCGTGTCACACGCACGCGGGTCGCTTTGGAAACGCCGCACGCATGCGGGCACGGCTCCCATGCGGGCAGAAACCCGCATGACAATAAAAGCGCCCTAATATAAGTTGCTACAAACAGTCAAACCCATAGTTATGCTCATATCTGTAGTCAGTTAACCTTCATGATCGATGCGATCACGCAAGCCGCACTGAGCCACAACCGCTTCTTGCTTGTGTTATTTATTTATTCATTTATTTCAGGTACAAGGCCCAAAGAAATACATATATAAAATTAAAATACATTTTAAAATATACAACTACATAACAATACAAAATAATATTAACAACTAATTAGACATTGTTTTCTTCGCTTTTAATAACGTTGGGTTATTTCAGAAAGCGAGGTTAAGATGATACCCATTCGCGGCGGGAAATCCCACGTATTGATGGTGAACGAGTTCACCTACTCAAAGTACTCTAAGAATACGTGGCTTTGCTCATCCATGAAGAAAGGTTGTCCGGCCAAGGTGCGGGTGGCGGAGGGGAGGGTCACCGGCGGGGGCGCGCCGCATAACCACCCCCCACCGAGGTACGTTTATTGCGGAATAACCGGACAATATTTAAAAGTATAATAACTATGTTAATTGATTCTACTCATTACACTGAACAGTTTTAGTACTTAAGACTTTACTGAAATTGCAAAAAAGTAGTATTCGTTTAAATCGATCTACTGTTTAGAGTTTAATATAGAGAGTCAAATTTTTTGTTGCTAAAAACATTACAGTGAGCCCTATTTTGTTACACCCTGTTAATTAAATTTTAATTTCAGTTTCACAAAATCTTTGTTTTCTTTTATTACCCAAGTTTATTAATAGTTACATTCTAAAAATTAGTTATTTCCTCTTCCTCTCTTTCTCTATTTATGGGTGCAATGGATTAAATATGAGGCGAAACTGAATAAAACTATGCATACATAGTTGTAATATTAATTTGATATTGTAATGTATTTATAGTATTTGTATATTTTGAAATATATTATATTTTATATATTTCTGCAACTGCAGTTAACCTGCGAGATCGACGTGACCACCCAAGCCACACTGAGCTACGACCGAATCATTTTTCTTTATCGTATTTACATAAAACATACAGCTTTGCATAAAATGCATTACATGAACTTAGGCTCAAAAAAGTTTGATATAAAATAGTATATAATACTTAGATCTCGTTTTTATTTGTCTTTATTCTACAAACTGTAAAATTCCTTTACCAATAAAATGATTATGATTACACTTATTTAGCTAGTTTTACAAATATCATATTATTTACTCTGTGGTATTAATTATCCTGTTTGAGATTTAAATGTCTAAATTCAAGAAAATTTATTTTAAATGTTATTTTCAGATGCTCCAGAGTTCGCGAGGTCCCGACTAGGTAACATGCAAGTACATAAGGGACACAGTAAGAACATTAAAAAGCGATAGATGTGTGCCAGTTCTTCTCAAAATGCTCCACACTGCAAGGCCTACATTTAGACGATCGAAAACCAAATAATTAAAGCAAACAATAATCATAACCACTGGCAATATAGCTTTTCAGCCAAGTGTGTAGAGATAATTAGCGGTTTCGTTTTTTTACACCTAAAATTTCAATAAAATAAAAACATAACCCTGTCTTTTCTGTCACGCAGACGAGTAAACAGAAAAAGCCTACTATAGTCGACGACTTGTGGCGTTACTGGCTATTTGTTACATTCCTATTATAAATAAAATAAATATATTCTTACATTGAACAGATCTTACTGGCTATTTGTTACATTCCTATTATAAATAAAATAAATATATTCTTACATTGAAAATATCTTATATGCTAAAACGGGATATACAATATGTTTATTTACAGAGGTGTCATTCACGGTGACGAAGCGCGGTAACCGCGTGCTGGTCGTCGGGCCGCACCGCTACATGCGCTACCACTGCTGGGGCGAGCGCAGATCAACCTGGTACTGCATCAAGCGCAACCGCACTAGGTGCCCCGCTGTCGTAGTCACGTTTCGTGACGATATCCTCGATATAAAAAATAAGCATAATCACTAATTCAGGCAAAGTTTTGCCTTCAACTATTAATGATAAATTACTATTATATTAATGACTAATGATAAGTTACACCACTGTGTGTGAGCTTCGACGTTTTTACTGTTTATTTTAAATTGAATATTATTCTGATGTAAAAATATAATGTAGCAAATTTTATACCAAGATTAAATGTTTAACCCTTTACCTAAAACAGGGTTTTTTTTATAAATCTGTGACATCCATCGTAGAGTCAAAATAGTAGGATTTTAAAGCTAACTATGAGTAAAATTTGCTAGTTGTAGTAAGTATATATTAAACGTATTGAATTCCTATATTATTATATAGGGTACACGCTAGTCATCTAACTTACTTAGTTTTATTTATATATCAAAATGAAATTTTGTTCTAAAATTGTGAGCAGTGACATAATAATTTAATATAGACGTTTTCATACTCATTAAGAATTTGTCTTAAATTGAAAATTGTAATTGTAATGAAAATACAAATGAGTAAGTTTTATAATCTATTTAACCATATTTCGTACCTTTTTTTGGTTCAGTCATCTACCTACTCTATAATGCAGCATTTTTAGATATTTTTACACTTTAAGGACAGATCTCATATGAAACTACAATATGAAATACCAAGATGTAATTGAATGTAAGCTTTAGAAAACCTTGATCTCAGATCCTAGGATAGTTACAGATCGTTTGATTTCTTTCTTTCTTTCTTCTTTCATTTTCTAAACTTAAAAAAAATTATCTACAGATAAATATTCAATAATTACCTAGTTTAGTTGTAGTATGTGTTGTGTTTTGTGTCGAATAAATGCTTGAATCTTAAATCTTTAAATCTCGAATACAAGCTAACATTCCATCTCTTATAGATGTTTGTGTGTGCAATATTTCGAGCAGGTATACCCTGTATTATGGCAACCAGAAACTGATATACATACACAATACACATATACATTTCAATACATATATATAATACACCCTCAGACACAGAGCAAACAAATCTGCTCATCATAAATAAATCTGCTAGGTGGAGGTTAAATTTTGTTACATGACGTGAAATTCATTAGTGATTTATTTTCTTATTTCAGTACAATTCGTAAAAACAAATAAAGGCAAGACCGTGGCGCTATTCCAACACTTCACGTACAGTCGGCATGCTGTTATTAATCGTGGCATCAGATGGCTTTGTTCACAGCATAAAACCAAGAAATGCATCGCGAAATTGATGACTACTGAGGATGGTGTCGTCACTAGCATGTATAGTGATCAACATACACACCCGCCGTCTAAGTACATATTAAAAGATGGTCTCTATATCAAACTATGAATTTAGTACTTTTTCTGTATTAGTGCTTTAACTCCTAGGGCCTTGTTCCTCAGGCAGAATTAACAACTTTTTGAAATATGTAAGTTGTGATCAAGTTGCTAAAAATTCTATGCATTAAACGGCCTTTCGTCCTTATACCTTAAACAGCTTAGTCGAGGATGCGCAGTGCGCGAACCGTATGCTGCTCGCAAGCACGGAAATTAGTTTTTTCAGGGTAAAACTGGCTTATGTTTTTCACGCTCTTTGCCTATTGCTCATTGGTAAGTTTAAAAAATCTGCTTAGTAGCTTAAGAAATAAAGGGCATTGATTAATCAAATCGTATTATTGATGGAGTTTTGAACGCAATTCCCAGGGAATCCAATATTTTTACAGGATAAAATATAGCCATGTCACTTCCTTCCTGTCAACTGTATGTTCAGTGCGGGTTCCTTGGAGAAAGTTGTCCAGTATGTTGCTAGGAGAGGTAATTTTATTACAAACTATTTACATAATTTTAAATTTTATCATATGCTTATTTCAATGACTGTATCACACACATATCCTCTAGATCAGTGTTTTTCAACCTTTTTCATTACACGACCCCCTTACAAGTTATAAAAATTCTTGCAACCCCCCTAGGCCCATAAACATACAAAATGTCAGTGATTTGAAAGACTACGTTTATAATTATTTTCTTCAAATAGAAAATTTTAAGTTATCGTCTCCAAAATAGAACCGCGTTTTGACAAATTGTTCGAAAATAAACAGGCTCAGCCTTTTCACTAAAATCGTATTTTTTCATTGTACAAGACCTACAAACACTACTTTTTCTTTTACCCGCGACCCCTTGAGAAAGGCTTCGCGACCCCCCTGGGGGTCGCGACCCACAGGTTGAAAAACACTGCTCTAGATGTATTGTTTTTCAGAGTTGAAGCCAGTTCTCTCCAAGTCGCGGTTCGGGCGGCCCGTGCTGGTTTGCGGACGGTACCGGTTCAACATCCACAGCACGAGTAAGGGCGACCGGGCGCGGTGGTACTGCTGCAGGGGCCCCACGGGGTGCAAAGCCTCCATTATCACAATGTGTGGAGAAGTTATAAAATTCAATAATGTACACAATCATTAGTCCAGTTAATGATAAATATTTATACATAACTAGCTTTTGCACGCGTGGGTATCGTTGTTATGATTGACATTGAGTGAGTGTGTACAGTACGCGAGCCACAAGCGTGTAAATAAAATTTTCGGGAACCTTTTTTTTTTTTTATAAAAACCCAACCCGGACTACCGAATATTTTAATACAAAACAAAAATGGCCAATCAGTACACTTGATCGTGATGTGCTTACCAACAAACATCGTTTTCGATATAAATAGTACATAAAACTCTTTGTTTAGTAATATATATATTTACCAACAACCGAATTGAAACGTGTACAAGGTTATTCTTTAAGTACAACACCCACAGAGGCGACCGCGGGGTGGTAGCGTTCCGAAGGCGGACCTGCGAGAAGCGAACTTAGAGCGCCCGCCCGGTTTTGGTGTGAAGGGTTTCATAGTACCTAATCCGAACATTAAAAAAATACCGCTCCCGGAACGGTTTCGCACCGCCCCGCGGCCGCCTCTGTGTTTGTTGTGCTTTAATTATGGGTATAAACATATCCACGTTACTAAATGGGATAGAATATTTCCAACAGTTGCTCTAATGATTTTAATTAAACATTGGATTTTACGACCTACTACACTAGAAAAAGCGATATAAGTATATAGGGTATTAAAAAAGTGCGTTTGAAATGTTAAACTCAGAATCAAGTACAGAATACAGGAAAAATACTGAAAAAATCCACTCTGCAATTTTTTTTTGGTTTCCCTTACTAAAATAGAATAGTAAATCTCGAATTTGTATGAAACAAAAAAAGAAGATCGGATTCTTTCAATATTTTTCCTATCTAAATATATAAAAGAAGAAACTGATTGACAGACTGACATATCAATGCACAGCCCAAACCTGAGTTGATGTCTGAGTCTGAGTCTAGAGATACCAAATTTGGCAAGTAGGTTCCTTATGAGACATAGGGGTGCACTAAGAAAGGAATTTTCAAATTTCAAAGTAGAAACGGGTGTCCAAAATAGATAGATCAACCCACAGGCCAAATCCCTGGATCTAGAGATTCCAAATTTGGCAAGTAGGTGCCTTATGAGGTCTAGAGGTGTACTAAGAAAGGATTTTTCAAAATTCACTCTCTACCGGGGTGAAACCGGGGTCCAAATTAGATAATCAACGCACAGGCCAAATCCCTGGGTTCAGAGATTTCAAATTTAGCAAGTAGGTTCCTTATAAAGTTTAGAGGTGTAATAAGAAAGTATTTTTCAAAAATCACCCTCTAAGGCGGTGAAACAGGGGTCCAAAGTAGGTAGATCAACTGACAGGCCAAACCCCTGGGTCTAGAGATTCCAAATTTGGCAAGTAGGTTTCTTATGAGGTCTTAAAAGGGTCTAGGGGTGCACTAAGAAAGGGTTTTTTCAAACTCACCCTCTAAAGGGGTGAAATGGGGGTTCAAAGTAGATAGATCAACGCAAATCGCAACGTAATATCAATGCTCAAGCCAAACCTATGGGTTTAGAAATTTGAAACGTGAACCAGTGGTTTTTTATAAATAACAAAATGGCAAAACAGCGAAACGTCAGCATATGTAATAATGTCGAAACGACGAAACTTCGAAATATTTAATATCGAAATGACAAAATATCGAAATGTCGAAACACCGAAACATCGAAATATCAAAACATCGAAAAATCGAAATACCAAAATGTTAAACTGTCAAAATATCGAACCGTCACAACGTCGAAGCTTCGAGTCAATCACAATCACAGCGTCAAAATTTCGAAATGACAAAATGGGAAAAGGTCAATATGTCAAAAAGTCAACATGTCAGTTCGGGTCTCTATAATATAGCATAACTTTTTTTATGAATGTTTGGCCTTTGCATAACATGATTGTGCATAAAATATTTTGGCATAAAAAAATTGTGCATATTTATGTTTTCCTAAAATATATGAGCATAATATTACTTGGAATAATTAGAAATGTCCCTTACTATAAATTTGCACAATGTTAAATTTCCTAATAATATTACAGCATACCAAACTTAAGCATAATATTCATTCGAATAATAGAAAATTTGCCTAAATAATAAGTTGTATAACATTAAATATACTAATAGTATTTTTGCATATCAAATTTTGTTCCTTAGAAGAAAAATATAAGTAAGGTTGCCAAAAGCTATTTGCCAGTAACTTAAATTTAATTGAATAAGATTAACTTAAGTATATTTTAAAATGTATTATCTAATTAAAATTTAAAATTAGGTCAACTATAATTAATTATAGTTCAAAATGTATTTTGCATGATTTTTTGACTAAAATGGCATGATTAAATTTCAATATATTATTTTTAATTTTTATATTAAATATAAAGAAATGTAATACACGTGCCCAATGTATTACGCACATATTTTTTTAAATTAATCAGTAATTTTAAAGCTTTAGATTACCTTTTTTTTATTATTTTAACCTCATAACTACTTATAGCGTGGGTTGTAAGAATCAGTATATTAGTACAGGGTATTGGTAAGTAGTAGGTAGGTTGCTAGGAAGGGAAGCATTCAATCAAGCATACAAGCAAGCAAGCAAGCAAGCATGCAAGCAAGCATGCAAGCAAGCATGCAAGCAAGCCAGCAAGCAAGCAAACAAGCAGGGAAGCACGCAAGCAAGCAAGTAAGCAAGCAAGCAGTCGATCTGTGGATGTTTTATCAATCAAACCTAACACTGCGACTGTGAGGGAGGCGAGCAAGCTCGCCTTCACCCCACAGTCTCCGAACCTAAATTATCCGTGTCGGGGTGCTCCGAATTCCCGAGCTCGCTTCGCTCGCTCCCGCATTAGTTTAGGACTTCCGTGGTCCAGTAATTAGGGCTTTTAATATTTAGGCCTAATTAAAATTATGAACTTTTCGGTTATGTCAATTACTATTTAGGCCATTTATTATTTAGTCACTACTATATTTATGCAATTTTCAATTAGGACAATTATTGTTTAGTCATTCCTAATTTAGGACATTTTTGCTTATTAATTTTAAAGTTTAGGGGGAATAATAATTATGCAGAATTACGATTAGGCAGATTTATATTTCGGCGCAAGATTTTTATGCCTAACTTGTTATGCCAATAGGCAATTATGACACAAAATTTTATGCGATACACAGGGCACCCGTCAGTTCTTGTAGAAACAGAACGTCTAAAATCTCCAGAAAACTTTAGGTTCTCAATTCACTACCCTTCGACAAAAGTCTTCTAATCTCCGCTCCACGGACAGTCACTTTCCTTCCCTTTTTGACAACTTCTCCAACTCCCTAGATGACCCCCTTCAATGCATACTCGCCTCTCTGCTCAGTTATTTTTGGGATTAATCCCGGATGAACAAAAAGACTTTACTATTTCAATATTTTATAGATTATAAGCAGGGCAGTAAAGTTCTCGAATGGCGACCGCGCACCGGAAGGCGCAGTGTGGGCAGGCCCCCGACTCGGTGGACCGACAACCTGGTAAAGGTTGCAGGAAGCCGCTGGATGCGAGCCGCACAGGACCGGTCGGTGTGGAAATCCTTGGGGGAGGCCTTTGTCCAGCAGTGGACGTCTTTCGGCTGATAGATAGATAGATTATAAGAGGATAGTGTAACCGCTTTTTTAATCTACACGGGCGAAGCCGCGGGCACCAGCTAGTTTTCTATATTTAAATTCACTTCTTTTGACACGTGGTATACTTATAAAAATTCAATAAACTTTTGTTTGTTATAGTTATGATTGTTGTTTACTCTCTTGGAACTGCTGGCTCACGAAAAATCCTGAATACGCTCTTCTATGTAAACTTTTTTACAGTGTTTTTTGCTGTCAACTCCTCTGGCAATGAGTTACTTATATTTAATGGGTACACATTCTGCATTAACCACAAAAATAAGTCTACTGAAAACTGGCGCTGCACGTCCACTCGCAAATGCAAAGCGAGCGTCACTGTGTCGCGGGAGAAACAGATAATGCGCGCGAGCAGCGCACACACGCATGCGCCCAACAAATACGTTATTCGAAATGGAGTTTATATTAAAATATAATTAATTGTATTTTGTAATCTTCGTTATTTATTAATCTGTTTATCTCTTTTTTGTTTGAGTTAATGTTTCTCCTTTAATTTTTTCTCTTTTTATTATAGGTATATGTCGCAGGGATGTGATAAAATTAGTCATTTCATCAAATCCCGGGCGATGTTAAAATATACGTAATAACACGATTTTGTCATTTCTCTAAACAAATCTAGTGATTTGATCATATCCCTAAACTGATTTAGAGAAATATAAAAATAATTATTCTGTAGTACTTATATATAAGGTTTATTTTGTACAACATACATTAAATTACACTAAAATCCTAAAAATCAACACTAGAATCAAATCCCTTAGGGATTTGATCATATCCCTGCCACATATTATACGTACATACTATTTTGTCCGCTCTGTGACTTGTTCTTTGATGAATGGCCGGTGATTTTTAGTGCATGTTTAAGATATTGTGAGTGCAAGAATGACAAATGTATGTGACGAATACCTTGATTTTAAATAATTTTATGTAAACTCTAATTTAATTATGTTATTTTCTGATTTTAACTTATGTATTGTTAATAGGTAAATATTTATTATAATTTAATGACTTGGATGTAAATCTGTAATGTTACATTTATATTATGGAAGAAAATAAATAAATAAATATATAATAAAATAATAAATTATCTTGAATAATCAGGTTATTGAATCATTTATTTCTCAAAAAAGAATAAACAGTTATTTATTTACATGACTAGTCATACAGGTTATATATAACATAAATACGTTACGTTTGGATTGCACATGGCAAATTAGCTATTAAGAGTGGGTAAACAGATAAAAGTTTTACTTTATTCTTAAGTGAAGCGCGGTAAATCCGCAAGTAAATATTAAATATATAAATAAAATTCCGGTTTCTTTTAGTCATATTATAACTTAAATTATATGACTTATTATTTTATTTCACACAGGCAAGAACATTTTGAATCTGAATCTTTTACAAAAAACAAGTGTACTTGAATGTATGCGTGTCATAAATCATGACAACAGTTTCTCTAAAATCTTTTTTTTTTCAGTTTCATTTGTGCACAACACAGCAGGAAAAGAATTGCTTTTAATTGATGGGTATACATTCTACGTTCAGAACAGTTACAAGTCTACCTGGAACTGGTGTTGCACCGCCAACCGCGTCTGCAAGGCTCGCGTCACCACCACTAAGAACAGGGACATTGTGCGCGCAAGCATCGACCACACGCATGCGCCCAAACAGTACATTATAAGAAATGGAGTGTATATGAAAATATAAAGCTTCGATCACTCATACGTTTTTTGTTTTAATTATTTATTTATCCTTACCAGTAATGTTGTATGGGTGTTAGTTGGATGCGCACGCCCCTTGTAGTTAATTGTTAGTTTTTTAGGGCGCTTTTATTGTCATGCGTGTTTCTGCACGCATGCTTGCGGCGTTTCCAAAGCGATCCGCGTGCGTGTTCCACGCATGACAGTAACAGGGCCCTAAAAACATGTAATGAAACGATAGGTTGCGGGCGTCACGCATGCGTGCACGGTCCGCATGCCTGCAGAAACACGCATGACAATAAAAGCGCCCTTAGTGTTACTGCATGGATGACTTGTGATTTTTCACTAACCGTGTAGGTATGCCTCGCATCACTCCATTTACCTTCTTAATCTAGTGCGTACTGCGATTGTTCGAGGGGAACTACTGCGGTTTTGTGCTGAGTAAGATTGTATAGCATTGCCGCTAAATGTGCCTCCTTGTCAATGTACATCTTGACAGATGTCAAAGGCATCGTTATATGTATGTATGTATGGGTTCGGGTATGTGATCGTTCTGTACGTAGTATTTAGGTTGTCAGGGGATATTTACCCATATTATCTATCTATCAGCCGAAAGACGTCCACTGCTGGACAAAGGCCTCCCTCAAGGATTTCCACGCCGACCGGTCCTGTGCGGTTCGTATCCAGCGGCTTCCTGCATCCTTTACCAGGTCGTCGGTCCACCGAGTCGGAGGCCTGCCCACACTGCGTCTTCCGGTGCGCGGTCGCCATTCGAGAACTTTACTGCCCCAACGACCATCTGTTCTACGAGCTATGTGCCCTGCCCACTGCCACTTAAGTCTAGCGATTCTGAGAGCTATGTCGGTAACTTTAGTTCTCCCACGTATCTCCTCATATCTGATTCGATCACGTAGGGAAACACCAAGCATAGCACGCTCCATCGCCCTTTGGTCCCATATTAGGTCTAATAATATCAAGTGAGACTATTTAAACTGGAGCTTATACTATGATTTTCTTTTAGCAAGCAATAAGCAACTAATAATCACAGTTCGTCAAAGGTGGAAAATTCAAAAATATTTTTCGCAAATTGACTATAAATAGAGGCACGATCTTCAGCACTCAGGGACCGAGTAAGAAGGAGGAAAGAGTCAGCTGATTTTCTTAGACTTTACATATGAGAAACTGAATAATTTGTCTATAATATTTGATTGGCATGGTTAATGAATATAGCCAGAAAGGAGCTGGCCCTTATAGCCGGGTTCACGTTACATAGCTACATTCGCAACATGTTCACAGGTATGAACCTGTGAACATGTTGCGAATTTTATTTATTTTATTTATTTATGTTAACAGGAAAATTCACAATTCTGATAAACCAAAAAAAATGTTTGTAGAAAAGGTACTTTTCTTAAATATGAGGTTCTCTTGAAAAATCTAAGATTTTCGAAACTTTAACCGCCGCTCTGCCTTGGATTGAAGGATCTAATATTTTTTAGGGTTCCGTACCTCAAAAGGAAAAAAGGAACCCTTATTGGATCACTTCGTTGTCCGTCTGTCTGTCCGTTTGTTCTGTTCCTTCTTCATTCTGTTACTAGTGAAAAACTGAATATTTTTTCTCGACCTTAGTGAAGTGCACATATTTAGGGATAACAGTTGGTATAGTTAAAGAAATAAAAAAAGTTATGAAATATAAAATTTTCTTAAAACTCATTATGTGCGTGAACGTATTTAATTAAAATTCTTTTTATGTGCCAGTTTTGTACTATAATGCTCAAAACGTTAAATAAACATATTAAGAAACACCGACTAAATTCGAAATTTTCCATAACATTTATGAAATTTGAACTTTTCTAGATTGTGAGTTTATCCAGCTGCCCACCGGGCGGCACTTGCTGCGCGTCGGGCCCTACACTTATAACTCGAATGCCAACAACAAAGACAAGCGACAAACGTGGTACTGCTCCAAGCGCGTCAGCAGGAGATGCAACGCGCGCGTTACGACTTATTGTCGCAACATATTGTCTGTTTCTGGAAATCACACGCATTGATAATATAATATAATAATATATATATAATTAAGTATTGTACTAACCTTAGCTTGTAAGTCTTTCTGTTTACTAACAAATATTATGTACTGTGATCCCTTGTTGAGCGAATAAACATATTATTACTATTTTCGGAATAAGCTATCGCTGCACTGCTCACTTGGCGCTAGGCGAAGTGGCAGGAGCTACTCCAGCAGAAGCACAGTCGGCTAGAGGTCTGTGCGATGAGCAGAAAAAGCGTCGGACTATCCGGGCATTGTCAAGCCTTTTGCATAGCCGCTATTATCGGTCTGCCTCGAAGTCTCAGCCGCCTAAGGTTACGATCCAGGTCGGCGGGGATCAAACCATTAACGGACAGGACTACAGGAATGATTTCAGTGGATTGCACTTGCCACATATCCGTAACCTCGTGCGCCAGGTTAAGGTACCGTGTCCTTTTGTTGGCATCAGCTTGCACGAGGTTTCATCGTGTGGAATAGTGATATCCACCAAAAACACCCTTGACTGCGTCCGATCCATCAACACGATATTAGCTCTATTATGATCAATAGACCTCTGTGTGATGATGTCTCGGTGCCAGTAGAGCTCGGTACGGTCATTTTCGAGAACCGACTCCGGCGTGTACTTGTAATATGGCAACCGCCGACCTATGAAGCCATATTTTAGAGCGATCTCTTGATGAAGGATCCTGGCTGCTTGGTTATGTCTGTGCAGATACTCAGTGTTACGAAGAATCGAACAATCGGTGGTTATATGGCGCAGGCTTTTATTATGAACCTCCTACTTGAACTATACAGAACCTGTAGTTGTTCGTCTTTATTACCTGATCCTGTATTGCACAGACAAAACCCTCAGTCTCTGCAAAGAGCTCTATGAAGCGCAGCCAGTGCACGGAAGCACAAAATAGACACAGAAGGTCCGCTCAATACAAACCACTAAAATCGTAAGCATATAGAAATTTGCTTATAGAAATATACGTTCGTTCGAGGCAAAGTCACGCGGCAAAGTATCACAACAGTATCGTGACCTTGTCTACAACGACCGTATACGTCTATAAGCATGTATATGCTTAGGATTTTAGTGAGCGTATTGAGCGGACCTTCTGTATCTGTGTATTTTGTGACGGAAGCCTTCTATCTACGAAGGATTTGTAGATAGCCTTAAAGAACTCTCCATGCAGCTCTTTCTCTTTCCATATGGCTTCCCGCTCAATAGACTCAACAGTGCGCAGTACAGCCGGTACTTGCCAGTTCTCTTGGGCCACTCTTAGTCCTTTATCATATGCTATGACAACTCTATGCAAATCACTATCGAGTTTCGCCAGGAAATAGCATTGGAGGCTGATGCATATTTCACGGTTGTGCATTTGTTTTGCACAAAGAAGGCCACGACCGCCATCGCCATTCTTCTGCGGTTATTATTATTATTGAGGAATATTTATTGTAAAGTAATCGCTTTGATTCGTCTAGCTCCGTTACATTTGTAATAATTATAATATGGAAACCAGTCCCTGCAAAAATACCCTTTTTTATTTTTGATGTGTCTGTTTTAGTTAGATACAGCCCCTTGGTCGTTCTATTCGAAATCTTCTTTGTTCTTTTTTGTTTTTAGAAATATGCTCCCAAAATATTTTTGTACTATTTCTGAAATTCGTAATTTTTTTCTAGATTACGAGTTTATCCAGCTGCGCACGGGGCGGCACTTGCTGCGCGTCGGTTCCTACACTTACAGCTCAAGAGCCAACAATTATGTCGACAAGCGGCAAACATGGTATTGCTCCAAGCGCATCAGCAAGGGATGCGACGCGCGCGTCACGACTTCTTACCGCAGCATTATCGCTTTTTTTGGAGATCATACGCACTGAAGAATTCTGAAAGAAAAGTGATTCGTTTAGCTTCGTAATGTTGTCATGTCGCCCAATAGACTTATTTATTACAACATCAAAGAGAATGAATGCATGAATATAAGAAAAGGCTATGTGACTGGTGTATATAGAAAAATAATTTGTTCTTTGTCAGAAGTTAATAAAAGTCAAAATGTTTTATTTAAGTAGATGTTGTACCAATCCGGACTTGGCTCCCGTGTGTGGAGTTTGGCCTAAACCTTCCCGAGTTATGGGAAGAGACCCGTGCTCCTGCAGTGGGAACGTAATGGGTTGTTAACAAGATGTTGTATACATACATAGTTTTTTTGTATATATGCCCTTTTAACCAAATATTATGAATAAAGTAAGATATTCTACGCACTTTTCTATTTGCAAGAATGTGGTATTAATAATAATTGCTTCAAGAATAAACCCCATGATCCTACATGACCTATCTTTCCTATCTTTCCTATTCTTGATTCTATACGGTTATTAAATTAGGTCTGAATATTTATTTTTCCTTTATAATTTAAAATATTATACTTATAATAAATGCATCATATAAAAGCCTCATTTATTATGTTTTTATTACTATTTGAATCTTCTTCTATTTTGCTACACTAAGTAGCTACAAAAATAAAATAAAATTATTTTGTACTTTTTGATATGTCGATTTTTTATTTTTTCACCCTACGTGAAATCTCCAAGCGCATCAGCAAAGGATGCGACGCACGCGTCACGACTTCTTGCCACAGCATTGTCACTTTCCTGGAGATCATACCCTTTTTTGGATGTATCTAACTGAATTCTTCCTTTTAACTTCTACGTTCGTCTGCTATAATAAACAGTGCAAAAATGACATGTGTTCTTATTTTGTTGAATGTCTTTTTTAGTTGAATACACCTACACAACCTCGTCACGTGGCCATCCCTCACTCAACGTCGGCGGCTACACCTTCGGTGTACACAAGACATTCAAACTCAGGACGCGGTGGCAGTGCTCTACCAGCAGGAGGTGCAGGGCGTCTGCGTACACTTACGACGATGAATTGATACGAGTGAATAATACACATAACCACTAATTTTTCATTAACTGTTGGTGTTGTCTAAGGCTTACTTATGTACCATTGATGTAAAGTGTGATTAAGTTTTTTTTGATTAAGTTCTTATGGCGGTGCTGCGAAATTACCTAATTTGCAAAAAAAAATCTAAACACCAAAAGTTTTGAGCCCACAGTCATAAAATAAAAATTAAAAAAAAGATGAAAGTCTGTTCTCTATGAACCGTCACAGATATAATGTCAAACAGTTGTTGTTCTATTTCATATTTGTAAATAAAAACAAACAACAACGAAAAACTACCTCTGATCACGCAGACGTGATTTTTTTAAAAACTAAGTTCACTTATGACTTGAAATTACAAGAACAAACTAAGATGTATATACGAAACTCAAATCAGTCAACAGTTTTCTTACAATTTCAAGTAAAGATTTTTGTATTCGCGAATAAAAAACGCGACCGCTCTTCTTCTTCTTCCTCGCGAACACAATGGCAATTTCCAAAACCGTATTTTACAAATATTGTCTATGAAAACAGAGCAGTATTATACGTCAAAATTAAGGATATTTATCGAATTTTCATACAATACTAAAATGTCATAAGGAATGAATGAAATATTCTATTAGAACACACTTTTAAACTTGGTAGTATATACATATCATTTTCTGTCACAAGTGTTCCTATCCGGACGGATGGAGATGTTTTTTTTTCTGTCACATGTGTGCCTATACAAGCGGAGAGGTTAAATGAAGTTTTACTTTTTTAAGTCTTCAAGGTTTTTATTATTTATACGAGTACATACACATATAAATATATACGTATATCGACTATGATACTGCCCTAACCTCTAATCTTAGATTTTCGTCGAAAGGTTTCAAGCCATTTCGAAATCGTTGCGCTTACCAGATAACTCGTAAAAAAGAAGTAAGAAGAAGAAAGAAGGCCACAAAGTAGACGGAAACTCTATATACTTTGCGGCCTTCTTTCTAATGAGGGCAGGATAACAGTGATGGTCTATAACTACTGTTTCTATTTTCGACGGAGCAATCGTTCAAAACATCGTGTCGTGGTAACCATTTACTCAAGGTCGGAAGGTACACTTTTAGACCTCCACTGGGCCCAAGATACGATGGCGGTGCGCAACACATCTAAGTCTTGCCGCCAAACATCAATATGATCCGGCATGAAGATAAGATAGCCAGTTCCCCATTGCGCTGGGGAATCTTGGTAAGCCCGCTTCCATCTTCGGCATCATCATCAGTTTCCATCAGGTGAGATGATGCCAAGGGCTTACCAATTGTGGGTAAAAAAAAAATGGTCAGCAACGCACTTGAGTCTTCTCTGGTGTTGCGGGTGTCTATGGGCGGCGGTAACCGCTTACCATCAGGTGATCCGTCTGCTCGTTTGCCACCTATGACATAAAAAAAGACACCACAGCAAATACTGCAAGGCGACCGCACACACTTATGACAATGAAGTGATAAAAGTCAATAATATAGATAACCATTGAAGTTATAACCACAGCATACAGGGTTCTTATGAAATACCTGAACATGAAACTGTACAACTTACACCAGGGTACCAATACTCATTGCGCAATATAACTTGGGCTTCTCATTAGGTATCAACTTATAACAGATTCACGTCTGTTTGGGAGAGGCTTTACTGGGTCGTATAACAGATGGGAGGAGGGGGGCGGGGCACTGAAGTTCTCGAGAGACGCTGGCCGGTTGCGGGAAGCCACTAGATGCGGGCAGCGCAAGACCAACCAGTTAGAGTGGAAATCCTAGGTGTCCTTTTATCCATCATGGACCTCTTTTGACTGGTGATGATTTTACTACTAAGTTTGTACAAATCAAGTAGAACGAAAGAAAAAACAAATAGTATTAATACCTGATGATGATACAGTTTTATCTGTTTTTATCATATTTTATGAATACTGACCATTTGCAGTGCACGTACTGAGATCCCCCCGCACGGGAGGCATGCTGCTCAGCGTGGGAGGCTACCGGTTCTTCCCCAAGTACAAGCGCGGCTTGAGGACGCGCTGGGCGTGTTCCACGCACCACACCAAGAAGTGTCTTGCTATTGTGCAGACGTTCAACAACGAGATTATCAAGATTAAAAATATACATAATCATTAGAATTTCAGGGTTCTAGTTTCAATATTAGTTGTTTATGCTCGTAAAAGTGTCGAGTTTGCTGTGTTTAGTTTGATTTGTACTGTAGGAAGGAGACACAATATGTGACACTATTCGACGAGTTAAAAAAAAGTTTTTTTCCTATTTTTCTTCTTAAATGCATTTTATATAAGTTTGAACTTCAGACACATCTACAATAATAAAGCGTTTAGTTTTATTTTATTGTATTATCATCAGAGTGCTTGCGACTACCTTCGCATAGACTTCGGATGTAAACAGCTGAAGTAACATTTTTCTGACTTAACATCACATTTCGCCTACTTCGAATTTGATACTTGGAAATCCATTCTCAGTAGGACCGACCACTGAGGATAGAATCTTTGAATATTCAAGTTTCTATCTTCCATGGTTAAATTTGTTAGTCGTTTACTTAGTCAAGCTACTGGTTTATAAACTAGTTAGGTATAGTAAATCGTCAATATCGTTATTTTTATTAATTCACTAAACTAAGAAGCGAGAGAAAAAAAAGTTAAGAGCGAGATCTAGGTTGGAGCGAAGCGGAACGCGAGACGCAGAACAGAGGGAGATGGCATCGATCCACAGAGGCCCTTTGTACCACTGGGCTACCATAGGACAGAAACAATAACAACAACAACATACTAAGAAGAACCTTATGTTATTCCAGATGTATACGTAACAGCTGAATTTGTAAAGTCCCAAAAAGGCGCGACACAACTTATGGTTAATGGATACAGGTACTTCCTTAAGAAAGTTGGAAAGTGCAATCGGTTGAAAAAGCGCTGGATATGTTCCACGCACCATTCCAAGAAGTGCCGCGCATGCGTACATACTTACGAAAATGCCATCGTCAAGTTAAACGATTTTCATAACCATTAAGTTTTCAGGTTCATTATTATTGTGTTTTTTCTACGACAACTATTTCAATTGTTTTGCATTGCCTTGAAAAATCATCTTCCTGTCAGCACCACATGCATCCAGCGGTTTCCTGCAAGCGTGAATTATATTATCAATCTAACTGGAACCTATATATAATTTTCGATAAGTCTTGCACTTTTTGTCCGACTTCCCAAGTGGAGGGTAATGTTTTTTGACTGTATGTACGAGTATAAATGTTTTTATGACAGAATATAATGGTAAATATTATTTTAAGACAAATTATCTTTATTGCTACCCCCTATCTAATTATATCGTTATTTTCCCAAATAAAACGATTTTTATCTCTATTCAAACGGAATTTAAATAAACGAACATGCCTAACAACAATGATGCCTGGAAGAAGGGCTACATCTACTTAGCAATAAGGCCATCAATTGTATGTTATTTCCTGTTGTAACTTCATTATATGTATGTGTTACTGCAATAAAATATAGGGTCCTTCTTCTTTACCCATTTCGAAAAAAAGAAAATGGAGTCCTCTTACTATTTGATCAGCTGAACCGCCAATTTCTCGAAACCTTCACCAGGGCATCGTTCCAGCGATTGGGAAGCCTGCCTACGTAACGTGTTCCGGTGCGCGGTCTCCACTTGTTAGGTTATTATTGTTATATTGTTATATTTATTCAAGGTTTCAATATAAAACTTTGTTTCTTATCATTTAACTTTCACTCTGACATATAAATACTTTTCTCGATATGCCAATAGTTTAATTAAGTTTCAATGTTGCTTTTATTTGTTGCAGTGGAATTTCTCACATCATCGAAAGGAAAGCCCATTCTGTTAATGAGTGGATACCGGTTTTATGCTAACAGAAAGAGAGGGCTGAAAACTCGGTGGTGTTGCACTATGTGTAGTAGTAAAAAGTGTAATGCAGTTATCTACACAGTAAAAAATCGCATTATTGATATTAAAAATACACATACTCACTGAAATGTATATGGCTATGCCTGGGCGCATGGGAGTGGCCACTGGTTTCTGTATTCAAGTACGACGTGAGCTGAATACAGAATCGCGAAACTAAATTGGCTGTGAGCGGGACACATAGCTTGTAGAGCTGCAGATGGCCATTGAGGCATTAAAGTTCTGAAGTGCCCACGAAAAAATAACAATAATTAATAACAACATAATAACATAACATAATTCTACAAGCCGATTTGGCTTTAAACTGTAACAATGAAATTATTTACCATCCGCTAGGACTAACGAGTAAAAATATCTTGAATATCAATACCAAGTCCATTTGACTGCTGCTCTGTAGAATCAAACATGATAACTTTACACCGGTTCTGTATAAAGAATCGCTGCAAGTACATATTTCACGCATGTAACGTATTTTATAAATAAATGAAGTTTTTGTATAGAATACCTTTCCATATAACACCTCCTTGGTAGCACTGGTTGGCAGTAGCCTTTCTTTCGTTTTATGAGCGTTGTAGTTTACATTTAGGTCACATTTCGCATTTGTTTCCAGTGCGTTATGTCCAGTCACAACGCGGTAACACCCTCCTCAGTATCGACGGGTACAGCTTCCGTTTCCAGAGAACAAATGGCAAGAAGACGCGATGGTTATGCTCGACTCACAACAAATGCCGGGCGGAGGTCTACACTTACGATGACGAAATTATCAAGATAAAAAATATACACAATCATTGAAGGTCTTACTCATGTTAGAGCGTTTTGTATTGGCTGGCAAGTGTGCAATCGCTTGTTAGCAAACACATCAACGATTGATGTATTTCTCCTAATGTGCAATTTGCAAAATAAAAAACGTAAAGTAGTAGGTATGTGTTACACGGAGTCTGTGACATAAAAAGTAACTGTGTATATTTAGATCTATATCTTCTGTTATTATGGAAGCTAAAATATACTCTTCCGTGTTTAAAAAACAATCAAAATATTTAAACTTTGAGTTATTTTAGTTTGAGAATCATTTTTGAGTCAATTTTATCTCTTCTTTTTTTCTTTAAAGCCACTACAGGTTCAGGAAGTACTAGAAATACAAGGAGCCGAAGAGCAAATGGATTTCCATCAAAAAAGGGGCGGCTGTCGAGCGTCTATCCTTATGAATGATGATACGATCATTAAAATATCGAATAACCATCATCACCAATAATCATTAATATTAATAATCATTATATTTTTTGTAATTACGTATACCTTATTCGGATTATTACTGATTATTTGAATATTTTTGTAATTATCATAGAAGAATCTTACTGCCCATTAGATTCGCCACTGTTAAAACAATATGAGCATTAAAATAATTCTATTAACATGGCACCTGTACTGAGTGTAGGATACGTTATTATCTGGGGGGTTATTATTACTTCTGAACAACTTTAGTTCTGTGACTTTGTTAAAACTGCAAAATTTTTATTTTATTTTATGGAGTGTGAAATTTTTTTGCGATTTGAACTGAGTGTAGGATCCGTTGTTATCTGGAGATTCTACTCATTGTTCTGAACAACTTAAGTTCTGTGACTTTGTTCAAACTGCAAATTTGTTTTTTCTTTTTTTGTGGAGTGTGATTTTTTTTGCGATTTGAACTGAGTCATGGAACAAACGTTTTTGAGAATGGTGACTAGAAACCTCAGATAACAAGTCCTGCAGCAATGTTCTTACACCATCGACGAAATAAATTTCGACAAATCATCAATCGCAGAATCAAACTGTAGATGTAAAGTTTTTCGATGAAACAAACCCTCGAGGAAAAGAATATCGGCAGATGAATCTTTCGTATTATAAACACGTCGAGCAATAATTTTTCGATTGACCGTCATCGATGTATCGACACTCGATAAAAAGTGTTTCGAAATCACGTAGGGAACCCAACGCCCACTAGCGCGGTCATCACGTTTTAATTATTTCTTTGATTCAGAAACGAAACTGAAAAAAGTACGCCAGACTAACGTTATTATGATACAAAAATATAGACATCCTGAACACTGCACAAAAAGTTTATAATAAGTATGAATATTTTAATATGAAAATATGATGATATTTTTTAAATATATTATAAAAATAAAAGGATACAAAATTAAATACTTTAATAACTGTATTGAATACTAATACCTACTGTACCTATATAAAGTGTAATTGAAAACTGGCGAAAAGTGGATATAGTAAAAACATTTTAGCGTTCAGTCAAGCGCTAAAGTAGTGTCACACCCAGTTGCAGAAAGGTCTCCTTTAAATCAACTTTAGCATTGCTTAAAGCAGTTTTAAGTCAAATAATCTGTTCATTAGTTAAAGAAACAGTATTACCAAAATGAAGGTCTCCTTTAAAAGATAATGATCGTTTCTGCAACTGGGTGTAACACTGAGCACAGTCCTTATTAGAACACTTGAATATGCTTGGACCTAAGACCTAGGGTAATACAGATTATGAAAAATGAATGAATGGATTAAAATATTTTTTATTCGAAGTAGGTTATTCTTTTCGTACGTATTTTTTTTATCTTTCTATATGAGGTTCCTACCACTCAGATCTCGTATACCCGCCGTTTCGCGAAGTGTACGCGGAGTGAGAAGAAACGACAGATCAAAAGAAACGCTCTCCCTACACATTTTTTGAAAACTTCTTATATACAAGGTTATTCTTTTTAAGCTGACATCCGTTTGCCCACTTATTGGTGAGATCGACAGCAACAACTTTTGTTATTTTACGTACAAATCTCGGGCGCTTAGGAAACCTGGACCACCTTCGTTTGTGAATAACTGATCACGCGATTTTTCGGTTACGTACCTATATTGTATAAATCAGCGAAAGTAGTTTTGTTTTATGAACTCGTTGTATTCAAATCTTTTAATATTCTCAAGGTCAATTTTCAGAATCACCCGTTTTCGTGACATCGAAAAAAGGCAATGCTATGATCAAAATTGGGCAGTACAACTTTGGTCTCCACAGTAATAGCAAAGGAGACAGCTTCAAGAAGAGATGGGTATGCGGGCGCGCATACAAGGGATGCCGGGCTTACATAGTGACGATTGACGACCAAATCCATAGATACCTGTTCGATCATAACCACTGAACTTCGTATTTTCCTATACCTTTTATTAAAAGTGATTTGTATGAATGATACTTTAAATACACTGTTTGTTGTTTAAATACAGTATTTTGTTCATATTAAACATAAATTTGTTTTTTCTTTTTTTGTGGAGTGTGATTTTTTTTGCGATTTGAACTGAGTCGTGGAACAAACGTTTTTGAGAATGGTGAGTAGAAACCTCAGATAACAAGTCCTGCAGCAATCTTCTTACACCATCGACGAAATAAATTTCGACAAATCATCAATCGCAGAATCAACCTGTAGATGTAAAGTTTTTCGATGAATCGAACCCTCGAGGAAAAGAATATCGGCAGATGAATCTTTCGTATTATAAACACGTCGAGCAATAATTTTTCGATTGACCGTCATCGATGTATCGACACTCGATAAAAAGTGTTTCGAAATCACGTAGGGAACCCAACGCCCACTAGCGCGGTCATCACGTTTTAATTATTTCTTTGATTCAGAAACGAAACTGAAAAAAGTACGCTAGACTAACGTTATTATGATACAAAAATATACACATCCTGAACACTGCACAAAAAGTTTGTAATAAGTATGAATATTTTAATATGAAAATATGATGATATTTTTTAAATATATTATAAAAATAAAAGAATACAAAATTAAATACTTTAATAACTGTATTAAATACTAACACCTACTGTAACTATATAAAGTGTAATTGAAAACTGGCGAAAAGTGGATATAGTAAAAACATTTTAGCGTTCAGTCAAGCGCTAAAGTGGTGTCACACCCAGTTGCAGAAAGGTCTCCTTTAAATCAACTTTAGCATTGCTTAAAGCAGTTTTAAGTCAAATAATCTGTTCATTAGTTAAAGAAACAGTATTACCAAAATCAAGGTCTCCTTTAAAAGATAATGATCGTTTCTGCAACTGGGTGTAACACTGAGCACAGTCCTCATTAGAACACTTGAATATGCTTGGACCTCAGACCTAGGGTAATACAGATTATGAAAAATGAATGAATGGATTAAAATATTTTTTATTCGAAGTAGGTTGTTCTTTTCGTACGTAATTTTTTTATCTTTCTATATGAGGTTCCTACCACTCAGATCTCGTATACCCGCCGTTTCGCGAAGTGTACGCGGAGTGAGAAGAAACGACAGATCAAAAGAAACGCTCTCCCTACACATTTTTTGAAAACTTCTTATATACAAGGTTATTCTTTTTAAGCTGACATCCGTTTGCCCACTTATTGGTGAGATCGGCAGCAACAACTTTTGTTATTTTACGTACAAATCTCGGGCGCTTAGGAAACCTGGACCACCTTCGTTTGTGAATAACTGATCACGCGATTTTTCGGTTACGTACCTATATTGTATAAATCAGCGAAAGTAGTTTTGTTTTATGAACTCGTTGTATTCAAATCTTTTAATATTCTCAAGGTCAATTTTCAGAATCACCCGTTTTCGTGACATCGAAAAAAGGCAATGCTATGATCTAAATTGGGCAGTACAACTTTGGTCTCCACAGTAATAGCAAAGGAGACAGCTTCAAGAAGAGATGGGTTTGCGGGCGCGCATACAAGGGATGCCGGGCTTACATAGTGACGATTGACGACCAAATCCATAGATACCTGTTCGATCATAACCACTGAACTTCGTATTTTCCTATACCTTTTATTAAAAGTGATTTGTATGAATGATACTTTAAATACACTGTTTGTTGTTTAAATACAGTATTTTGTTCATATTAAACATCGATATTTGAAATGATCCTTTCTCAATGCCTCTTTCCACGACGACTGGTCTTGCGCTGCACGCTGTTCGCATCCAGCGGCTTCACGCGATCACTAAGGCAGTTCACTGGTCCCCTGTGTAGGGGCAATATAATTGACCACGCTGAATACGTTAAAAACAACCGACTTCAATCGCAATAACTCCAATTTTGCTACGTTTTTGTTGATTTTCTCAAAAACCGCTGAATCGATTTCGTTAAAATGAATATGGGACCACTTGTGAAAAAAAACAAAAAGATTCCGACGAATTGAGAACCTCCTCCTTTTTTTGAAGTCGGTTAAAAAGCAAATAAACATTTGAGGAAAAAAATAATCGACTGTGAACTGACAAGTAGAATTATGCTACTGACTTATTTATATTTATACAAAAAATGCTCAGTTACTATCGCTTGCCTTGTGTAAATCAGACTTTACTTTTTAAGAAACAGATTACAATACTGCCATTAAATTAGGCTTATTTGAGTGTTAGTGCACCCACCCGCCGTTGGTTCACTTCTCGTCTCATCCATTCGCTAAAGGTTCTCTGGATGACATTGCCCAAAGCGATAAGACCGCCCGCCTTTGCATATCAATAATTTTAAATATCATATATTTGTGTGTTTCATTCTGTTATTCTAAACTTATTCTTTATTGCACGGAAACATAATACATGACAGTAATCTGTTATTTGTATTAATTTGGTGTGCAATAAGGTATATACATATATCTTAAATTAGGGTTAAATTAATTGAGAACTCTTTCTTGAATTTCCAGCATACATAACCAAGAACAGCCGCGGTAATAATATGCTTTTGTTCATGGGATACCGCTACAACAAAGACTATGAAAGAGGCGTCAAGTGCACTTGGCGCTGCAACAGACGCACCAAGGGATGCAAGGCGACAGTTACTACAGTTGACGGCGCAGTCACGTCCTTCACAGAACATGTACCGCATCTACATTATGAAAATGTATAAAACAGAGAGTTCTATGCGTGCAATCCCTTGGTGCAACAGACGCACCAAGGGATGCCAGGCGACAGTTACTACAGTTGACGGCGCAGTGACATCCTTCACAGAACATGCACCGCATCTACATTATGAAAGTGTATAAAACAGAGAGTTCTATGCGTTATAAACTGTTTTTATCTTCGAATGACGTGAAAAAATAATTTTCTTCCTACGAGTAGTAATATGGAGTCATCTTATTTGTGATGAATGCTATAGATAAATCTTATGCTATTAAACGAGTTATCTTGTTAGCGTCAACGATTTAGAAAACGGCTTAAAACCGTTAGACAAAAATCTAGGATCAGGGCCGGTGCAGACCGAAAGCATGGCGCGGCGCGTGCGTGGCAGCAACGGTTGTAATGTATGAAACTCTATGAGAGGTGTCACACCGACTGCACGCTGCATGCACGCGCGTAAACGGTGCTGCCACGCCGCGCAGAGCTGCATCGCTCAGACAAACCGATTGCGTGCAAGCACCGAGCGGAGCAGCAACATCGCACACGCGCGAGCTGTGATGACGTTGTATTATAGGGAGACTCCATAGGTGATTCCCACTTCACTACTTGTTACTTGGTCTACTGAGACACACTGAGTCGGATCTGTTAAGTAGCTCTCAAAAATACTTTCCCACTTTTTTAGCAGAATGGGGATAGAGACTGTGTCAAAGGCCATTAATAGATCCAAAAATATGCGATTGCTCTCGACTTCTCATCCATGTGTTTGGCTATAGAATTTGTAAAATGTTGAATTGTTCTTCCGTGGACTTTCTATTTCGAAAGCCGAATTGATGTTTTGCAAGGATATCATATGAATCTACATAGCTGACCAGTCTTTTATTTAAAATCTTCACAAATAGTTTGGATATTGATGTTAAGATAGATAATGGTCCATAATTATTAACCTTGTCTCTATCTCCAGTCTTCTATGAAGTTTGTGCATGCATACATTTGTTTATTTTTTGTATACTCAATGTTCAATCTGCTATTGAACATTAATGTTCAATAGCAGATTGAACACTCAACATATCAATATTTTTAATAAAAATGTAGCTTTCGGAGTCCTTCCCACATCATTTATCTAATTTGTAATATTCTTTCACACAGAAATCAAATACGTCACATCAAAAACGGGAAAAAAGCAACTGCTCTATCAAGGCTACACATACTATAGATACTTTCAAAAATTGAAATCTGGTAGGATCGATGATGAACACGTTATTCTATGGCGCTGTTCCACTCACGCGCACAGAGGCTGCAAGGCGCGCGTCACCGTGATAGATGACGTGCACGTTTCAGGCCGAGCGGCGCACACGCACGCGCCGCCTAAGTTTTACGTGAAAGACGGTCGCTACGTGAGGATACTCGAGCGCGCAACCAAAGAACAGATGCAGGCTGCTAGGGAAGCCGCCAAAATATTGCAGCAAATTGAGAAAGGGTTTTTTTAACTTCGTGTACCATTAAATTTTAAAGAACTGAATGTTTTGATATGATAAAGTTGCTAATTAAATTTAAATTATCTAATACCACCCTAATTTTTCATACTTAGCTTGTTAGATATGTACGCTGGTCGATCTTCAGTAAGTAGTAGATATTGCTGAGTGTGTTTATGGCCACTTCTCCTCCAAGTTTTTGCGATTTCTTGTAATTAGATAATTATAATAATTACAGTAAATAACAACGTTAGTAATGTAAATTAACTCTAAAATAGGTAAATTAAATAGATCTAAAATAGTATTGTTAGTACTTTAACAAATTGTCGCCCTTATTTATAAAAAAAGCTTACACCACTTTGGCTTCCAAAGCCATAATTGTGAAGTATGTGTATATGTGTGTATTTTATTTTAATGTATGCATATGTTTATCAATTTCTGGTGTCTAACATATTGTGAATTCGAGTTTAGGGCCGGATGTTCGAGAGTTATTTGACTTTAGATCTCATATTATTGTATAAGATTGTTAACACGGAGGCTTCTATTCATTTTCCTCAACTCGCAAATTCAATTTTCATTTAATTATTTCCGACAACTTATCTCACAAATAATCTAAATGGGAAATTATGGATGTTTTTTTGTTGATTTGTTTGTTCCGTTTTAACGTTGAAACTGTTGGATGGATTTGCATGTTTTGTAGGTAGTTAGACCGGACACTGGATTAACACATACTATTATCTCGGAAAATCAAACAGTTCCCGGAATAATGGCTAAAAACTGATTTTTTTACTTCTCTGCCAAATGGCGCTGTCTTAACTTTTCTCTGGGCCCAATTGTGAAGTTCACGCTAACGTATTCTGAAGTTGAACAAAGGCCTTCCCTATAGACTATATATAGCCCAATATTTCCAGCTACAATACATGCAAATGATAGCTTCTTGAACTCTGACTAGATAGATCATCATTTCATTTTTAAATTATAAATAAATAAAATAGTTTTATATTATACAGGATTCCATAAATTTTAATACAATACATTAAACTACAATACAGCAGATAAATTAATTAACTGAATTAAACAATATTGTAATAATAATAAGTTTATATCATTACATTATAATTTTTCTGTGATTCGGAAACATTTTCTAGTCGTACTCGTATAGACAGTATACAGGGTGACTGGTAATGGGAATTTCAGGAGGTGATAGATGACGTCAAAAGCAATCGATTTTGTCCAATAACATTTTTCCAAAACTTAATTAACGGTTCTGAAATTATTTGAGTTTTTATTTTTTTGACAAAAAGGTCGTACTTTGGCGAAATATAATGAAATTTTAAAAACTACGTATTAAAAATGATTTTGTTTTTGGTTTCTTACAGACAACATGCTGACTATTCATAATAAATGATAAACTTATCAAAAACAAACAAAACATTATGATTTATGTTTTTTTGTTTTTGCAAAATAATCTGTCAAAACTGTATAGTTATGGTAAACAAGACAATTTCTTTAACACCTACAGTTGCCGCCATAACAAACAGAGCATTCTTGTCAAAATTAGTCTAAATCTCGAAGGATTACTGACAGCGCATTCTGCTATATTTTTTTGACAGGAAAGCGACCAAAAAATTGCTACTAATGTTTAACAATATAATTAAGTAGATATTATTATTATTATTATTATTAATAAATGACTTCTTCTTCTTTTCTCTGTGGCATTCCACAACAATAAAGAGTGATTTTGCCAATGTCAAGTGAAAAGAGATTAGTGAGAATATTTGGGAGAATCTTCATAAAATAATGGCGTAACGCCAGTGTCAAGTCAATGTCACGGCTTTAAAGGCTCCACGTGATGGTTTGCTGCTGGAACTCAGAAAACGGAGCTGTCTCCCGAGTTAATCATCTTCTTACTATCGCTTATCTTAGAATCTGGATCACAGCTATTTCTCCATCACAAAAATAACGTTGAATCTATTCCAAAGTGGTAATAATCGTAAAATTAACTCAACTCAACAGACGTGTGCTCGGTATAGAGTCCCGGCAACCAACCATTAATAAATGACGTGACAGCAGATACTGACGACAAATAATTAATTATGACGTTTCCATGACATATTGTTTGAATCTTATTCTCCTTCTAACCCTCTTCCTGACTCTCAGTCAAAATATTTTTATTGTTTTATTCATTAATTTGCAAAATTTATTAATTCATTACATAATTATAATTTTCATTCCAAAGCCGTGTTTTCCTTTTTAGTGAAATACGTGCGTTCTCAGAGGGGTAATAAAATGCTCAACGTGGGAGGTTACACGTTCGCTGCGCTGCCTGCGAGTGGTGTGCGCAGGCGCTGGGTTTGCTCCACGCACAGAAACAAGAAATGTCGTGCAGTAGTGCTCACTTACAACGAAGAGGTCATCAAAATTACTAACATTCATAACCATTAATTTATGGGCAGTATAATGTGACATGTGTTTGTGTGTGTGTGTGTTCTCATGTTTGCGTGAGTCGGAGACGAACAAAAATTCCGAACAGAATGGAAAAAACCGGCCAAGTGCGAGTCGGACTCGCGCATCGAGGGTTCCGTATAAATTCATATTTACACATGTCTTGAACTTTACATCAAATTCTCAGGCCTGCAATCCCTTGAAGCTGTGAAAAAATCAAACTTCTATGCCAACGCAATATAAAGATACGGCCGTTTATGCCGCATATTTGGACACTCGCATGGGAATCAAAACCTATATACATACGGATGGACGGACAACGAAGTGATCCTATAAGGGTCCCTTTTTTCCTTTTGAGGTACTGAATCCTAAAAAACACACAGCTGAAATATGTAGTGGTAAGGAACCCGCGGTACGTGAAGCAACTCTCATTTAGCCGTTATTTTCAAAATTATATATCCAAACATGCTATAAGAAATATCTTAATTTTTTTGGGAAAGAATAAATATAAACTTATTTAATTTGTGCATTTAAGATACCTATATAATAACATATCAATAATCTATATGAGTTATGTTTCTTTGGCAAAACATATGAAAATTATGTATTCACTGATTTCTTCGTTAATATTCTCGTAATGTGTAAAGATATTAAAACTGATATTGATACTTGACAAACTGTAGTTTTATATACATGATATTTTGCAGTAAATTCGTGAAATGTTGTTAAATTCGGTTCAGCAAAGAGTCTAAACCTGTGTTGAAAGGGAAAGTTAAATACTATGATGTGCTAATTTTACCCGAAGTTTACAGAATTATTAAATGTTTTGATTTATATGCTTTCACTTTCACGCAGGTTTCAAGTGGTGACATTTCTAAAATATCTTACTTTAAAAATAAATTTATGATCACTACTTGATTCATCATTTTTTTATATTTGATTTATTCGCCAATATATTATTCTCACTGAAAGAGATATTAATACATGGAAAAATTCCCGCCAATATCAAAACCTTACGCCTTATGTTATAAATCACGATATTTATATTGGCGGAGGAGTCGAGTGTAACTTCTTTTGTAATGTTCAAATACTGGTTGAATAAAGATTTTTATATATTCATTTCTTTTATTGTAGTTACATTCGTTAAAACTACCAACGGCCAACAGCCATTGGCCCCGTAGAGGTATAATCACTACATATACAGAAACGTTACCGTTAACAACCCACATAGAACCCACTGAAGGGGCACGGGTCTCTTCCAATACTTTGGGAAGGTTAGGCTGCGGGGCTAGTGGCATAGTTAGGCGAAATGAAATATTAAGGGCGTCCGCTGCGTTAAGCGGGTGCACGGCGCGGGCGTCCATTCCGGGTGCTGTTTCATATCATTTCATAGGACGTCCGCTGCGTTAAGCGGGTGCACGGCGCGGGCGTCCGCTCCGGGTACTGTTTCATGTCATTTCATAGAGCAGCGCTGCGTGAGGCGGGTCCCCGTCCCACGTGGCGCGGGCGGCGGAGCCCGCCTCGCGGGCGACGGAGTACGCTCGTGTGTCCGCCCGCGCCGTGCACCCGCTTAACGCAGCGGACGCCCTCACTGATTTTCTAGAAACAGCTCCGCTCGTGTGCTCCGTAGCACGGACGTCGGCGCCGTGCACCCGCTTAACGCAGCGGACGCCCTAAAGCGTGGTGTTCAGTGGAGGTGTTCGCAGCGTATAAAATGGCAATGTAAGACAGAGTTCATAACAACTGAGGAGTGACTGGTGACTGACATTATTAGCATATGTACATACTTACTTCAGACTAAAAAAAATATTTATCTATAGTACATACTCACACCATCTAAGTATTTAGTGATAGATGGTTTATTTATCAAAATCACAGTATAAGGATATTATACAGTATGGACACTCACTGCCGCTCTCTAAAGGGTACCTCACCCCCTGTGTGAATTCTCAGTACCGGTTGTCTTCCGCTTGTCATAAGATTGGCAAACCAAAGACAATTTTATTTTCATAAGGAGAGACGCAATGGCTTCTAAGGCTAAACAGCCTTGTCTCATGTATACAGTATTAGCTTCATTAAAAATTTCTATTGTAAATATCTGTCGTTTATGTTCATATCTGACGTTAAAAGTCCACTATTTTCGGAAATATCAATTTCTAAAAACGTTAACATAACAACAAGAAGTGTAACCTACGACAAGGCGGCATGACCAAGAAGCCTTTGCTTAAACAGCCCTAAATACTTACTCATACATGAACACGTGCACAGACACGAAGAAGTGTCAAATTTCTATGTAGTAAACGATAACGCGATATTTGTATGAAGTGTTCGGGGTGTAATCAAAATTTGACTTAATTGAAACTTGTCACAATGTCTATAATAGAGAATTTATTACAAACATGTTCGTATTTTACCAAGTGATGCCTTTTATACCGGCCGTGCCTACATTTATCGGGAAAACGTCATCGAGAGCCGAAACAAACTTGTGTCTGAAATAAAGACAGTACAATGGAATCTGAAGATACCCTTCTACTGCAAGTACTTCAGAACAAGCAGCCATACTTCCCTCCCTGTAAATCTTACACACCGAGTATAGTATCTATCTTTCATATACTGACTCATTGCCGGTATACTTTCGGCCCTATCCATACCCCCACCCCATCCCGACTGCAAAGGCCACCTACACTCATACTATCTACATGGCCACTGGTCAATGTGCATTAATCCAATCAGAATTTTATTAGGATGCAAGATTTCTAACGCGCCTGCTCCATAAAATTTAAGAATTTCATTTCTATGCAAAATAAATAAAGACTAGTGAATAAAAGACTATGTGAAATAAAAGACTAGAATATTCTAAGTATTAAAAAATGTAGTTTCTATTGTAAAATAAACTTTATTTATAATTTTTCTTTTTATTTTATTCTTCGGTTTTGTATACCATAGGTTCGTGTTATTTTAGTAAAGAGTTAACTGTATCTAGTGTAAGAGACTGACTGTTCAGTCAAGTACTTTATAAAAACACAGAAACTTATAGTATCAGCATTTTGCAGAAAAAATCAAACTCTTAAAAATGAATAACAAAGTGACGATGACTAAGAAAGGAAAAAGGTATACTGAAGAGCAATTAAAGAAAGCCATACGTGCTTGTAAAGGAGGCATGGGTAGAAGAGAAGCTTCTAGATTATTCAAGGTTCCAAGAAGTACGATACTGTACAGATCCCAGCACTCATGGTCAGAGGAATGGAACCCGCGTCGAGGCCCCCCGCCAGTTCTCACGCAGCAAGAGGAGCAGGCGCTGGTGCGCTGGATCACCGACAGCAGCGAGAGAGGGGCTCCTAGGACGAAAGAGGACATCCAGCAAAGAGTGGCTAAGTTATTATCTGAAAATAATAGACCTAACCCGTTTAAAGATAACATCCCTGGAAAGAAGTGGATGTTTTTGTTTTTGCAGCGTCATCCCGAGCTGGAACTTCAGAAGCAAAGTGGTGGCGAAGGGTAGTACAGATATAAACACGATATTTGTCTTATGTTTGATTATCAGTATCATTATACAGGATGTTAAAAATACGTTTCAAGTTTCAAGAGGTTACTCAGAATAAAGTTTATAATTCAGGAAAACATTGAAGAAATTTCCATTAAAAAAAACATTTTTCCATACTAAATGTGAATAGATTCACTATTAAACTGAATTAAACATTTGGAGGTCGAATATTTGTAACTTTTTATAGCCTGAAAATTTTAAAGCTTGGTCTTTTAGTAATAAAACTGTTCAACTTTCCCCAATGAACTCGAAGTTTCGCAAAAAAATTAATGACTTGCCATACTAAATTTGTCGATTAGCTGATCTTATTTGTTAGAATATGGGTTCCTGGGAAAATGTTGTTCAGTTTCATTATTAGAAGCCCTCGTTTTACTACTTTCAAATGTTTTTTAGACAATACTTTCATAGTCAATAGAAAGCGCTTTATATTGATTTGTTTGTTTTATTAAAAAAATATATCTTTTTACATCTCCACGATAAAAGTATATATTTTTCTTACCAGTAGTTGCAATCATTTATTTTAATTAATTATAATATATAATTTTGTGTATTTAATATTCAAATGACTCCTTCAGTGAAATATACTATGACGACCTCTTCCCGCGGTAATCTGATGCTCAGCGTTGGAGGATACACCTTTAACATGCAAACTAGTTTAGGTCTTACAGCAGGTGGCAGTGCGCCAAATCCAACCATGTTGGTGAGCGTAAAAAGGTTTGTAAACAAATTGAAACCACCATGAGGGTAAATCCATGACGGTAGTAGGGCCCTATGGGGGGGGCGATGCATAATGGAGGTTGGCATCGACCGTGGTTGGGCGAAGGCATTGCGGAGCCTACCACCCCTTTTCATTTTTTAAACCTCAATTAAACGAAAGTTGTTCGTGTATTAACAAATATAATAAAATTCATATATTGAAATGACAAGGGCCATCACTACGGCTATTCATTCCAAAGTGTATAGCGGCAGATTATATGGGAAATGAGAATTTAAAGATTAAAATATTTATCTGACGATCTGACATCTAAAAGTACTGGAGTTGCTTACATTCATAACGTAAATATGGGTTCTGACCTAAGACGATCACATTGCCAAAATTTAATAAGAAGCGTCAGCGACTGCTTCTTTACTCAAAGTCTTTAATGGACAAATGAGTTACTTACAGTAATTGTGTTACAAGTCTAATGTTCATTTGTTTATTTATTAATAACTATGTTGTATATTTCAGTAAAGTTTGTGAAGACAGTTAGAGGGAAATCTGTGGCGCTTCTAAATCACTACACTTACAGTCGTCACGCGGTATCCAAAAGTTGCATAAAATGGAAGTGCTCACAGGTAGCCAGGAAATGCAAAGTGGTGATAAAAACTACCGAGGATGGCCACGTCACCTACATGAGCAGCGAACAACACACACACCCGCCGCCCAAGTACTTACTGAAAGATGGATTTTATATCAAAGTTTGAATTAAGTAAAAAAATATTTAAGTATAATTGAGGCGCTGAGAGCAAGAGTGGTGTAAGCCACTTTTTTGAACATCTTCCTCTGGTCTACTTTTTAGCACTTTAGATTTATCTACCTAAATCATAAAGAAACTGCCCTATTATAATGCATCTTGACATAATGACTAACATGGATAAACGAATAGTTTTTCTTAAAAATTAATGATTAATGAAATACAGTATTTCAAAGTAAAATATATCCATTTAAGCGAAAAGGGGGTTACACCACTCTTACTCTCAGCACGTCAATTTACAAAAATATTACAAAAGATTGACCCTCACTTTGCGTTGGCATCATACATACATGAATACATCATAATAAAAAACCCTAACTGGAAAAAACTTGAGAAATATGTGATTATTTAAAAAACGAAAACTGTGTTTATTGCGTTTTCTACATAAAACACTCAAAAAGCACTTGTAATTTATATAATTTTCAAGACACCTGTATTTTTTATTTATTAAAGCTTTGCTGTTTATGAAAACCACTATACAAATTATGACGTCATAGACTGCCATTTCAATTTTTTTAAAAACAAATTGTTGTTTTTGCCATTTGATAAAAAGTAACTCTGATGACTAGCAGTCAAGTACCTTATTGGTGACCTTATTATATTAATAATTAATATAAATCTCTTCATATTATTAAGTGTCTAATATAATTAATTTCATTTGAGTTTTAAAAGTTTTTTACTGTACATTTCATTAAAATATATAAGATTGATACAAATTATAGTATAATTTCTTTTATACCTACAGTTGCCGCCACAACGAACAATTCTTGTCAAAATTAGTCTAAATCTCAAAGGGATAGCTGACAGCGCTCTCTGCTATATTTTATGATAGGAAACCGACAAAAAATTTAAAATGTTTTATATTTATGTAGATATTTAACATATTATTATGTCTTGCTATTTTTAACTAATTTTTGAATTAGTGATTCATAAATGACGTGACAGCAGATATTGACGACAATTAATTCGTTATGACGGTTCTATTTTCGACTGAATTTGAATCGGTTATTTAAACCCCACAAGTCACAATTTTGGCGAAATCGTGTTAAGTATGGCAATTTAATCATTAGGAGTAAATACATAAGTCAGAGAGAATTCATATAAGTTTAACTTCAAACTTACAAAATATGGAAATTTGATTTTAACGTTTAGTTGAGAAACCCCACATGTCTACATTTTATAGTTGTCTGGCAATACTCATTATCGCTGTCTGCTCAGTCTAAGGGTGCGTCTCCACTGACGCGAAGCTGAGCGGAGCGGACCGTGAACTGACCAATTACAGTGCTCGAAGTCTCCGCTCTACGTCAGTGGAAACAGTGTAAGAGGAGAGAAGCAGAGTTAAGCGGACATTCAAATAAAATATAGGATGATTTTAAATTAGTTCTTGATAAAAAGGCTATGCAGTTGTTGATACAAAAGCCTCTCGTATCAAGAACTAATTTAATGTCACCGTCGCTGACACAGAGCTGGGTGAAGTGGAGAGGAGCGGACCGTAAATTAACCAATTACAGTGCTTGAAATCTCCACTCTGCTTCAGTGAAAACACTGCTCTTCTCGCTCCGCTCCACCCAGCTCCGCGTCAGTGAAAAAAGAACTTTTATGGCTGTCTGTTATAGTTTCTATCAAATAAAAAAAAGAATTGGTGAATTGAAGTCGTTGTGGGTTATGTTTTTGTTATCGCTCGATTTATCGAATTATTCGAATAAATAATATTTTTATTAATGTAATTGAGAAACCCCATAAGCCAATGACTTTAACTAGTTTTTTTATGTGTAGTTGTAGTATTTGAGTTGCAATCCTTTATCAAGTTTAGAATAGTCCCAATCATACTTTGGTCTAAACTGCTCATTCAGTTTAATAGAAAAAAAATACACTATAATGTTTTTTGTGGCTCCTCTAAAATGAGGTCTCATGGACATTTTCTCAAATATAATATAATAATAATCGATTCATTTCTTTAAAACTTATTCTCCCCCTTATCCTCTTCCTGACACTCAGTCAAAAGTATTTTTATTGTTTCATTCAATAATTTTCAATATTTATTCATTAATAACATAATTATATATTTCATTTCAAAGCAATTTGTTTTCCTTTTTAGTGAAATATGTGCGTTCTCAGAGGGGCAAGAAACTGCTCAGTGTGGGAGGTTACACGTTCTGTGCGCTGTATGCGAGTGGTATGCGCACGCGCTGGGGTTGCTCCACACACCATCGCAAGAAGTGCCGCGCTGCAGTGAGCACTTTCGGTGACGAGATAATAAAGATCAATAATGTCCACTGTCATAAATCTAGGCAAATAATTTGAAATATGTATTTTTTTTTCATTTTTTTTTGTACAAAATAATATGATTTTACTCAAGCGTTTGTAGATACCAAGAAAACTATGAATGACAATTTTTTTTGCAAAAATATTTTTTGTAACGCGTGCTCCATAAAATTAAATAATTTAGCATTTCTATGTGAAATACAAGACTACAATATTCTAAATATTTAAAAATCCAATTTGCATAGTTAGTTCTTGTACTTTCTATATTATAATAAGTATATTTTAAAGAAACTATCATTTTTCTTTTCATTTTATTCTTCCGTTTTTTATGTCAGAATTAACTGTTTTGACGCAGACTGTTAAGTCAAGTATCGTACTTTATAAAAACACAGAAACTTATAGCATCAGTATTTTGCAGAAAATATCAAACACTTAAAAATGAGTAAAAAAGTAACGATGACTAAAAAAGGAAAAACGTATAGTGAAGAGCAATTAAAGAAAGCCATCCGGGCTTTTAAAGGAGGAATGAGTAGAAGAGAAGCTTCTAGAGTATTCAAGGTTCCAAGAACTACGATACTGAGGAGATCCCGACACTCAGAGGAATGGAACCCACGTCGAGGCGCGCCGCCAGTTCTCACGCAGCAAGAGGAGCAGGCGCTGGTGTGCTGGATCACCGACAGCAGCGAGAGAGGGGCTCCAAGGACGAAAGAGGAAATTCAGCACCGAGTTGCTAAGTTATTAGATGAAAATAATAGACCAAACCCGTTTAAAGATAACATTCCTGGAAAGAAGTGGATGTCCTTGTTTTTGCAGCGTCATACCGAGATGGATCTTCAGAAGCAAAGTGGTGGCGAACAGTAGTACAGATATAAACACGAGATTTGTCTTATGTTTATATCAGTATCAATGATATTCATTAAACAGGATATTATAAAAATACGTTAAAAGTTTTAAGAGGTTACTAGGAATCAAGTATACAGGGTGTTGTTTTGGTCGACAACGAGCTTTTCAGGGGTGATAGTATACATGATACTGATGCCAAAAAAAATATAAAAATGGTACCTTAAATTTTCATAAGTAAATCTTAGAAAATAATTAATTATGGTATCCTTGTTTCCGTGCGTAACGTATTTTAACAATGAATGGTTGCCTAGCAACGAGGCGAGGTATGCGGGGGTGCGCGAGGGGTCCCGACTGCGGCAGCGCCGCAGGCGGCGCGGGCAGTCTGCTGCATGCCTCCGCGCTGAGCCCGCGTTCCTTTTTCTCAGCGAGAACAAGCGCCTCTGCGCGTGAACTTACGCTACGGCTATGATCAGGAACAAGTCTTTATTCAATAGTCGTGAACTGAGCGATGTAGTTGTTAATACATCGCTCAGTTCACGACTATCGAAATGTTTTTCGTGTGGTGTAAATCAAGTCGAGTGTGTGAGATTTGGAGTGACGTCGCGCCGCCGTAATGTATTACGCAATAAAAACATTATTTACAAACTCCGCAAATCGTGTTCTACCGAAAAAACATCCCATGCTCGAGATAGAGCCCAAAGTAGACAAGAGTTCAAGGAAGAAGCTATCTTGGAATACTTCTCCCGACAGGTTCATGTAAGTATCATTGACCTTTTTGTAGGAAAATTCGTGAATGAGCCGGCCGTCATTGACTGACTGCGCGAACATGCGTTTTGATAATTTTAGGAAAATTTGTAGGTAATTTTTTCAGTAGAATCAATTTATAAAAAAATATATTATAGGTATTTTCAGAACAAGTATTTTTTATACTTTCATCCCTTAGAAGGCCGTTGTCGACCAAAACAACACCCTATATAATTAAGAAAAACATTGAAGTATTTTCCATCTTAAAAAATAATAATATTCCTATACTAAATCTCAATAGTGAATCTGTATGAGAAACTGTATTAAACATTTGGAGATGGAACATTAGTAATTTTGGAGATGATTCTACGAGAACACCTTAAAATTGCAAACGTAACTTTTTACAACCTGAAAATTTTAAAACTTGTTCTCCTAGTAATAAAACTGAACAATTTTCCCCAATGAACTCAAGTTGATTCGCAACAAAATTAATGACTTCCCATACTAAATTGGGTGTCTTGGTTAAGTATGGGTTTCTGGAAAAAAGTTGTTCAGTTTCATTAGTAGAAGCGAGGGCCTAGTAATAAAACTGAACAATTTTCTCTAATGAACTCAAGCTAATTCGCAACAAAATATTAATGACTTCCCATACTACATTGGGTATCTTGGTAACATATGGGTTTCTGGGAAAAAGTTGTTCAGTTTCATTAGTTGAAGTCCTCGTTTTACTACTTTAAAATATTTTGTTAGACAGTGATTTTGTAATCAAAAGATTTATATTGATTTGTTAGTTTTATTTAAAAAAAAACATCCCCACGATAAAAAGTTTATCTTTTACTTACCTACCAGTAATTGCAATCATTTAATTTAGTTTGAGTTGAGAAACATTTACTGCATTTATTATTCAAATGTCTTCTTCAGTACATTGGTATTATGACGATCTCTTTCCGCGTTAATCCGATGCTCAGCGTCGGAGGCTTGCGCACATTGTGTTGCAAAGGTTTGACATGTCATGCAATGTTCTGAAAATGTATGCAAACCCTCCCGGCCGCCGGATGCGCGCACTTCCTGCTCCCGTTCCCTCGCGCACTGTCATGGCGGCGCCATTTGCGAAATTACCTAATTTGCAAAAAAAATTCTCCAGAAGTTTTGTACCCACAGTCATAAAATAAAAATTAAAAAAAAATTGAAAGTCTGTTCTCTATGAAACGTCACAGATATAATACCAAACATCTGTTGTTCTATTTCATTTTTGTAAATGAAAACAAACAACAAAGGAAAAACTACCTCAGCTCATTTCAACGTGTTTTTAAAAAAAACTAAGTTCACTTATAGTTTGAAATTGTGAAAATAAACTAAGATACGAAACTCAAATCAGTCAACAGTTTTATACAATTTTAAGCAAAGTATCTTATATTCGTGAATCGAAAATCGCGAACATACTTCTTCTTCTTCTTCTTCATTTCCAAAACCGTGGTATAATGTTGTTGTTGAAAATAGAGTAGTATTATGCGTCAAAATTTAGAATATGCATCGAATTTTCATACAATACTAAAAATGTCATAAGGAATGAATAACTTTTAAACTTGGCAGTGTAACATTTTCTGTCATATGTGACATCTCTATCTGTCTATCTCTAATTTATTTACTCGTATCTCTAATTTCTTAGCACACGTTTGATGTAATCAACATTAAAAATATAATAGTTTTTTATTTTAGTCTTTTTTTATGTACATAGTTAATAAAAACTCTACATAATGAAATATTCATTATTTTATTATTACATACAAAAAATATATATAAATGTTTTTGTTGAAATATCACCTATCCTGAAGATTATATTACTATTCTTCTAGTAGAAATGTTGTCAGTTTTGGCACACGTTAAGAAGACCGAGCGTGATGTATCGTAAAATTGTTTGGAGCCGCGATCAGCAGTATCATGCTTAATGTATGATGACTTATGCTTATGATAGTCTTCTTTTTCTCTGATTTACGAGCTGGACCCTTCTTAGTGTAGCTCAAAACATGCAGGCCTTCTTCTTGACTTCCTTGCACGATATCACGTCAACCTTCTTCATTTATGACCAGTTAACTTATTTACTTATATTTCAGTAACCTTTGTAAGATCAAATCGTGGTAAGACGCTGCTCATGTATCAAGGGCTCAAATACAGGCTGCGCTCGGAGGGCAAATACGGGAGGAAGTACTGGACCTGCTCCACCCACGGAGCCACCACTAACTGCCGCGCCTTCATCAAGACTTTTCACAACGAAATCATTGAATATCAGTTAACGCATAATCACTAGTGAAGACGCAGTGTGTTTGTCGTCCTGTGTTTATTGTTATATTTTTTGTTTAAACCAATGCTAAGACGAGCCGGTTGGGTTCTCTTATACAGTTTACGTGTGGGTGATATTAAACTTAAACTTTTAGCTTAAAATTCTAATCTAGAAACCAAAGTTTTTTTGAACCTGATATTCTAAATAAGTATTTTTAATTATTTAGTTTATATGTACGAGTATATGCTGTCATTTACTTTTCGTGATATTTTTTCTGAATATTTGTTTAGCTTGATTACTTTCTGACAGATCAAAATAACAATTTACGTAATGGCACCATGTTCAAAACTTACTAAATCGTTAACGGTAATAAAGGCTTTTCTTTCCAGGTATCATATAAGAAAAATCTAAATGGTAAGTGTGACATAACAACTTCGCTTAAAAAAAAATCAAATTTTAAGACTGAGAAGGTGACGCAGGTCCAGGACAGTCTTGCGATTCCTTGTGTATCCCAGGCGAAGCAGTGCAGTATCCATGGCACTGACTGAATCGTCTGTTATGGACGAGGCAGTTCAATGACGATGATTTTTGTGTATACTGATGGCCTTAAACCGAACACTGAATTAGAAATTCAATAAAATTAACATTTAAGTAGGGTGATTGCCGCAAAAAAAAAAACCAAGGGATACTTTTTATGTCTTTGCCTGGCTTATTTGGATCTCGTTAGGTAGAGAGTACAAATCTATGTTTTTTCGTTAAAACACTGTTTATTAATCTATGTTTTTTCGTTAAAACACTGTTTATTAATTTTTTTGCATATATATATATTTTTTTGTTTTTCAAGTTACAACAATGTTTTCTGTACCAAAAATCTTGTAATCGAAGCATGCGTATTACTGTTTCATAATATTTTAAATAATTCAATTCAATATACTTTGTTGTAATATATAAAACATAACATATACTAAAGTGAGGTTAAGGCTTCGGCACACCAAAAGCAGGTCAGTAGCAGCGCGGTTTAAATGCGGGCCCGCGCATGTTGTAATATAAGAAATTATATGAAGTACGTCACACCTAATTTGAACGCGGGCTTGCGCTCAAACTGCGCTGTGCCGTGCCGCTCTGCAACTGCCGGACGACAAACCAGGCAGCGCGAGCGCGGGTCAGAAGCAGCGCAGGCGCGGCGCGACGCAGTTTAATCGCGGGCCCGCGCTGCTGTATAACTGGCAACCATGTTAGCATGCCACACTGGGGGCGGGCGCGGTTACACAACAGTTGTATTTTTTTTTACAACCGCTTGATGGATTTAAACGACAAAAATATAGAATTAATGCGTGGGAACAAAAATATATACGATTTTCGAGACAAATATTATAGTAATATAACATTCAAGTAAAATTTTCTTTTTCGACTTAGAGCCAAAAGCAACAAGAATCCGTTCGACATCTTGCAGCCAACTAACCTCCACCCGTCAACGTCACACTGAACGCGTTGGAACTGCCGTCTGCATTCAGTGTGCCGTCTCCCGCGCTGCTACTGACCTGCTTTTGGTTTGCCGAAGCCTTTATAGTAGAAAAAGGAGATACAATAGGCGGCCTTATTGCTGGGTAGCAATTTCTTCCAGGCAATCTTTGGGTAGGAAAGCATCGATGTAATAATATAGGGGGGCAGCAAAAATAAATAACATAAAAAAGATATCACTATCACTACATAGTATAAAACAAAGTAAGTATAAAACAAAGTAACTTAGCTTCCCGCTGTCTGTCTGTCTATGTATGCTTAGATCTTAGAAACTACACAACGGATTTTGATGCGGTTTTTTTAATAGATAGAGTGATTCAAGAGGAAGATTTATATATTTAATATAATACATTGCACCCGTGTGAAGCCGGGGCGGATCGCTAGTATTCAATAAAAATAATAAATAATTAATTAAATATACCTAGTTTAGAAAATAGATGTGTTATACGCCTATGTGATTTGAATCTGAATGTCTTTAACACCCCAAAATTTTGCTCCTGTGCAACAAATTTATGAAAGTATAGGCCTCCTTTCAAAATAGTTACTGCTTTTTTGCGTTGATTTAGTTATTTTGCGTTAAAAATGAGCACTCATAATAATTTCAAATTAAGTATTACAAGATGTTTTAAGGACTCCATCCATGGACAAAGAATGATAATTTTAAGCTACCTAGTGTCCCTGAAATTTGTATTATTTGTCAACATAAGTTACTTTCTTTGAGAACAAAATACTGTGAAACACTTTAATACACATATTTGAAGCTTACAAATTTTGAAGTATTTATTCATTGAAGACTAGTTTTTTTTTAATTAACTGAAAAAGCCCTTTCATAAAATATAATATATGATGTACATTACCATGCAAACCTCCACCGAAAATTGGTTTAAACGAGATTTATTAAGTAGTTTTTTTTTAATACGTCATAAATCGTAAACCGCAAATTACCTTTCATTCAAGTTACAACGAACTACAAGAACTTTTATATTATGTTACTTGCTGCTACGGAACCCTTCATGGATGAGTCCGACTCGCACTTGGCCGCTTTTTATTTATTCCCTTTCTTCTCCGCACGCAGTATCTATCACGCGTTCAAGAAAGAGACAACATAAAACATAGTCTCCACCGCAAGGTGCGGAGTTTACTTGCCGTTTCCTATAAATTCTAACGATCACCTTACGAGTAAAACTGCAAAATATGTAAAAAGTTTTGAATGTAGACGCCACAGCAAGGGAAATATTTTATAACTTTTACGTTGTATAAGTCAAATTAAATGGAAATACAGAAGTTTTTATAAGCGTAAACGCCAAGTTGTATTTTTGTCGGCGAATACATCAAGTTATACCAGCTGGCCTAACATGCGCAACGTGACAAAATTTTGTCGACGCATTTTCTCGTGTTAAAACGAGATATGTATATTTGTCGAGGAGTCCTAACATGGCAGTACACGGAACTCTTTTCGATCTGTCATTTTATGAAATTTTATCGTCTGTCAAACTTTTGTCGACAAACTCTAACATGCGCGCCCTTATTTCTCGAAATTTGAAACTTCTACTCGACATGTTTCTCTTCGATGAATTTGAGCGACGAGATAAACGACAAACGCGAAAACAAAAAGGCAGTCCTGTATTACGACTATATAAATATACAATTATGATCAAATGGCCATTACGTCCCCACTGCAGGGGCACGGGGCCAAGCCCGGATTGATGGAGGTTGTGGGGCTAGTGGCCAACCCCAGTGTCAGAAGTTTTCAAGCCGCCTATAAGGCCTCTGACATGACATGGCTTAACGACTGCTAGCGATAGCAGCCGGCACCAACGACTTAACGTGCCTTGCGAAGCACGGAAACGGTCGAGATAAATGCCACTAACAGTCAGACTCATCCGGGTTACGACCGTGTTTGTAGTCAGTTAACCTGCGTGATCTACGCGACCACGCAAGCCGCACTGAGGTACGACCGCTTCACTGGGCCACATGGGTAGGTGGTTTGATTTTTATGGAAATAGATGAAACTGAACAATAATATGGGTTCTTCTGAAATAAGTAGGTATTTAATTTGTTATTTAAATATTATTTCTACTCATGAAAGTTACTAACTGTCCCCGAAATGTATAAAATCCCAATTTTTTTACCGCTACATTGGACAGTTGCTTTATTTGTGGCAAAAAATATAAGATTTCTTAAAAGAAAACATTGATCAAAATTGAAGCGCGCGCGAAGAAATCAAAGAACTCAAAGAAGTCAGTGACCAAAGAGAATATCATCACTATTTTAACAACGAAATTATTGAAAAGCTCAGAATAAAAAGTTTTATTGCTGAGATCTAACAAAACTCACGAAGAAAACAAAAAGTCTGTGACAAAAGAGAATATAATCACAATTTTTTTCATAAAATTATTGAAAAGCTCAGACTAAAAACTTTTTATCAAAAAATATCGTATTTATCTGCCCCAAAGGGCCAAAAATTTTTTTGTGAATTGACCGTTGGTTACTTTGGGAAAGTTGCTCAGTTTCATGAGTAGAAGCCACTGTGAAGTTTTGGTGGGGGGGTCCAAAAATAACCCTGTATAGTGTGCCGTAACTTTAACCATACGGTGTTAATACAACACATACTCGTATTGAATTCGCCGACTCTTAACGTGCATAGTAAACTGCGAGCGACATATTTTGAAATTTATTTTTAATTACTTATTTAAACCTTGCATGTTTGTTTTGATATTAGGTACAACTTATTAAATAGTGTAAGTTAACTCTAAATAGAGTTTCTATCCATCATATTGGAATTTTGTTACAACGGCTTTACTATAATAAAATCACGAAACTAAAAATTGAACTCTCCATGTAAAAATACAAGAAAGAGCTGATCAAAAAATGCATTTCTATTGTTTTTCAGCAAAGTCATATAACAAAATTAGTTTATTATTATGAGCAGAAGCTCCAGTTATCGTGTGTTACCGCCTCTATAATAATTCTTTAATGTTCATTTGTACGGAAATCTGTGGGCGCTTTTATTGTCATGCGTGGCACACGCACGCGGGTCGCTTTGGAAACGCCGCACTCCGCAGAAACCCGCATGACAATAAAAGCGCCCTATTAGCCACTCACGTGCTACACCTTTTTTAGTTACCTATTGTTACATATATTATTCGTCTTATCAACCATATTTCGTAGATCCTGAAACTCCTGCCTTCGAGCGCACGCGACTCGGGAACAAAGTGCTCGTCGTTGGTCGCTACAGGTACAGTAAGTGTCGGATCGCGAGACTGGATGGCAGCGAGCTGAAGTCCAGGTGGACCTGCATCAAGCAGAGGAGCGGCTGCCGAGCGACAGTCGTCATGATTGATAACATCATAGTCAAAACTTTGAATACGCATAACCATTAAGTTTAGAATACCAACTGTTATTTAATAAAATCAGTACTGTAATTAAGTTAAAATTCATTTTTTTACGATTCTTACATTTTTTCTGATTGATGAAGAATAATGTATATCATCAGTGGAAAAGGAAAAATGCTAAAGTGCCAAAATAGTACTTGTGGATATCGAGGATCAAAGTTTTTTTTTGAAAAAAAAATCATATCTATTTTTTTATTTATTTTAGCTAGTTAATCCAAAGGAAGACCATTATTATTTTTTTAAAATCTAATTGTTTTTTATATTTGTAGGTTTCTAGATAGTTTAGATCGCGAAATAATTGTCGCATAAGCAACAGTGCTGTGAAAAATAAGAAAATCTCGGTCAGGAAAAACATGCATATCTCCATACAACATAAAAGTTCAGTCATAAAAATATGCTTATAATCAGTAATAATTTCAAACTCGGTAAACAAAAAATGCTAAGTGACTTAAAATTTAATAAGTGGTATTAAGGAAAATTGCTAAATGACGCTTATCATAATTTCATGCACCAGAAAATAAATGCTTAAGAAGCAATATGTCACATGAGGTTTTCAAGAAAAAAATCTTACATGCACAAGCCCCATATGATAAATGAAAGTGAATGTTTCTAAACGCTAGGTCATTGACACGTTTAAAGCAATCAAATTACTGATAACATATAATATTATGATTTTTTCCAAAAAAAAATGCTTATTCGTCTAAATAACAAAGTTACAAGAAGTAGCTATGACGTTATTTGTCAATAAAGAACTGTTGAAAATTAAATTAATTTATCAAATCTAGCCAAAAAATGTTGAAATCTTAGTTGAAAGGTATCTGTTGTCTTATTCATTATATATAAAAACCATTATCTTTTAATTATCAGTTTTATTTATTATACTAATTGACATCTTAGGGCATATCTTAGCCAAACAACTTTGTGTTAGGTAACAATTAAAACAGTTACAAGTGAATATGTAATAATAATAATTCTGCCATTAAAGTATCGTCTTCGATAGGAGCTTTAATTATTCCTGTAATCTTAATTCTTACTTTAACTACACATTTGTAAATATTAAATACAATTTTAGAAATAAACCAAGATCTTAGTAAGGTACTTCTCATATCAATGGGAACATGAAATAATCACACATTTGCAAATATTAAATAAAAGTTTTACAAATGAAACAATATCTTAGTTACTTCTGAGATCAAAAGAAACGTAAAACTAATCATTCTGAACTACGAGTAGTCTAACTAGTACCTAATTAACTTATTACACCACAACAAGTTTTAGTTTGAAGAGATGTATAATCATCAAAATTAGCAGAAAATATTAAAAATCAATCAGTCTTCAACATCTTCAATGTCTGTATCAGCTAAAACATCTTGAACATTTGCTGCGTGGGATAATGATTTATATTCTGAAACATACATCTGAGGAATAGTTTTGTTATTACATAATTTTTCCAAATCGGAATACTTTTTATTTGAAATAGACAGTTTTGATTTATATATTTTATTCGGTAATATTTCGGGTTTGCCTATGACTTCTATATTTTCGGTTTCACTTTCAACATTCATAGTATATTTCGCTTCGATATCGGGGAACATTTTTTGAAAGTAGCTGTGCGTACCTTACTTATTTTACCCGTAAGATTACCTCTGAAGTACTTTTCAGTAATCACATCCCAACCTTCAAAATCTTCATGAGATAACACTTCGACTTCGTATGGTTTGGGAACTTTTCTAGCTAGAGCACACACAGTGGGCCATTGAGATGATGCCCATACAATGGTGTTTTTGACACTTTTCTCAATGACTGAATGCATTGAATCTACTGGCATAAATGTGTGCCCAGGGAGAAGATAATTTATTTGAATAGTTGCAATATTCTTTGATTTTAGCAGATACTTATGAATGCAGGCCAGCATAGTTTTATTGCGATTCTGCTCTGGGCAGGAGTCGCAGTACAAAAGTAAATGTTTAACGTTTTCACGTTTGTCCACCATTTGAATGTATTTTGAAAGGATAGTACAAACTTCGTTTGCACCACGCTTCCCTTCAACTTCGTTCCATAAGAAACAAAAACCTTCTCTTGTGACAGACTCGTAAAATGTCAAATTATATGTCGCGATCTTTCTGCTGTAATATAGCAACATACTTTCTCCATAAGGTGTGTTTAGCACCTTTTGGAGATCGAACGTAGTACAAAGTACATTACTATTGTGTTTGCGTAGTTTTTGGTGATTGAAACCTTGAATATGTCTCCTCTTTATCTTTCATGTGCGCCTCCTTTTCTTGCTGGTATTCGCCAGGACCGTTTTCGTATTTGATACATTTGATAAACTTGTCTTTTCGGGGAACGTGAAACGAAATGTTAAATTCCGTCAAAAATATATTCTTAAAAACTTTTTCGCCGACATAACTTTTCCCTTCAGTTATATTCTTTTGCTTATAAATTTTGTACAAATTGGACAGATTTCTATACTCTTGCGGCAAATAAATTTTTTTAGAGTTTTTCCGGCAATAATGTGAGGGAACTGCAGGTAACTCTTCGATATAGTCTCTCACAGATTGCAGCAAGGAAATGGGCGTCTTGTTTGCTGGTACTGCTCTACCTCTATTATCCATTTTAGAGCTTCCTTCCTCTGAAGTACTGATAACTAGATGTAAAAATCTTTGACGAACGTCCAAGGTATTTAACAAGAACTTCAAACAAACAGGTCGTTGTCCTTCTCCTTCATTAATGAAGTATGTATGTGTGAATTGCCTTAGGCTTTCTATATCTTTGGTTCTTTTTCGTTTCACATTTTCTCTCTTTGTATGACTCACAATCCAGTCGCGTTGTCTTTCAGCAGTTAAGGACCAGTAGTGATCAAAAATACATTTTCGTCTCTCTTCACTTATATCATGACACTTGTAATTACAATTTTCTGGAGTGCAGGGATTATCTTTCAGACGTTTTGCCTCAACTACTTTTCCTGTTTTTGAAATGTATTCTTTTCCAACTCTTTTTAGGAGTGATCTCTCTTTAGCTTTATTTATCCTGTTCTTTTTTTTCTATAATTGGTTTCTTCTGCTGGTTCATTTTCTTTTTCAGCACCTATTTGTTGGTTTGTGTCAGAAACTTCACTGCTTGGGCCAGTAATGCTAGTTATCAACTGCTTATTCTTTCTGTTTTTTGTTTTTCTCTTTTTGTATTTTTTTTTGTTATTATTGGATGTGCATGAATCCGTATCATCTGATTCTTCCCAGGAGAACGAAGTCAATGTAAACGGCTCTTCATCCGAAAGAAAGTCGAAGTGTTTAAAAATAAACTCTTTTCTGCTTCCAGGTTTATCTTTACTAGCATTTCCAGGAGTTTTATTGGTAGGAGTTGGTTGGTTTTTCTTTTACAGGTTTTGCTGTCGAGCGTGGTTTTTTACTACTTCTAGATATTGCTTTGTTCGATGTTTGTTTACTATTTCCAGGAATTTCTTGGTGGTTTTCTTGATTGCTGTCGACTTCTTTTTCGCATAAATTCTTTGTCTCCTTTTCAATCTCAATCATGATTATGTTATCAGTGTTACGGTTATTGATTTCGTCATCCTCGGCCTTTATTTGCTGTAAACAAATTTCAATCTCTTCTTTTCGAGATAAACATTGAATTTCTGAAGTTTTTTTTGGAAGGTCAGGAGCCGCAGAATGCTGAGTCGTCATCACGTGAGTGGCGCCGGTTTCAGAGGCAGGTGGTAGGAGCTCAGGAGCCGTAGCGTGCTGAGTTGTCATCTTGCGAGTTGCGGTGGTTACCACAGCAGGTGGTGGGAGCTCAGGAGCCGCAGTGTGCTGAGTTGTCATCTCAAGAGTAGCGCTGATTTCCAAAGTATGTGGTAGAAGCTCAGGAGCCGCAGTGTGCTGAGTCGTCATTTCGTGAGTGGCGCCTGTTTCTAAAGCAGGTGATAGGAGCTCAGAAGCCGCAGTGTGCTGAGTCATCATCTCGTGAGTGGCACTGGTTTCCAAAGCAGGTGGTGAGATTTGTGGCGACAGATTTCCGGGATAAAAAGTATCCTATGGGTTACTCGAGTGTTTTATCTATCTACCTACCAAATTTCATCCAAATCCATTTATTAGTTTCGGCGTGAACATCTGTCAAAACGACAATTGTCAAAGTGGCAACTGTCAAACTGACAACTGTCAAAATGTCAACTGTCAAAATGATAACTGTCAAAATGACAACTGTCAAAATGTCAACTGTTAAAATGATAACTGTCAAAATGATAACTGTCAAAATGACAACTGTCAAAATAATAACTGTCACAATTACAACTGTCAAAACGACAACTGTCAAAATAACAACTGTCAAAAGGACAACTGTCAAAATGACAACTGTCAAAATGACAACTGTCAAAATGACAACTGTCAAAATGACAACTGTCAAAATGAAAACTGACAAAATGACAACTGTCAAAATATCAACTGTCAAAATGACATCTGTCAAAATGACAACTGTCAAACAGACATTATCAAAATCAGGTTTGATTTCCGCCTGATACATGGAAGCTTTCCGGGATGAAAAGGATCCTATGTATTAATCCAGTTATTAAACTATCTGTGTACCAAATTTTATCCGAATCTGTTGAGCCGTTTTTGCGTGATTGAGTAACAAACATCCAAACATACAAACTTACAAACATCCAAACTTTCACATTTATAATATTAGTAGGATAATATATATATATAGAAATTAAGATATAACGTTTGTTTAAAATATTTGAATCACTCAATGTATCTAAATTGTGTCAAATAAATGGTGAGAAGAGCGTTTTACTTATCCTAAAATACAGGGTTTTTCCCTGACTTAGGAAGTAATAACTCAACCTATGCTTTTGTTTATATTCTTAAGATACATATATGTTGATGTTGATTTCTCTTGTAATTATGGTTCGAAATATAGTAGTTACGACTTACTGAAGGTCGACAGAATTATCGTAGAAGCCCCGAATCTCGTAACGCTGGTCTATGATGTTTTTTTTTACCAGGAGGTGGGAGCTACAATCGATAAGTCCCCTTCGGTCGTCTACGTAACCATAGCTTCGTAACCAGTTACGAAGAAGGATTTTTTTTATATTTCTTCGTAACTGGTTTTGATAGAGGAATTATTTTTACTTGTATGTAACTATCGATAGAGACTGTCGCACATATCAAATATATAATGTGTCAAATAAATGGTGGGAAGAGCGTTTTACTTATCCTAAAATACAGGGTTTTTCCCTAACTTAGGAAGTAATAACTCAACCTTTGCTTTTGTTTATATTTTTAAGATACAAGTATGTTGATTTCTCTGGTAACTTGTAAAAGAAATAAATAAATTATTATTATTATTATGTTTTTGAACTTTGAATTTTATACTTCAGTGTAAAAATCCTTTCCAAAAAATAAAGTCAATAATATAGGCGACTTTCTTGCTAAAGTGATTTTCACATCTTTGACTGGTATCTTACAGTGGCATATGTGCGCAATATGTCTGGCAGAGAGCTCGTTTTAATCGACGGGTACACGTTCTTCTGCCGTCAGAGTACAAAGAGCACTGTCCACTGGAGCTGCACGACTTTCCCTAAATGCAAAGCTCGAATCATCATGTCTCTGTCTAAAGAAATAATCAGTGCTAATATGGAGCACAGTCATCGAAGGAGTAGTTATATTTTGAGGAATGGAGTGTATTTTAAAGTTTAAGTATAATAGTGTTTACGACTACTTCCATTTTAGGTTAAAAACCAAAATAATTTATTTCTTTATCTAGATACATTAAGAATTATATAAAATGTCATCTAATTTATCATTTTTTTACTATCCAAATCCAAATGCATTATCATTTAAAAAGTCTATGGTCTTATAGTATCCTCTAGAACATATACAGTAATTTATGTTTTTTTATTTACATTCTGGTATTCTGGTGTACAGTCATTTTCGTGGTAATTAAATACCTATAAAGGTACTTGTTTTCATTTTTTAAATAAGTTGTTTATCTTTCATTGCTGAATTAAAATATATTATTTATAATATTTAACGCTATAAACATATAGCGAACCTTTTTTGTTTTATTACTTTCATCCTTTCAATCCCCCCTCTGCTTGACGGACACCCATTATATTTGCGCAGCACAAAATATCGGTCCTGTTCTCGAACAGGAGTACTCGGACTCCGTTGAGAAATTGGCTTTTTCCCCGAATGTTTACTGAAATTATTATAAATAATCAAAGTGATAATTTTGGTTCTTTTAGACGAGCACAAAACTGAACCTGTAGAAATAGATGTACCGTATTCAAAAGGGAACAGTGATTTTGTCATCATTCCTTCTATAAAAGGAGGCGATCTACTGCTCCGCAACGGATACAGATACACGAGAAACAAAGTCAATGTAAATGGAAACATATCGTGGCGATGCATTCGAAGAACAGTGTGTTCAGCTACTTTAGTGACTCGCGGTGATACCGTCATCAAAGAAAAGGAACATAACTGCTTCGCTGATGACGTTGACAACAAAGTTAAAGAAGTGACTTCTAAGATAATTACGAGGGTGACGAGTGAACCTACTCCTCTTCAACAGATTTACTCCCAAGTGATCGAAGGCTATAGTGATCTTGGAAAGGATTTCACTTCTAAGATGCCCTCTTTTAAAAGTTTACAGAGCACACTTTACAGACATAGAAGTGAAGCTCGCAAACGCTTGACCAATACATTTTCTTGAATTAAAAATGGTTTTCTTTGAATTCGAAGTACTGATTAGAGATAATTTATAAAGCGCACTGGCATCGCACATCTGGCTTTCGGAGAAAGACTTAACCTCATAAATTTTAGCCGAAATGATCTCGAAACGATTCGATTTTAGAGAGCCTTGGTGAGTTTCCCTCCGAGGACGACATGGAACTGTTCCAGAAGATCAAGAAGGAGTTTAACATATTTTTAAAGCCTTTATAACGCCCTTGCTTTGTAGACTTTCCTTTTACAAAAAAAAACATGTGTGAATTGCAACAAATTAAAAACATTTTTTTTACGACTTTTTTCTGGTTCACTGTAAACTGGTAAACTTCTTAAATGGTGAAAACTACGATAAATAATATAAAGCGATAAGCCCCCTTTGCGTATTGTTTCTTTTATGTTGTTTGTTTTTGTTTTTGTTATGGTTTTTCTTTTTTTTTTGTTTGCAATACGTATGTATTCTTCTATGAGTAAAGCTTATTTACGTACTTACTTTAACTGCTGTACAGACTTCTATAGAATAATACTATAAACATCTACATTGTTCTCTGAATCACTAAATCGACCACTATCAATGCGCGTCTGAAAAATACTACCTTAGCAATTATAATATCAAATCAAATCAAATCAAATACTCTTTATTGTCATACAAGATGTCATATAATAATGTGTATATCTTCAATGTAAGCTACTGTAAATACAACTGAGCATGGTAATTTTTTAGCATCTTTTGCAGCATAAAATATTCAAGCAGTAAACTTCTAAAATATTTATATATAACACCAACGAAGTCATTCTATCGACCTAACTTTATAACTCATTACGCAATGAAACGTTAACAATTCTGTCACTTATTTTGAGTATCACTTTATCACTTATGCTTTTTAAGAAATATTACAACTAATAAACGTTTTCTATGTTATTCATGATTAAAATAAACAAATATCTGTAAACAAAAGAAAAGTTAGTAAGATTATTAGTTATTTAAAGAAAGTTTACCATAAGAAAATAAGAACATTATCATATTTCAGTTACGTATGTAGAATCTCAAAGAGGAAGAACCTTACTCAACATCGGAGGATATACTTTCTCTGCGCAAATGACATGCGGGCTGCGCACACGGTGGTACTGTTCCACGCACCACAAAAAGAAGTGCCGCGCCGTAGTGCACACCTATAGCGAGGAGATTATCAGGATAAACAATGTGCATAATCACTAAATTATTTGGTATAAGATTACATGTAATTACACAAGGTGAAATTACATGGGTTGGTTTCTTTCTTTTTGGCTTCTACTCATGAAGCTGAACACCTTTTCCTGACGAAAATCTGTATAATATAGATAATATAGATATCTATACATCCATATATAATAAAACCACGGTTAATATGTATAATGTATAGTTTGAAGTCAAATATACAGTTTTTTTTATGGGAAAGTATGTGAATAATTTGAGCCGTAAGAAATAAAGATAACTTTTTCAAATAATATTAAAGATAATGTTGTATGAAAACAATTTTGGTACTGAAAAAGATTGTGAGTTTTCTATTAAAAATAACCAAAATAACCACTTGGATGGATGCAGTTTTATCGAACTGCAACAAAGAATCTGGACAAATGAAGTTCGTCTTTAATAAAACAAATTTTATTCAATTTATATAAAAACTTTGTCATTTAAAAATATAAGTATTATTAGAATATCGACATCGCTTATATAATTATATTCTGCATTAGGTATCAATTTATGAACTTGGACTAATAAATTACGAAAGATATTGTTCTTTTATTTTGTTTACAGAGCCAATATTTGCGAAATCCCGATATGGTAAGCCAGTGATCCTGCTGGGCAGGCACCGGTACAACAAGTGGTCGGGCAGCAAGGGCCTGCGCGTGCGCTGGCTCTGCGTCAGAGCGCGATGCGGAGGCTGTCGAGCTGCCTTAATCACTGTGAATGACGAGATAATCACCCTCACTCATGAGCACAATCACTGATGTGATCCCTCTCGTCTATACAATAGATTAATTCTCTATATAACTTGTTCTTTACTTTTCTGATGCTCAGATGAACATGACTTGGTGGTCAATAGTTCTTAGAATTTGTAAATATTTTTATAACGTTAGCTGTGAATCAAAACTGGATGGGTTTGATTAATTAAACCTGTATCATATACAGTGTATATTATTTAGCCAATCTCATCTGTAATAAATACCACATGTATAAAGTATTCTTGTGGCCTCCGTGGCTTCTACTCGTCCATTAGAACAACAGCTGTAGCCCCATCTGCACATATTTTCCTTACAACGGCCAAGTTGAATCCGGACTCTATTTAAATACTTAACAAATTATTGAAAATCCACTTTTCTATAAGAATCAAACAGTGTTCTATATGAACCTTGAACCTTCAGCGACATTCTTGCATAATGCAAGGGAAAATTTAAATTGAAAATTATTGAAAATCAACTTTTCTATAAGAATCAAACAGTGTTCAAATGAACCTTATTATTTTCAGTGACATTCTTGCGTAATGCAAGGGGTGAAATGCTAGCGATGGTAAACGGCTACTCATTTTGTCATCATAGTTCAAGTTTATCAACCGATATTTGGAAATGCAGCAAATACAGCAAGCCATGCGGCTGCAAGGCTCGTTTCACACTGTCGAAGAGCCGGAAGATGGTGCGCGCTAGTCTGGAGCACAGCCACCGGCCCGCCCCACACGTGATACGGAACAACGTGTATATCAGACTGTGAATTAGTTGACCTCCTGATAAGACACGTACGCGACGTACTCCTTTATCTGTTCCATTTAATTTGGTCTTGGTGTTCCTCTTGCTCTTCTCTTACTTCTATCATTCCTTCCATTACGGTTTTTAGGAAGCTGTCGTGTCTTATCAAGGGGTAAGTAATAGAATCTATAAATACAAAAGATATATCATTTAGAATATATACAAACCAAACATATAATTTTCTTAACTATAACGATTGTGTAAGCGTTAGTTAAAAACTGACATATTATTGATTTAGTTTAGGAATTGATGTTTTGTAGTTATTTTAATTCGGAAGCTAGCAACATTGATATTTCCCTCGAATATGCTTTTTGACATCGCTAGTTTTATCTATGGTTCTACTGATTTATTCGAATGTGGTTAACGGCTGTGTGATCTGAGATATTTTGTTGTGTTTGGGAAAATAGATGAATTAGAAGAGAAATGCGATTTTTATACTCACTCCTATCGTAAGTGCCTTTCAAACTTCAGAAGTGGGATATGAATTCAGTTCCTGCAGAGAGATCAACGAAGAATACCTAAGGTCAGACTACTTTATTTTGTTTCAACGACATTATTTTCATCCCTGGATATCAAAACTAGTGATTCATTGAAAAACAATAAACTGTGAACATTTCGCTTGCGTTTATTTTGTGTTTTAATTTTATTTTTGCGATGATCGTAACGAAATAGTGATGTAAAAGTGATCTGTTTGAATTTGTTTTTTCATTTGTTTCAACTGCCAAACGAAAGACTTCTAGTTTCTGCAAAGATTGCACAATATAGGCGTTTATAGATTATAATGCTATAATAATAAAATATCTACTTATGTGTAAATAGTTATTTGTTACTTATCCAAAACGTGTTACAAGTGAGAATACTTCAAAATATCTCAGTTCACACAGCCGTTAACCACATTCGAATAAATCAGTAGAACCATAGATAAAACTAGCGAAGTCAAAAAGCATATTCGAGGGAAATAACAATGTTGCTAGCTTCCGAATTAAAATAACTACAAAACATCAATTCCTAAATTAAATCAATAATACGTTAGTTTTTAACTAACGCTTACAATTTTCAGATATAATAAACTCTAGATATAATTTTAAAAAGAATAATTTTATAAGGTATAATAAACGCTGTACATAATAAACATACAATATAACAATCATATGATATAAGACTCATTTAACCTACTATTGATAACATATAACATATCTTAGATATAAATTTAAAAGATATAACAGTGGAGATGAAAAAACTGAATTGACAAAATATTTAATCGTAAGTCGGAATATATAGAATGCAAGTTTTTAAGCGCTTTGGCCTCTAACTTAGTTTGAAAATAATTAATTTAAATTTAATTAAATGTTAAAACTCAAACTTATTTTTTTTGTTTTGTTTATGTAGATGCTTAACACATGCTTTTAAATCGTCATTTTTTTCTACCTAGTACAAAGTCCCTACCACGCGGGACTTGTACACTTAGCGTTTCGGGAATAATGTGAACTTTTTATAAAATATATTTTGTATACTAAATTAATTGAATTTTATTTGTTAAGTATAAAAGCACTAGATGCAAGCAAACTCATAAGCAAGCATGCATGCAAGTAAGCAAGCACTTGTACTAGGTAGAAAAAAGACGATTTAAAAGTATGCGTACAGCATCTACTTAAATAAAAAATATTTTGACTTTTGACATGCAAGTAAGCAAGCATGCAGGCATAAAAGCAAGCAGGCATGAAGGCAAGCAAGCAAACATGCAAGCAAGCAGTCGATCTGTGGTCATTTTATCAATCAAACCTAATACGGCGACTGTAAGGGGAGGCGAGCAAGCTCGCCTCCACATCACAGTCTCCGAACCTAAATTATCCGAGTCTTGGTGCTCCGAATTCCCGAGCTCGCTTCGCTCGCTTCCACATCCTATTTAGATTCCGTGAGAATTTTGTATGTATTTTCTGAATAGTATAATTTTCATAAAAAAGCCAGGAGAAAATAAAACCCTGGTAATTTATCTGCTCACTCGGAGCATTATATCTAAAGTTATTATATCTTATGAAAATTATATCTCGAGAATTTTATATGATAATAATGATATGTGTTATAAATGTTAAATCAAATGATTTTATATAATGTAATCGTTAGAGCTTATAATTGTTATATTCAACAAAATTATATCATCTGTTGGTATATCTCGTGATAATTATAGCATTTGAGCGTTATTGAAATGAAAATATATCTCCCGTTTTTATATAAAATGAGACGCACCCCTTATCAAGTGTCCCATCATATTTTCCTATCTGTTCTAGGTATATTATCTATATTTTATTCATTTACTACATTCACAGCATACATACACAATATGTGACAATTATTGCTAACCGTTTAACCGCTTTAATTCATATTTGGAAACCGTCTTAATCCATGTGGATGAAGTCACGTTCGCCAGCTACTTTTTCTTTGTAGCATTACCTTCTTTGTAACGCATTAAATCTATGTCATTGACTGTGTCATATATCCATAATGCGTCTGGAGGAGAGCTGATGAGCTGATGATGAGCGGGCACCCGTTCTACTGCCCCCGCACCATGCTGAGCACCGTGCACTGGCACTGCACTCACAGGTGCACGCGGCGGCGGTGCAAGGCGCCATCATCATGTCGACTGATAAGGCAATCATCAATGCTAACATAATATAAACAGTAATTATGTTATTAACAAGGAGTGTACATAACAATGTAAACTAACGATAATATGATATGAATCCATATTAGTTTGTACATTACATTGTGTCGCTAGCTGGTTATATTTCTGTGATAGCGTATTGTCTTTAGCATATGAGAAAATTATGATGAATGAGAATTTAGTTTTACTATGTCACCAATCCAATCCAATCCAATACAATTTATTTATTTAAAGTAGGTACAGCATGTACACTTTTCAAATGTCAAAAGCCATAAAATACAAAAAGTAAAATAAAAATATGTCAATACTCAATATGTCAGATACATAGTAAAATTAAAACATTCAAACAGTTTTAGTCATAACATTTTTAAAAAGTCCATCGTCATCATCATCAAAGTAGTCCACTGCTGGACAAAGGCCTACCCCAAGGATCTCCACACCAATATTGTGTGATATTTTAAAAATATTTTTAGATTATAATTTTTATAACCGCTGATCTGAAGAAAGATACGTTTGCGTATGAAATTAAAAACTTATCTATTCACACGACACCTAATTACAAAGACAGATACAATTCTTATAACCAGTGACAGCGCAGTGACACCAAATGGTTCCCACTCTGCATTTATTCTTGAACTGTCCGACTATAGCTTTTATTTTTTGTTTGCAGTAATGTGGGTGCGTAACGACAGGGGCAAGGAGATCGCAGTACTCGGCGGGTACACGTATTACCAGCACGCGCGCACCAAGACGACGGAGCACTGGGCGTGCACCGCGTCAGGGCGCAGCAAGTGCCGCGCGCGCATCGTGCTCACGCATGATAAGAAGCTGCTGCGCGCGCAGACACAGCACACGCATGCGCCGCGTGGCGCCCTCATACAGAATGGCACCTATATAAGAATATAGAGTAGAAAATTATATATAGTTGATGGTGGCGGGTTTTATTAGTAGTAGTAGATTAGATGTTTAGATTTATGAAGGGTCGTTCTGAAATACTTGAAAAAGAGCTGTGTTTTTTTACTCATGAAAATGAACTTTCCCCAAGGAATTGCCAGAACACAGTGCGTTATAGAGGTACGTACTTGGCGACAAGTATGGAGCAACCCATCCAGTCGATCTTTTCATAATAATGTTCTAACACTATACGACTTTTATGTAGATTTTCAGGTATTCCAGAAGTAACGTGTTATGTATTATGCAGTAATAAATAAGTAATAATAAAGAATAATTAGAAAGTAATAAAGAGTATATATATCACAAGTTGATTTGCGATTGGGGAATTGCTCATTCTAATGCTATAAATAAAAGCAATAGGATGTCCCCAAACTCCTTTTTATTACTTATGTACTAATATGTCCTTAACATACTTCCTCCGACTCAAGTTACTTCATCAAAAAATGACTTCATCCGCGTCGACTTAATCGACGCGGATGAAGTCATTTTTTCAGTCAAGGGCTGACATAACTGATTATAAGATTTTCAGTTAACTGAGCTTAATAAAATAATAAAGTTAGTTGTAGCGCTTATTACACATCGGTGGGTGTAGTCAATTACTCGTCGACCCACCTGTGGGTCACTGCTGTGGGACCACGATTTGGGGGCGGTCTGTTTTCGCTCTTTTCCACTTTAACTCAGCCACTTTCACTCAGTCCTTGCTTGGATGCGAATCTTAAAGGGGTTTGAATCGAATCAAATCGGGTTGAAATTTACTTCATAGGATTCTTGTGAGATCGGTGTTTGGCAGATAATCTGATCAATCAAAAGCCACGTCTCAACAGAATGGTTATTTGTTTATAGATTACTTGCTATTTCAATAACATTACCTATAATTTTCAGTGCAGTTTGTGCTCAACATAAGCGGTAAAGAGATAGCAATATTCGACGGCTACACGTTCTACTGCCAACAACGCTCTAAGATAACCCTGAACTGGGCGTGCACCGCTAACTCGAGTGACCGCCCGTGCCGGGTACGACTCACCACTACTCTCGAAAAAACTCTACTGAAGGTCTCCTGTCAGCACCACGCCCATCCACCACCAAGATTTATAGTTAGCAATGGTATCCTGATTAAAGTTTAGCAACTCATTATTGTACTGTAATTACTTAAGAATATCCACTAATTTTATTACGTTTTATATTAAAAACATTCCTGTTTAAAACATTTTATGCAATAAAGTGTGCTTGCTAAGATACGAGTATATATTTTTGACAAAAACTGATGAACTAGTTAAAATAAATACTTGAAAAATTTACTGTAAATTCACTGACACAGGATAATTAGGTTATTAAGGGTTTTATTCAATTACTCGAAGACCTGTATTGTGCGCTCCTCATTATGGATAAAGTCTTCATTACTTATTGAAAGACGGCATTTTAACATGATTTTAATAGTAACATCAAAAAATGTGTTGGATGGAGTTTTTTTAGGGCCCGCTGTTTCTTCTCACTCTGCAAACACTTCCCGAAACGGTGGGTTTCGAGTGCCCTACTATTTCCTTGAGATTTCATTGTTGGTAGGGTTTTTTTTATAGATGTAGAGTCCATAGATTGTTCAAACTCCTTTTGAATGGTTGATTTGACACTAGGCAACTTGATTTGCTCCTTAGATTCTTGTTGAAGTTTGTATGTTCCCGTTGCTCTTGGTATCAATAGTTTAGGTACGCCTGGAGTGGTTTCTTTAGGTTTCTCGTAGCTCATAATGATGGCTTTACTCAAGTTATAGTGCTCTAAGGTTGTTTTGTGTACCTTTTCTTTAAAATATTTGTGGTCGAAATTTCCTAAATCAACCGGTTTTTGATGATTTTGTTGAAACTCTTGCCAATAGGTGCAAGAGTGTCCAGCCGACGTTTGATGCTGTCTTCAGTTTTACGATCATGATCATATTTTTTGAAGTTGACTCCGACTGCCTTGATTCCATTGGAAATTTCATACTGATTTTCTACTATATCTTCCATTGTCAGAGAAATGTTTGTTTTCTTGATGTAACGTGTTGAGTCTGTCTTCTATAAAAAACTTGTTTGTTGAAAAAACTTATTGTTAGTTTTTCTTAAAAAAATCACTTGTTTGATGGACTTTTTAGAATCACTTGTTAGATTCAGTTGTTAAAACATGATTGATAGACCAGTGGTAAAACAGTATTCTTGCTGACTGTACCTCTTGTTGCTGGTGGTGAAAAGTGCCCCGTGCGCTTCTCATGCAAAATAGGCGATTCTCAACTCTGCTGGTGAGACCCGCTGGCGGGAGGCCAGAGAGCCGATTCGCTATTGCACTTAAAACACACAAAAACACCAAACACAAAGCTCGAAGGACCATAAAGATGTAAGGTATTGGTAGTGACCTCACGAACTTTAAATATAGATGTTAAATTGATAGAGAAATAATTGTTTTAATTGTTGTTTATTGAGCACCCGCGGAGCGCTTGCTGTCCCAACGTGAACTAGTTAATAGTAGGTAAAAATATAATTACGATGTAACTTGAAATTATGCTGATACTAGAAAATGTACAGCTTGGCCTGTACAGGTAGGAACCTCGTATTAGGTAGACAAAAGAATGACGTTCGAAAAGTGTACACTGCTACCTACTTCGAATAAAATATTTTCATTTTCATCAGATTTTTTTGTTAAATATCTAAAAATCTTGTTTCTCCAGGGTACTCCTTTACAACCTCTGCACGTGGGAACCCGATACTCAACGTTGGAAGATACGCTTTTTGCATGGCCGGGACTTCTATGGGTCTCAAGAAGCGATGGCGGTGCGCAAGTCATAACAATAGAAACTGCAGGGCCTCGGCTCATACATATGATAATGAATTGATACAAATCAATAACACACATAACCATTAATTTTAAAAATGAGGAGGATTTATACGCTCTGATTGGTTTTAGTGACACTTATATCTCGAAGTTATGAAAATGATAAAATATTTCACGAATTGTGGTAAAATTAAAGTAGAATATGATTTATAATTTGTTGTTTTTATTAAGAGCAGAGTCTAGTTATAATAATGACGGAAATGTATCTAGAGCGCATTAACAATACTTTTATAATAGGGATAGAATTGGGGTTTTAGGACAATAAGTAAGTAGATTATGCTATAGATCAATTTTTAATTACTCCGATTGGTTGTATAGAGGATTGATAGATTGTAAGTGTTTCAAATGTATGTCCATAGAACAACATGTATGTCCATTGCTCGATTTATTTCTCTCTATCTGCAATCCGGATGCAAGATAGATTCTAAAATCCTAAAATCTTCTATCCATTAAAGACAGATAAAAAAAAAGATATAATGGAAGTATACCTACAGTTAAATAAATTGTTGTTCACTAAACTCACATAACTGATGAATTGTTCTTTCAGTAGAATACACATTCACGACATCCTACCGCGGTAATCCAAAACTGGTCGTTGGAGGATACACTTTCAGTGTCCACATTACGTCGGGACTGAGGAGAAGGTGGCGGTGCTCAGCGCACAACACCAAAGGCTGCAGGGTGACAGCGCATACGTTCGACAATGAACTGATTAAATTCAGTAATACACACAACCATTAGACACAAAAGAAAATAAGTTACGGCATTTTAAAACTATTTCTTTGATAAGTTGCTATTATTCAATAGCAAGTATATGGCAAGAATTACAAAAAGAATATGGCAAGCAACTTGCTTATTTGTAATGGGTGCGCCATGACTTAGTTTACTTTCGAAAATTTAATAAAAATAAAAGTATATTATTAAAAGTATAAGTACCCTTTTTTTATGAAAAGATAGTAAACGGGATTTATTCTTTGTAAAATTAGATCATCTATATGACCACCGCCTGGATTTCGACATTCTTCTAAACAAGCACAGAAATTTTCAAAGACTCAGCCATTGCCAGCCAGCTGTAGCCAGTAAGTTCCACTAAAATTTGGTGCCAATATTCCAGCTGATTTCCAGGAGAGCCTCCCAGGGTCAAGATTTAAATCCAGCAGATTTCTTCTTATGGGGATATTTGACGAATCGTGTGTACATCTATAAACTAACGCCACTGCTTCAATTAAAAGCAAACATTACAGAAGAGATGTCCGTGCAATATCACGGTCTCTTTGTCGAAGAGTCTTTGAAAATTTCTGTGCTCTTTTAGAAAATGGAGACGGCTGCCATTTAGATGATTTTTTTTTTTAATCTCTTTAATTATCTTTTTAGTAAATAAATATTTTTCTAAATAAGTCATATAATTTCATTTTTATAAGATATTCAAATGTAAACTAATTGAATACTAGAAATAAAAAAGGATCTAAGTGCCAAAATTCTCGTTTCGTTTTATTTCTTTATTATGTATGTAGTAGGTATGTTCCCTCACCAATAACCTAAAAATAGGGTCTAAGCAACTAGCGTTGTTACTTGCTTGGTATTTACAGCTCTAAGGAGCGTTGAGCGTTCTCGTTTTATTTTCTCGTTTATTTGGAACATAAATTCCTCCACTTTTTGGTTTTGATACTTAGAGTCTTTTTTATTTATAGTATTCATGGCGCACCTAGATACATAAATAGATGATTTGAAAAGACGAAAATCGGGAGGCACGCTCCTCATTGTGAGAAGCTACAGTTTCTTCCCTAAAATAAAGGTCGGCTTGAAGACGTACTGGAACTTTTCCATACACCACTCTAGGCTGTGCCGCGCCCTCTTGCACACCATCTCCAATGAGATTGTCAAGATTAATAACGAACACAATCACTAAGAGTACTTGTTCAGGATATTTAGTCCCATAACATATTATAATGCTCTCGGTTTTAGGGTTCCGTAGCCAAATGGCAAAAAACGGAACCCTTATGGATTCGTCATGTCTGTCTGTCTGTCTGTCTGTCCGTCCGTATGTCACAGCCACTTTTTTCCGAAACTATAATAACTATACTGTTGAAACGTGGTAAGTAGATGTATTCTGTAAACCGCATTAAGATTTTCACACAAAAATAGAAAAAAAAAACAATAAATTTGGGGGTTCCCCATACTTAGAAATGAAACTCAAAAATTTTTTTTTCATCAAACCTATACTTGTGGGGTATCTATGGACAGGTCTTCAAAAATGATATTGAAGTTTCTAATATAATTTTTTTCTAAACCGAATAGTTTGCGCGAGAGACACTTCCAAAGTGGTAAAATGTGTGCCCCCCCCCCTGTAACTTCTAAAATAAGAGAATGATAAAACTAGAAAAAGTATATGATGTACATTACCATGCAAACTTCCACCGAAAATTGGTCTGAACGAGATCTAGTAAGTAGTTTTTTTTTATATGTCATAAATCGTAAACCGCAAATTACCTTTCATTCATCAACTCAAATATAAAAAATATAGAGTTCAAGACATGTGTGATTATGAATTTATACGGAACCCTCGGTGCGCGAGTCCGACTCGCACTTGGCCGGTTTTGTAAATGAAGTTCTTTGTTGTAAGTATGTGAACCTCAAATAGTTTCGCTGGATCTTTGTGAATGCCATAAAAGTGCGTACCTTCGTGTGTCATACGATGCTCGGACATTGAAATTTGCTGACCCATTGAGTGATTAGAATCCTTGATTAATGTGCTCTTAAAATAATAAAATGTAGTAGAATAAATTGCAGGATTCAGTTTGAATGAGCGAAATTGTTTGCCCGAACGGACTTTAATACTCGTAGTACACAAATATAAGATAGAAAATTTACTATACGTCTGCGATTATTGCTATCCGTACGAAGTGTTTCTTTGTAAAAGAATATAAAATAAAATATTTTTCATTGCGACAGAATCGTAAAATTTTCATTATGAGTCTGATTATTCAAATTGTTCATTTGAAGCCTTATAATCAAAGGTCAAATCATCTATAAAAAGAGGATTTCATGTTATTTGCAGGGTTCGAAAATATCCGATATTTATAATAAATATCAAAATATCAGATATTTTTGATATATATCCGATATTTTCGATATCTTTGATATTTTTGATATTTATCAAAATTACATACTAATTTCAATTTCTTACTTTAATACATGATTTTCGAAATAGCTTAATTTAAAATGTAGGTATATGTTTGATAATTTGAAGATTTTTATTAAAATAACATTCAAATGTTATACTCTGATATGTTTTTTCGAAATAACTGAATCTAAAATGTATATTTTATTTTTTCAAATTTGAAGATAGTTAATTAAACTAAACTCATTTATTTATTATTGTGATAATCATATCTTTATTCTTTGCATTTGGCACATTCATTCGTAAGAAGCAGCTCTTAGAAGCTAGGAAAATATAAATATCAATATTGATATATATCAAGCATAAATATCAATTGATATATATCATGATATATATCCGATATATATCAATTGATATATATCATGCGAACCCTGGTTATTTGTTTATTAAATTTTGATTTAATGTCGGAAATAAAAATAACATTGATAAAATATGTACTTTTATTACACTGCCAATAGGTGATAGCCATTATGTATACTGCCTGGGCAATTTTATTATTTCAGTAGTAATTATTACATTGCCCTCTCATATTGGTAATTATTCAAAATTCCCGGGCATTGTGTATAATTTCCAATTAATCATTTGGTCCAAAAGATATATAATAGTTAAGCATGGTCATAAGGGTGTCACACACGGGCGCTATACAAACAGGGTGACGCAAAAGTCACGCTGGGGTTGCAATGTTTAAAGGTTAAATTTTTTTTTAATTCATCTTAATTATTATGAGATAATAAAAAAACACTAATGGAGATATTATTGAGTTAGGTTTTAAAAATAGCATCACTTAAATGACCACCATTTTCAGCCTCACAAAGACGGGCTCTTTCGAGAGCACTTCTCATTACTTTCCTCAGAACATGAGGAGTTAGCAACCGTATTTCAGCTCGGATGTTGGCCTTCAGCTGCTCGATTGTCCTGGGTTTATTAATGAACACCTTGTCTTTTAAATAACCCAAGAGAAAGTTATCTGCTCATCGGGCTCTTTCGAGAGCACTTCTCATTAGTTTCCTTAGAACATGAGGAGTTAGCAACTGTATTTCAGCTCTGATGTTGGCCGGATATCATCATATCCCATACCATACCCCCTATAAGCCATCCCCCGCGCGCCGTGAACAAGTAAACATCGCTCATATCAAGGTCATATCGCACGCAATCATTTCCGTATCGCGCGGTATCACGTGCCATTTTAAGATAAAATAGTATAGAATCTATAGGGCCTGTATGTAATAAATGGTACATTGTTGATATGTATGGCTAGCGAAATTTATCTTAAGATAAATTATTATATAATAGTATAGCAGGTATAGCGCCCGTGTGTGACATACTTTATCTCTAGTTTATAGTTGAAAACATTGCCTATTTTTAACCCGAATTTTAATGCATGTTCTACAGAGAAAAGGCAATATTAAAACCCATTTTTTAATACTTACATATTTCTTAAGAAAATGAATATTTCAATTTCAATTTATTTATTTATTGCTGACATGTCCATGCACAGAATAGGTCTTATATCTAGGGTTAGTAAGGTACATGGGCCCTGTTAGTGCATTGCAAGATGAAAAGAGGAGAAGTCCGAAAGATATTAATATTTAATCAATTTAAGGTAAATTGGATTCTATAATTGTTAGACTGATTTCAAAAGTTAGGCCTTGATTAAATTTTATCATTCATAAATTCATTTATAGAGTAGTAACATTTACTCAGTAAAAATTGTTTTACTTTACTTTTGTAGACACTGTCTTTTATTTCAAATTTTATATACTCGTATTGTGGTATTTTATTGTAAATTTTTATTGATCTGTAATGTGGGCCGTTTTTATAAATCTCTAATTTTGGTTCCGATGGTAGCGCCAGCTGGTGTCGTCGGCGGACACTAGTACAGAATTCATATATATTTAGATTTTTCCGTACGAATTTAACAGTTTCCAAGATATATAGGCATGGGAGGGGGAGAATTTCCCTATTTTTAAAGTAGGGCCTGCAACTTTTCCTTTGTTTTATAATAAAAAGAATTCTAACACACTTTTATGTTATGTATTATGTTTTCCATTAGGGTTTTATAGGCTTTATGCATACCTATGTATTGTGACCTGACGAAAATACCTCATATTCTGTACAGCCTATCGAAAAAAAGTTATTATCTCGAGAAAAATCTGATTAGTAAAAAAATGGCGTTTAGTATATATTTTCAAACATAAAAATGGGGGTTAAAAAATATTATCAGTTCTTATAATATAATATTGGTACTGGTTTCCAGTTGAATACGTCAAGTCGCAGCGCGGGAAGACCCTCCTATGTGTCGGCGGGTACAAGTTCAGTATAGCAACACCTGTCAACGCAAGAAGAGCGCGCTGGAGATGCTCCACGCACAGCTTTAAGAAATGTCGAGCGGCGATCTACACTTACGATTACGAGATTATCAAGATTAATAACATACACAATCACTGAAGCCGTGACTGACCTCTTCATCTTTGTCTTGACAATTGAGAATAAACGTATTTGATTATTACAAACTGAATTAATTTACTATGAATGTATCATTTAAATCGAAATAAAGGTGTTAAACATCTCTTATAGTGTGCTACAATTAATCGAGCTTTCCCTAAGGTAGGCATAAAAACGGTATCCTGGATCATGCGACTATCCGTCCTCTTGTCAAAAGATAAGGCTTGTATTATAACACAAGGTTAATGTTATCTTCCAACATGGAATGTGCCTGTCGCAGATGGATTGCAGAATCCGCTGTTTTACAAAACCGTTGGTGATTTTACGAAACATATCCGTTTTGTAAAGCAGCTGAACAGCGCTGAGCTGGATTGCCATTGCGCTACGTTTAACAAAACTGCTAATCACGTTTAGGGCGCTTTTATTGTCATACGGATTTGAGCCTGCGCGCGGCAAATCAGTATATCAGCAAACGACTTCCTGTTTCGGACGTCATTATTGTTGTTATGACACACAAAGCCACGAGTGACGACTTGACGAGTGACTTCGTCTGTGTGGACTTCAGAATTGGGTCCAGAGATAAAGAAAATGTGATGGTGGCGCCATCTTGTGGCAAAGAGGAAATTTTAGGTTTTTAAGCATACTTCCGGGAACCCTTAAGTATTTCGGGATAAAAAGTATCCTATGTATTAGTCGAGTGCATTGTCTATCTAACTACCTATCAAATTTTATCCAAAACCGTTCAGTAGTTTCGACGTGAAAGTGGAATAAAGAAACAAACAAACAAACATCCATGTTTTCGCATTTATAATATTAGTGAGAAGCGAGATGATTAGCATTCGAAGATTACTTTTCATTATTTTTTTGTGTTTGTATCAAAAATGCTTTCATATAATATAAAGTCCAAAGTGAAGAAAAGGTATTTTTTGACCGACTTCAAAAAAAAGGAGGTTCTCAGTTTGACCTGTATCGTGTATGTATGTTTGTCCGCGATTTTGATGCGGTTTTCAGAAAGTATTTGTTACATTTAGGAGAAGGTTTTAATATTATAACTGACTTCAAAAAAAGGAGGTTCTCAGTTTAACCTGTATGATACGCGATTCAAGTCGGTTTTTTAACGTGTCAGCGTTGTCGATTTTTTACATATTACTAGCTTCATCCCGCGACTTCGTCCGCGTAGACTTCAGAATTGTGTCCAGAAATAAAGAAAATATTAAGATAGCGCTATCTAGTGACGAAGTGGAAATTTTGAGTTTTTAAGCATTCCTACGGGAACCCGGGATAAAAGTATCCTATGTGTTAGCCGAGTGTTTTATCTATCTCTACCTACCTACCAAATTTAATCGAAATACGTTTAGTAGTTTCGGCGTGAAAGCGGAACAAACAAACTGACCAACAAACAAACATCCATACTTTCGCAATTATATTAAGTGAGATGAATTTCAACAAACGATAAGTGTCGCGTACAATTAAAATACTTGCCGAGGTTTGCGAGGTCCTAATGGTTGGCAAAAACACATTGGGAATTACAAGATAAAACAGAAATACTTCAATTTAATTTGCGAAAGTGCATCTTACTACGCATAATCGATCGCATTTTATTAATGCATATAAAGATACTTCACACTATTAATATCGAATTTATTTTTGTGAAGTCACCCATATTCGATTATGAAATATTTAAAATATTACGAAGACAGAAAAAATAATTTAGCCATAGTTTTTGCAAGGTAATTAACCCTTAAGAGGTTGGTATACTTGTATCACATTAGCAGCTTTTGTGTCAGTTTGTTGATTTTAGTTATACTTGCATTTTTTTCTTACTTTCAATTGGTAAGCCCTTGGTTATATCTATTTTTGTATAGTACCTAATGGAAGTTTCACTTTCAGGATCAAAAGGACCACGCAAGTATGGATTTAAGAGTCGTTACACCGCATCCAAGTTGCAGGAGGCTCTCAATAAAGTCAGATCAGGAATGACTATATCAGAAGCTGTGAGTACGTACGGAATCCCGCGAAGAACGCTGCACAATAAATTGAAAAATAAGCACACAAAAAAATGTGGCAGCCCGTTTGCTTTTGCGAGAGATGAAGAATACGACATCATTCCACATATTGAAGCAATAGCTCAAAAATGCAATAAACTAACCACATCGGATTTGAGGGTCATTGTCAAGAAATATTTCGATTACAGCAAGAGAAAAGTGCCAATGTTTAAAAATAATTCTCCCGGGACATATTGGATGTCCAACTTTTTAAGAAGACACCCTTATTTAAAAGCTTACTTAACTACAAGTTCAAAGACTTCCAATAAATCAATTATCGATGAATATGATTTTAAAGAATGTAAGGATAGCTAATTTTTTAAAAATAACTTCTTGCAAGACATATTACTTAGACAGGGTGTTAAAAAAAGTGCGTTTGAGATTTTAAAGGGAAACTCAGAATCAAGTACAAAATGCAGGAAAAATATTGAAAAAATCCGCTCTTCAATTTTTTTTCAGTTTCTCATACAAATTCTTGATTCATTATTCAGATTTAGCAGGATTAATTAATGTTCTTAAAATAATATATTGCAGTGGAAAGAATTGCAGGATTCAGTTTGAATAAGCAAAATTGTTTGCCCGAACGGACCATACCTAATAGTTAGTACACATACAAGTTAGAAACTTTACTGTTACCGCTATCCGTACGAAGTGTTTCTCTGTAAAAGAATAATATAAAATATATTTCATTGTCACAGAGTTACCGTTTTTATTTAGTTTTTTTTTTAATCACAAAATTTAAATGTTAACAACCCATATTGTCCCCAAGGCAGAGGCAAAATGTAAATATTTACAAAATATTTTCTTATCACATTTTAGTAATCTAGTTCTTTAGTAGAATATATGTCACAGGGATATCACAAAATCAGGGATTTAATTAATACACACAGATACACAAAAACATTTTGTTATTATAGGCAGTGTATACTTTACGTTTGTATGACAACATAGAAAAATACACACAATACACAAAGGCAATTTGTTATTAGGCACTATGTACCTGATATTTTTATGACAGCATAAAAAGTCTTAATTATTATTATTAACATTGTTTTTGTATATCTGTGTGTATTTTTCAAAATATTTTTGTTCATTCAATACAAAGTAAGTATATTATTTTATTTTAGTGTAATTTAATGTATGGTGTATCAAAAAAACCTTTTAAATAGAACAGAATAATTTGTTTAGGGAAATGACAAAATCGTGTTATTATTTTAACAAATCCCGTAGGAATTTGATAAAATCCCTAATTTTATCATATGCATTCGTCATATAGATAGTAACTGCTATTTAAGCATGGTCATAAGGGTATCACACACGGGCGCTATATATACTATTTTATCTCACGATATCTGCACATAGTATAGCAAACTACCACACTTGGTGGCGATACGATAGTATATCATATCCATACCATAACCCCATACGCCATACCCACGCGTGCCGCCGCGCCGTGAACAAGTAAACATATCGCTCATAATAAAGGTCATATCATACAGGTCGCGTCAAACTTTAAGATCGCTGAAGGGTACTGAGAAGGGGAAGTGTGCGTTCACTTTGAATCCTCATGCTCGAATTTTGATATTCTGATTATGCCAATATTTATTGTCTAATAGTGCCCAAAGGAAAAAAATGTGCTATCGTAGTTTCAGAGAAAATCGAGTTTTTCACTGAGGCTGCTAACGGAATGTTTCGCTGGCAGTCACATCTCTGGAACCAAGGAACTACTTCGAAATTCGAGCATGAGGATTCTAAGTGAACGCACACTTCCCCCACTCAGTACCCTTCAGCGATCTTAAAGTTTGACGGGACCTGTACAAATTCACGATTCACGAACAAAACAAAAATGACAAGACAACCGACCGCCGCCGACTAATTTGACATTGACTTCGGTAATAGGAATGTTGACTACGTAAAAAAATTAAAGCCCCAAATCTTCTATTCTTATACTGGCTCTGATCTGATCTGAAGGTGGAATTCAATTGAAAAGAAGTACAAAATACAGGCTATAGTGTTTGTTCTTTGGTTACTCTCTTATTTTTTTCTAATCTTCCCGGTCGGATACAGGTCACTTAGAATCCTCATGCTCGAATTTCGAAGTAGTTCCTTGGTTCCAGAGATGTGGCTGCCAGCGAAACATTCCGCTAGCAGCCTCAGTGAAAAACTCGATTTTCTCTGAAACTACGATAGCACATTTTTTTCCTTTGGGCACTATTAGACAATAAATATTGGCATAATCAGAATATCAAAATTCGAGCATGAGGATTCAAAGTGAACGCACACTTCCCCTTCTCAGTACCCTTCAGCGATCTTAAAGTTTGACGCGACCTTAACGCAATAGTTTCTGTATCGCCAGGTATTACGTGACATCTTAAGATAGTATAGTATAGCGCCGTTGTGTATTGGTCCATGGATTTGCCTAGCGATATTTATCTTAGTAACACGTTTTGGGACAGAACGTCGACAGGTGAGCTTAAAAACTTTAAAACATTATGACACAGCGCCCACTGACGACTGACTTTGAGCTTTAATATCTGCCACATCGTCCAAGAGCGGGCCGGGTCCATATAAAATATAGTAAGATGACGTATAAGTGTAGTATTGCGAGATATTAGAGTCGCAAAGTGCCCAATCGTAAAGTTTTACAAGTTGCTAAGTGAACTACACGCACACATGCAATGGATTCTTGCACTGTGACTCAACGACTGAAGGCGCGTGTTTGTGAGTGGTTTTCCTCGCTTCAGGCGCAGGGATGCCGTGCGTCATCGTTTAAGAGCACGTTATAACGTTTTTTGCCATATAAATATATACGTTTTCTTATACATTTAGAGTGTTTTGTTACTGTATATTGTACAATTAGTTTCTCAATTGTTTAATTTTGTAAAATATCAAAGATATTACAAAATAATTCCACAATATTTAGATTTTAAATATTTGAAAACTATATAATTGGAATAGCTGGCTACTTCTTACTTCTTTTTATGTTATGAGGTTAGTTTATAAATCAGAACATTTTGTATAATTTATTGTGTGTTACTTACGTAATTCTTATTTGTAATAAAAATAAATTAAAAAGTTATATCCTAGCATTTTTATTTTTCCCTTTTGATAGTGTATGTTGTTTCACAATACTCTATAATTTTAATAATCTGTCTAAGTCGATCACGCCAGGAATTGCACTATAGTATAGTATCCAAGATTTGGTATGTGATACGAAATCATGTTCATTAGAGATGACGCCTAATAGCCGTAATGTCGTACAGCCCTCTAAATGTGACATGTAATACAACATCACGTTTGTGGGCGTCACATCTAGAAACGTTTGTTTCGTAAAGTACCATAGACCTAAGGTGTTATAGGACAACACGTTCATAGGCGGTCACGTCGAGAGACGTAATGTCGTATCACTCAACACAAAAAGTGCACAGTGAAGCACATCGTTATCAAACGGGATGCGTAAATGTATGGGAAATTCATGCGTCAGTTTACAAGCATTTTAGACATTTTTCTCGGCGTTCTGTCCCGGTACGTGTTAAGATAAAATATTATAGTATAGCGTAATATATGTGACGCTCTTTATCTGAAAACATTTTCTATATTTAACCCAACTTTTTGTGCGTGTTCTACAGAAAAAAAGCAATATTAAAACCCCATTTTTTATAATTTCCATTAGGGTTGTCAAGGCTGTACGCATATTTATTGTGACCTAACCAAAATACTTCATAATTATTACTCTTACTTAATTGGAGATAATTACTTTTTTCGTTTTTAGACCAGTTTCGTTATTAGTTCTTATAACATAAGTACTGGTTTCCAGTTGAATACGTCAAGTCGCAGCGCGGGAAGACCCTCCTATGTGTCGGCGGGTACAAGTTCAGTATAGCAACACCTGTCAACGCAAGAAGAGCGCGCTAGAGATGCTCCACGCACAGCTTTAAGAAATGTCGAGCGGCGATCTACACTTACGATTACGAGGTAACCAAGATTAATAACATCCACAATCACTGAAGCCGTAGCTTATTTCGTCATCTTTGTCTCGACAACTGAGAATAAACGTTTTTGATTATTACAAACTGAATTAATTCACTATGCATGTATCGCTTAAACCTTACCTATGTACCTCTGCATCGCATCGGCTCCCACCAGTACAGAAGGTTGCCGTATGTCAAGGCGCCCAGCACGGGTAGCATGAGGGCATAGACAAACCTGTTTGTCGCGCCAAACGCGAGAAACAGCTCAGCTGTTTCTTTCATTAGCTTAGCGTTAGAACGGAACAAATGCTTTTAAAACTTGCGTCGCGCGCGAGATACGTCGTTATGCTACCGGTGCAGGTGGCTGTGCATCAAGGAAACTACGTATGTCATACTTCAGTCGTCATGATGAATGATATTATTACTTTTAAAAGGTATGACCATTACCATTAAGTTTAAAACAACTGTACATATTTATATCTACTAGGTAATTGATAATTATTATGTTACAGTGATTTTGGATAGTTTATAAAATTACATCAATTTTTTTCGTATTTTAATATCTTGTTTCTTTGTCCACCGTCAAATAACGGATTAGTATACAATGTAATGTGTGATGTAAAACGTAAAGTGCCTGTATTTCTTTGATATTTAAATAAATAAATAGTTCTAATTTGAAATTCTGGTTTTATTTTTTCTGCTGCCATAACAGTTTACTATTTGCAATTTTTATTAAATCAGTCAAATCAAATACTTTTTTTCATACAATACATACAAAAATAACAAAAGAAAAAGAAACAAGTAGACAATCTAGGCGGTCTTATCGCTAAAAGCGATTTTTTTCACACAAACCGTTTTATTAATTAATCAATTAATTACTCCAGCGCGTACCGAAGAAATAAAGTTTATTTACTTCCATTTGGGATGCCCCCCGCCTACGACTGTTGACAATCAGATCCATCCAATTTCTATCATAATCTTTAACATTCTACACCCTCAAATAATTAAGGATGTCATTTGTATCAATTCATGTCTCTGACTTCAGTTTTATTCATTATATTCCTATGTATACAATCATGGTGTAACGAAGGTTCTAAATGAGACATTTATCAAGGTCCGAATTTCCGTTACAGCATGGTATTTTGTGACCAGTCAACGTGGACACAGACTTCTAGTATTTATGGGGAACCGCTACAGTAGAGAGTACGAATCAGGTGCTAAATTGGTATGGCGCTGCATCAAGCGAAATAGTGGTTGCAAGGCGAGGGTGACCACATACACGGGGGAGCCCGTATCTTACACCGAGCATGTTCCTCATTAGGACTGTCTTTATCTACTGCTTCTTACAGCTACAGTTATGTCATGAAAGTCTCCTAATAATGGATAAAATACGTTCATCATGATCATCATCATGTTTTCAGTCGAAAGACATTCACTTCTAAGCATGGGCTACTTCTAAAGGGGTCGTGCCACGGTATAGCCAAGTGAAGCTTGCGTGGTTGTATTTCATCATGCGGTTAACTAACTACAGACATGGTCATAACCTGAAGGGGTTCGAGTTATTGGCATTTATATCGACCGTTTCGATGCTTTATAAAAGACGTTAATCCATTCGAACCAGCTTCTAGACGGCTTAAAAATGTCTGACACTAGTGTTGGTCACTAGCCCCGCACCTCTATTAATGCGAATTTGGCCCCGTGTGTGGAGTATGGCCTAACTTTCCCAAGTACGGAAATAGACCCGTGCCAAAGCAGACGATATGGGTTGTCAACGACCCCTAAAGCATGAATCTGAATATCTCAGCCATATACATTTGTACAAGCTTTACCAGAGCATCAGTCAAGCGGGTAGAGCATTGCCTGACATTATATCTTCGGGCCTGCTTTGCCCCTCGAAAATCTTCCTTTTTTGGCGAGCGAGCTTAAGAATCTACCTACCCATTGCCACTTCAACTTGCTCACGCTATCGACTGTGTAGGTTGATTCTTCTTAGGATTTCTTCTCTTCATATTCAAACATGTACAAAACCACCTAGCGAAGTTCTCTCCACAGCCAGCTTAGCTACTATGTGTTTGAGCGTGAAGTCAATAACCACAACACAAACTGGTATATACTTTTGTTTTATATCAGTTACGTGATCTGATCGTGGAATCCTATTGACATTGTAGACTCGTAATGCAGATGTCCCCCCCCCCCCTGTAACTTCTAAAATAAGAGAATGATAAACCTAAAAAAAATATATAATGTACATTACCATGCAAACTTCCACCGAAAATTGGTTTGAACGAGATCTAGTAAGTAGTTTTTTTTAATACGTCATAAATCGTAAACCGCAATTTACAACGAACGAACGAACTACAAGAACTTTTATATTATGTTACTTGCTGCTACGGAATCCTTCATGGGCGAGTCCGACTCGCACTTGGCCGCTTTTTTTATTATGGCTGTCTATATTTGGATATGTTCATATCCGATGTTACAAAATCACCTTGTGTAGAGGTAAAGAGTTTTAGATTTGGACGGAAATAAACGTTCTATACTGTTTTTCTTTTTGTATCAATGCAATGGCCTAATAACGTTTCATCTGTCGTAAACCGAATACATACAAATGAAAGAATATACTTTTGTCATTAGAATTTAACTTAAAGTTACCTATACATATGTATTACTTTTTATTACCAGGTTCCTTCATCTACAACAATCGTGGTAACAGAGCGTTGTTGATCGATGGCAACCGTTACTTTAAACATCGCGTAACAGATATGAAGGTTTATTGGAGGTGCATTAAAAAGTATGTTGGGTGCAGAGCGATGGCCGTCACAATCGAGGATATAGTGGTGTCTTGTACTGCGCATAACCATCATTAAAACATATAGTTTCTGGTGAATTTTTGTTGTTTAAAAGCTAAATTATCGTCAACATCAATCGTGTACTTATTTACTTACTTATTTTTATAGGAATACGAGTAGGTATGTACTATACGTGATTTGAATACTTTTTTGTATTTAAGTTTTAAATATGGTGATTGCATTGATCTGTAGCCTTTTTTATTTCGGGAATGTTATAAAATATATTAAATTATAATAAAAAAAACTTTGATTTTATTTCACTTCATATTTTTTTGCTTATTTAAGTATCATAAACAGTAGAACAGTTACAAGAAGGCCTTGGCACTGTGTACACTGCAGAATAGTATTTTTTTTTCAGTTTTATTTATGGAAAATAGTCGCAGTAACAAAATGCTAGTGTTCATGAAAAGCCGCTACAGCAAACACCGTGAATCAAACGATAAGATCTCATGGCGCTGTTTCATGCGCTACGTGGGCTACAGGGCGATGGTGACTACGTTTTTGATGGGATTATAGTGAACACGGACCACATTAGCCTATTCATCAGCGAGCGAATTCCTTCAAGAGCAAAATAGTATATTTACAAAACTACTATAAACAGGGTATAACAAAATAGTTGTAGAAGGTAAATACAAAACTGGCCTGACTTTTTATTGGCAAGTTCGCAATGTCTCACAATAAAAGTTGCATTGTTTTTGTTCTAAATATAGCTTTTCTCAAATTGTTTTTCATTTTTATAATTTCATGTAAAGTTTATATTTTTTTTGTAAATTATTGACTTTTGCGTTAATATCTGTAGGTACTTCGGTTCTATGGGTGGAATCACCAACTAAATAGTGTCGAGTTATTAATGCTCCCCAAAACGTGTATGAAACTTCTTTCAATATTAAAAGAATTATACCATTATTGTCATTACAATAAATGTTTTATAAAGGCATACTTAAAACCATCTTAGTTTTCATTTTGTACTAACATAATATTAAATTCATATTCAGATACATCTTATATGTACCTACATATTTCAATACTTATATTTTTTCAACTGTAACAATACTGGTAATGAACCTATAAGAGATATACAGCTTCCTTAAGAACGTCTAAGATGTAAACGTTTTAGGCAATAGAAAAATATTGTGGTGAGTTTTATTAGGTATATCAAAAATGAAGCGAGTATTTGAATTACATGAGAGATGTTATTGTATTTACTGAAGTTGGTAAAATTATGTATGCCGAGAAACATTTTATGTATAGTAAACATTTTTCATAGTATTTTATGCTAATTTAAGTACTTTATTGCAGGATTACGCGAGAAAAGGTGTATTGGCCACATCTTCAAACGTGGTTCCAAAAAGAGACGTTGCGTCGGTTGTTACGGTAAATTAAGACTCACGTTAAATAGCTCACAGGTGGCCAAAAAAACGAAAAAAAATATGACATTATGTGTGCAATGTGACCGGTCAATATGTTTATCCTGCTTCAATGAAAAACACTTCCCTTACTTATAATACTAGATTTACCATTCTTAAGATATTACGAAGTTCCGCTGTAAAGTAAGTTTTATTATACCATAATAAGTAAATGAATTCTCTATCCATTTTAAAAGAAGAAACAGTCATGTTTGTATTGTCATTTTACCATAACTGATTCGATTATTTCCTGAAACACTCTCTATAGACATTATGCAAAGAACTATTGTATATTTTCTTACAGCATACTTCATTGAAAGTAATCGCGGGAACACAATGCTTGTGTTTATGGGGAAACGCTACAGCAGAGACTGCGAATGCAACGGCAAGGTGTTTTGGCGATGCACCAGGCGTGCCCGCCCAGGGCTGCCGGGCAACTGCGACAACATATGAGAGTGAAGTTACTGAACACAGTCTGCGTTAGAATGTACTGTAAAACGCACATCGCCCTAAGTAGCACATAACTGATTACTGAACATAGTAGTACTGCGTAAAAGGGCCACTCTCTTATTCTGCCGATCCACATTCCACGCAAAATACTACATTAAAACTACTTTAAATATCATATTTCTAACTGACTTCACAAAAAGGAGGAGATTTCGGATTCGACTTTATGTTTTTTGTGTGTATGATACGCGATATCTCCGCCGATTGTAAACGTATTTTATTGATACTTTTTTATTTGAAAGATTATGACTCCAGAGCGGTCGCATGTAATAAATTGTTACTAAATCGGTTCAGTAGGTACTTTATAGCAAATTAACAATAACAAAAAATAACATATCAGAATTGTATTTGTTACTATTGAGTCGCTTATTTTGAAGTGTTTAGCGTTGTTAATTATTATTTAATAGTTAGTTATTATAACGCGACAGTGTGTTGTATCTGGGGTTTGGCTGTGAGGTATACTTATTTCATTTGGACATTATTGTTTTTGTTTCATCCCGATCATATCCTTACATGGCAACCCTTCCAGTATTGCCTTTTGGGCAGAAGTTACATTAATCTTTAACATTACGGGAAACACTAGCATATAAAAATATTTTTTAACTTGTGCCTGTAAAAAAAAAAAAAAAAAAAAAATAATAATTTATAATCACACATGTCTTGAACTCTATATTTTTTTATATTTGAGTTGATTGAATGAAAGGTAATTTGCTGTTTACGATTTATGACGTATTAAAAAAAAACTACTTACTAGATCTCGTTTAAACCAATTTTCAGTGGAAGTTTGCATGGTAATGTACATCATATATTTTTTTCTAGTTTTATCACTCTCTTATTTTAGAAGTTACAAGGGGGGGGGGGGGGGGACACACTTTACCACTTTGGAAGTGTCTCTCGCGCAAACTATTCGGTTTAGAAAAAACTTATATTAGAAACCTCAATATCATTTTTGAAGACCTATCTATAGATATGTCACACGTTTAAGTTTGATGAAAAAAAAATTTGAATTTCAGTTCTAAGTATAGGGAACCCCCAAAATGTATTGTTTTTTTTCTATTTTTGTGTGAAAATCTTAATGCGGTTCACAGAATACATCTACTTACCAAGTTTCAACAGTATAGTTCTTATAGTTTCGGAAAAAAGTGACTGTGACATACGGACAGACAGACAGACAGACAGACATGACGAATCCATAAGGGTTCCGTTTTTTGCTATTTGGCTACGGAACCCTAAAAATAACAAAAATATTGGGTCATTCCTGAAGTTTTTACATATTTTCTTTTTTATGTTATTTGTTTATTAAATACCAATGAAACGTTAAGTAACCATAAAAATAATTAATAGTCTCCAAGCTTATTGATAACACTGCTCCAAACTTCCAGCAACTTAGTTACACCATTGAAAGTTCCATGTTCATTTAACCTTTGAATAATATCTTTTAGTGATGAATCGAGGTCAGCTTTATTTGTAAAACATATTCTGGGTAGTTCTCTCTTAACATTGTCAGTTATAATCGCAGCGGTTCATGTCCGGCGAATAAGGTGGGTGCATTACTTCAGCCCACCCTCTCTGCTCTATCAAATTCTGGATAATGTGACATTTATGAGCTCTCGCGTTGTTATTGAGAATCAGAGGAGTTGTAATGTGTCGTGAAGCAGCCCAGTCCAGTATGTGGGTCTCTAAAAATGTGTGGTAGCGCTTAGCAGTCATGGTGAAGTTTTCATCAAATGTTGTCCAAAATGCGACGCCAGTGACATCCATACCCACAGTTAGAAGTATCTTGCGCTCGTGAAGCTTGGCACGAAGAATAGATTGAGGTTAAAAATAGACCTGTCTCATCTATGCAAATCAACGATTACAACATTTTAGAAGATCGCTGATGCCAATGCAAGTTTTTATGCGCGATCTCCAACCGAAATTCCTTCTGGTCTTCTTTCAGTGTGTGTGACAACCATGTGGACAACTTACTGACCAACCTCAAATATTTCGTCAAAACTCTATATACTGTAGTATTGGGGATATCAATATGCTGGCTGAGACTTTCCACGGACCAGTTATTTGTTTCACGCAATGCCTCCTTAATTTTCTCAGTGGCATCAGATCTAGAATTATCTTCTATTGGTCGACCCTCCCTAGACAGGTCTTCAGCCTCAACTCTTCCTTCTTTGTAAAGTTGGGTCCATCTGGCTTCTGTCCTTTTACTGAGCGCATTATCACCCAGACACTTTAGAAATGAAAATTTTTCTGAAGTAATTTTCTAACAAATCGCAGCTGATCGACCTTCTTAGAATGTGAAGTGTTTATTTTGCTCCGATTGCGTAGATCCCATGACGGTATAGTTTTCATAAGTATAGCATATTATGCCATTTTTCGAGTGTCATCCTCAATATAAAATAAACAAACGTATTATTAGTGCGTTTTAAATAATAATGGTAATGTGGTTTATTCTCAAAGTATATTCTCCTCAATTTCAGCAAGTTTCAGTTTTAAACTTAATGATCATTTTAACTATTTGGTGTCATCTATGATTTTGTCTCCTAGATCTTTTGTTTTGCCTTTCTAATAATTTGTGATTTGATATTTCAGTTCTTTGGGTCCGCAATATAAAGGGCAAAGAAATTGCTATAATTGACGACTACAATTACATTTATAAAGATAAAACGAAATCTACTGTGACCTGGAAATGCCCCAAGCAGCCCGGTGGCCGTAGCTGCAGCGCGCGGCTCATCACGACGCACAACAAGTCGCTGCTTCAGGCGAACACGGCGCACTCGCACCCGCCAAGCGCGTTTATTATAAAGAATGGGATGTACATCAGAATCAATCAATAATTTTTTTAGACAATATTTTAGAGGCATATGTACAATACTGGCGTGAGACGTGTTAACTTGGGCTTCTAAGTATACTGAAACTAAACATCTTATGAAAAAATTGAAACTTCCTATACAAATCGATCAGATGTTTGGACAATTTTGTATGGAGAATTTAAATTGTTTTGCATTACTGTATATATTTTGTTACAACCTGTATATATAATTTTTGTACAGAAAAAATATTTTATAGTTATTCAGACTGAGTATAGTTTTCCATATAAGTCTGAATAATGAATCAATATTTTTACGGGAAACTGAACAAAAGAATTTAAGCGCGTATTTTTTAATTTTTTTTCCTGTATTCTATACTTGATTATCTAAAGATTTCAATGCATGTTTAAACACTTTATATATGTACTATCGACAAAATTATACAGGTATGCATACAAAACCCGATTTATGTAAGAAATATAATAAAAATTGATACGTGGTAGTTTTTCTATTATCTTTGTACTTTAGAAAAGTTTGTTCTTACCTATAATAATAGTGCAGCGGTGAAAAGTTTCGGACGTATAACGTCTCCCTGTCTCATTCCACGCTGCAGCCGGATAGCTTTCGAATTCTGATCCTGGAGGTGGACCGACATGGTGGCGTTTAAATACAAACACTTCAACATTTCGATGTATCGATAAACGATTTGGCACCGTTAGAGAGACTGTAACATAGCCCAGGTCTCGATCAAATCAAAGGCTTTCTCATAGTCTACAAACGCCAAGCATAGCGGCCGATTATACTCTTCGGTCTTCTGCAAATCTGCCGCAGCGTATGTGTGTGGTCTATGGTACTGAAGTTTTTTCGGAAACCGGCTTGTTCGGGAGGCTGGAAATCGTCAAACCTGCATGCGAGACGATGCGTAATGACTCTCGAAAACAGCTTGTAGACATGGCTCAGGAGTGAGATGGGTCTGTAATTTTTAAGCAGAGTCTTTTACCCTCCTTGAAAAAGAGCACCACCACACTTCTGTGCCATGCTGTAGGCGTTCATCCCTCGAGCATACCGGTTCTCCACCTACTTTTAGAAGCTCAGCCGTAATTCCATAATCATCCGGTGCCTTGTTGTTCTATGAGAACCATCCTAATCTTGCACAGGCTGATGTCTGGGATATCTTCGGTATATATCAATCTGGCTCTCGAGTCTTCAGCCAGATTACTGTCAAGTAAGCGTGTAGTCGTGTATAATTTTCTGTAGAACTTCTCAACTTCTTCAAACAGCTCAGGCTCGGATGACACGACTCTGTCATCCTCAGTCTTCAGCTTTGTCAGTTGGCTTTGACTAGCAGACAGATCCCTTGCGAATACTTTTGATCCTTTATTGCGCTCAATATCCTCTTTGATACGATTGGTATTAAATTGGCGTATATCGCGGGTTAGGACTTGGAGATCTGTCTGTTTAGTCGCCGATACTGACAAGCATCTTCAGAGGATTTCAGAATCCGGCTCCGTCTTTCCTCCATGAGCTTGCTAGTAGGGTCCGAGATACGAGATTCTGTTCACCGCTGCACTGAAAGACGTTTTCAGGCTTCTGGATTAGAGAGGACTCGGCATTACCATCAATGGCGAGTACACCACCCACCTTCGATTTGCTGATGATATCGTGGTCATTGCTGAGACCTTGGAGGACCTAGGCGAAATACTCGATGGACTCAGTAGAGTCTCCCAACAAGTGGGTCTTAAAATGTCAACAAGTGGGTCTTAAAATGAATATGGTCAAGACGAAAATTATGTCAAACGTCCGTGTTACACCCTAACTCCTCGGAAGGTTGGAGACTCTACACTCGAAGTTGTTGACGGATATGTATGCCTGGGACAAACAGTTCAGTTAGGTAGGTCCAACTTCGAGAAAGAGATCATTCGTCGAATTCAAATCGGCTGGGCAGCGTTCGGAAAGCTCCGCAATATCTTCAAGTCTAAAATACCGCAGTGTGTATCATTAATTATATTTATTTTTCACATGTTAAATTCGGTCTCTCTTAATTAAATTGCTAAGACTTACTATTTTTAATACACAAATAAATATTTTATAAGTAATAAGATAATAAACTATTTATCTTTTAGTATTTCCTTATTTTATTTTATGAAAAATGAAACGAAAGCCTTGAAAACGTGCTTTCGTTTCATGGCTCAGGAAATTACATTGGTGTAGTTTTAAATGATGTATAATGTGCATTCACAAATATAATTTAACTATAATATAGAGGTGCTGGACCAGGTACTCAGGGACTCAACACGCACAGTATTACAGTTTAATAGATACATTTTTTGACCACTACAGCACCAGATGAAAGTCACTGTTTTGTTACGCAGTGCACGTGTTAATTTATTTTCAGATGTTCCAAAGTTTGTTATGTCCCGACTAGGCAACATGCAAATACATATCGGCATATATCACTTCACTTATGAAAAGAATTCCGGTAATGACTTCAAGAAGCGGTGGAGATGCACCCATAATGCAAAAACAAAATGCAAGGCCCACATCTGGACTATTAATGATGAAATTGTTAAATGCAACAATTATCACAACCACTAATAATATTACTGAATTTCCATTTATGGACCTACTTTCTATACATGTTTTAAATATCGTGTAATTCATTAACCGACTTCAAAAAAGGAGGAGGTTTTCAATTAACACAAGAAACATAGAAAAATTAATTGTAGTTGTTACGGTTGAAGTGGGTTGTTTTTAACGTGTTCAGCGTTGTCAAATATTTTGGTGTCATTTGACTTTTCATTTTGAATTTTCATTCATAAAAACTGAGGGGAAATATTGAGAAATGTTGTCAAACCCTTTGTTTGTCTTTTCAGTTTGCCTGCTCAGTCTGATTTAATTGCAGCTGTTTTTTGAATTTATTCTGTCGATGAGTAAATTATTAGTATAATAATTGTTTTTCTGTATTGACTAAATAGTGTGTTTGTTAAAAATGTAATAATTTTTAAAGAGTTTTAAACAAATAAGTGTGTTTTAATAAGCATTTTCATATTATATCACGGGCCAGATGACCGTGTGTGATTTGTCCCGGATATTATTATTATTATTATTATTATTATTACTTATGAATTATCATAGATTGTTTCATTAAATACATTGAATAATATACTAGCTTTTGCCCGCGGCTCCGCACATGTGAATATTGTTTTCATTACTGTTTTTAAGCACAGCTTTATGTAAGCACAGAAATGTTTTTCGCAGATCCACCACCACTATCCACTAAGTCTCAAAGTTAGCTATATGCCGAATTACAGTAACATCTGTTAAGTTGTTTTGAAATAAAATAACACCAAAACGTTTCAACGATCCCTCGGGAACTCTGATAAATTTTAGGGATAAAAAATGAATAATATCGACAGTTTTAATTTTATTTTCAGATGTTCCAAAGTTCGTGATGTCCCGAAAAGGAAACACGCAAATACATATCGGCATATATCACTTCACTTATCAAAAGGAATTTAGTAATGACGTCAAGAAGCGGTGGAGATGCACCCACAATGCAAAGCCGAAATGCAAGGCCTACATCTGGACTATTGACGACGAAATTGTTAAATACAACAATAATCATAACCACTAGTAAAATTACTACTTTTTTTCATGCTACATTTCTTCTTAATTTTTTTGAGCTAATCCGAAATTTCATACTAAGAATAATTTTATCCTTTATATAGTCAGCTAGTCTTGTATCAATATTTCATTTGAACCACTTTCACTTTGTTCGTTTCTCCGGTAAGTTCTTTTAATTTCAGATGCTCCAAAATTCATGAGGTCCTCACAAGGCATCATGCGAATACAAACTGGGAAACATTACTTCACACTTCATAAGGATTCCAGTAACGGCATCAAAAGGCGATACGTGCATAAAAACTCGAAGGAAGGGCTGCAGGGCTCACAGCAAGCACGACGATCGAAAATGCAATTGTTAAAGTGAACAATGAACATAATCACTAAGTGAAACCTTTGTTACTTATACTGAACATGCCTTTTCATTCCCATATAAATTAAAATAAAATACTTTTACTTTGTCGAAAATAGTTTCACTATTGTTGTTATTTAAGGTCTGCTTTTGTGTGTGGAGATGCGATGACAGCCCTTTTTTTTTTTTTTTTTTTTTATGGCATAGGTGGCAAACGAGCAGACGGATCACCTGATGGTAAGCGATTACCGCCGCCCATAGACACCCGCAACACCAGAGGAGTCACAAGTGCGTTGCCGGCCTTTGATATGGGAGTACGCTCTTTTCTTGAAGGTTTGAATGTCGTATCGGTCCGGAAATACCGCAGGCGACAATTCATTCCATAGTTTGGTTGTGCGAGGCAGAAAGTTTCTAGTGAAACGCACAGTTGTGGACTGCCAACCATCTATGTGATGGGGATGAATATATTGTCGCGTAGAACGATGGCGAAAAGAGGCGGCAGGGATCAATCCGAACAATTCCTCGGAGCAATCCCCATTGTACGTGCGATAGAGAATACAGAGCGAGGCTACATCTCTACGCAGCGCCAAGGAGTCAAGCCGATCTGAGATATCCTGGCAGCCGACGATTCGAGTTGCTCTCCGTTGAATACGGTCCAGAGGGAGAAGCTGGTACTGGGGTGCCCCTGCCCAGAGATGAGAACAGTATTCCATGTGAGGCCGAACCTGCGCCTTATAAAGTTGCAGGCGATGGGCCGCAGTGAAATACCGTCTCGATCTATTGAGCACACCAAGCTTCTTCGAGGCTAATTTAGCCTTACCCTCTAGATGACCACGGAACTGGACTTCACTCGATATGTCGACACCAAGGATTCCGATACTAGCTGAGGCATTAAGGGGAGTGTCCTCAAAACGAGGTGATACGACAAATGGCATTTTCTTGGCAGTGAACGCGCAAAGCTGTGTCTTAGTGGGGTTAAATTGGACCAAGTTAATCCGACCCCATTCTGAGACTTTCTTTAAAGAGTCCTCAATTTCTGACACAAGTTTGCTTCGGCTCTCGATGACGTTTTCCCGAGAAATATTAGCACGGCCGGTATAAAAGGCATCACCTGTGCTGTCATCCGCATAACAATGAGTGCTGCTGATTTGCAGCATATCATTGATATGCAGAAGGAACAGTGTAGGCGAAAGCACACAGCCTTGAGGGACACCAGCATTCACAGACATAGAATCTGAGCATGCACCGTCGACTACGACCTTTATGCTTCTGTCTGCAAGAAAACTAGTGACCCATTTGCATAATTCCTCGGGAAGCCCATAAGAAGGAAGCTTCGCAAGAAGTGCTTTGTGCCAAACCCGATCGAAGGCCTTCGCTATGTCCAAACTAACCGCCAATGCTTCCCCCTTAGTCTCGATCGCCTGTGCCCAACGATGTGTCAGGTAGACAAGAAGATCACCAGCGGACCGGCCCTTACGGAAACCGTACTGTCGGTCGCTAAGCAGCTGGCGGTCCTCTAGATACCGAAGGAGCTGGCTATTGATAATGGACTCCATTATCTTTGAGAATAAGGGGGTTATGGCTATCGGCCTGTAGTTGGACGGATTCGAGCGGTCACCTTTTTTAGGGATCGGGTGCACCAAAGCTGTTTTCCATGACTTCGGGACTACGCCAGAAGAGTAGGAAAGCCGAAAAAGGCGCGTTAAAACTGGAGCCAACTCTGGAGCACACACCTTCAACACGATGGGAGGGATTCCATCGGGCCCACTCGATTTATGAATGTCGAGGGAAAAAAGTGCTTTACGCACTGAGCGTTGGTGGAACCGGATATCCGGCATACAGCTCTTGCACCGCTTTATTTACAGCTTTATTTACTTGCTGTCTCCTCTCTAAACCTCTCTCTTTGTAGACCAATTAATATTTATATTGTACATTGATCTTTTCAATTTGACCCACTCAATCTTTCATCCTGAATATAAAAAGGCTGTTAAAAAGTGCGTTTGAAATTTTAAGGGTTTACTCAGAATTAAGTATATAGGAAGAATATTGAAAAAATCCGATTGACAATTATTCTGTTCATTTACCCATACTATATCTGAATAGTGAATCAAAAATTTGTATGGACAAGTGAAAAGAAATGAGTTTGGAATTTTTTGTAAAATTTTTCTGTATTTTTCACTTGATTAGGAGTAAGCCCTTAAAATTTCAAACGCGCTTTTTTAACACCCTGTATATTTAAGTGTCTGTGCTAGATCTAGTGAAATGTCATGCACTTGCAAAAGGCATCAACAAGTACCTTCTGCAATGGTCTTGGGTGATCTTTCTACGTAGCATCGAATATATAGAGAAATCATACCAGACCTACAACTCCATTTCTTTAGGTATTTAAATTAATGTGAACAATGGTTATATGTTCTTTTATTCATATCTGTATCTTTCAATTCCCAAATAAAAAAAATGAATGGCGTGTTTCACACAAAATATGTAAAGTAATCTCAGTACCCATGTTTCCAAGAAATATCAGAATTTTAACAAGCACATTTCAATAAAAAAAACTGTCCACAAGCTAGTTATAAAAAAACGTGTTTAGCATACCTATGTTAATTCTGATCACAAACAGAATAAGATAGGAATAACTTCCGCATCCTTACAGAAGCAGTATTTACGATGTCCCGCTGCGGCAAACCAGCCATCGAGATGAGAGGCTTCCGGTACAACAAGTACAGCGGGTCGCGCGGGCGGCGGGCGCTCTGGCGGTGCGTGAAGAAGGGCCATAATGGGTGCAAGGCCACCCTCACTACCTTCGATGATATTATAGTTAAAATTAACTATATTCATAATCACGACTAGTTTACATTCATGATAATTTATTTTCTTTTATAAACAAAAAAGATATAATGATAGAATTGCCTTATGCGTAAAAGATAGGCTTCGTTGGTGAGCAGAGTGCGTGTCAGCGCCAATGACGGCCATGACAGCAGATAGATCTGATTGATGCTACTTGAATCACTGCTGCAGAATTCTATCAATTAATAAATCAAATGTAGGAACTTATTGGCCAAACAGTTTAAATGTAGAGATGAACAACATGTCTTCATTACAATTCATAATGTTTTTATTAATACTTCGCATAAGTTTAATATTTTATGTTTACTGACAAACTAATCCACATTTGATATTATTATTTTATGGTAATTAATTTAGATAATTACCATAGATTAATTTTTTTAAATGCAGTTTTTATTATTAAGTACCTAAATTATATCAATCATAGTAAGTAAATCATAATTTAATTTACTCAGCCGTCGAATGCTTTATTGATGTCAATTATTATACAAATATTTTATTTCATAACTTAAACAATGTCGCGTTATGATATACGATACAACAGAAACAATCCATACTATAGATGACGTCATAGTTAATATAACACATGAACACAGTCACGTCTGATTAATTAGGTATTATTTCTTTGACGTGGAATGTCTTTGGCTTAATTTGAAGGTTTTTTTTAACAATCCTTAAACTACCAGAGCAAAATATAATCTTGTATAATACACTATTAAAGGGAAAAGACAAATTATTATTATGTTTAAATAAATTAAGTTCGATTTCGTAGTCTTTTTAATCAGCCTTGGAATAATTAACATTTATAAGCAATAATTTTAGAAACAAACGCAGCTCCTAACTGAATAAGTGTTGAAGCGTAACGGTATAAGCTGTGTAAGTTATTGAAGATATTACACAAACTTATTGTGCCTATCTGTTTTATTTATAGTTAGTTAAATACATACTCTTACAGTTTTTAGTAAATTATGTTTAATTTTTTATACTCTCATACTTTATATTATTAAGTAAATTATTTTTAACTCATTCAAGTTTTTTTATTTATCAAACGCCATTCAGTTTAACATTCAGTGTCACGACAAGCCTCAAAAAACTTTAAAATATCGGTTTTGCCTTTTTCTTCTGTCTAAGCGATATACCTTATTTTATTTCAGTGAAGTGGGTTCTAGACACGGCAGGTAAAGAGCTGCTTATTATTGACGGGTACCCGTTTCGTTACGAGAGGAGTACCAAATCTACGATGAACTGGGCCTGCCCCAGCCACCACGTCTGCAGGGCGCGCGTTACCACCAAGAAAGACAAGCAAATAGTGCGCGCTAACATCAACCACACGCACAAACCGACGAGATTTAAGATCCAAAATGGAAAGTATATGAAGGTGTACAAAAAGCCACGACCCTAACTGTTCTAAAATATTATGATTATAAACTATTATTGAAAGTAAAATAAAAACATTAAAGTGCAGACATAGTGTAAGGTAAAATAGTTAAGGCTGAATGTTTTAATTAATTTTTTAATTAACTTTTGTTTAATTACACATGCGAATCTCCAGCGTCACACGTTGTTCACCAGATCATCTTTGGCACAGCGGCACTCTATCGAACCGCAGTATTCACAAGTTCTTGAAATAGTTGCTAGCGCATAAGTATTTTTGAGAATATCTTTCTTTGTTTTTAACTCTCTTCAGAGAACAATGAAGTGTTTTAATAAACTTCGATTTAATTTCATACTTAATAAAAAAATTAGTAGATCGGGTTAGTCAGCCACCAAAAAAGTTGCTTCCGTCACTGACACTGACTGAATCGTCTGCAATAGACGTATAGGCCATTGATGAATTAAGAAAATTGCAAATAGGTAAAGTAAGAGCAACGCGATTCTTTACAGCCAAATTGTCACTGGAATAGTTCTTTGGGAAAATAAAAGTAGGTACCATCAAGCATGTACATAAAAACGACTTGATTTCTTGTAAAGTATGCATCAAATAATTGTACTTGCGTACTTATATTATAACATTTATTATTCCAAAGTAAATTGTGGTTTTGCTGTTTTTTGCAATTTTCGGTTATCACTATCAGTTATCACACAAAAGTTTGCTCTGGACGGGAAATTCCATTACCTTATTTTACTAAGCAGGAGTGCTAAGTACCACTAAAGCTAATCCAATATCAATCAATAACAAATTGTGTAATAATTATAAAAACCAGAATTATTTTCTATTAAGTACATTATTACAGATAATAAACTAAATTTAAATACATTTTATATGAAGTATCCAACAAAGTCCATTTTATATGAAGCATCCAACAAAGTCCACCGCAATTTTAAACGCGCACTCGAGAATGCACTTTTCTGAAATGAAAATTATACATATTACCTATAACTAAATTAATAACTAAAAAATAATGGCTTCACACGTTTACTGTGACTGTACGTGCTTTGCATAGATAGACCATTATCGTCTATGCACAACACAATAAGTCTATCAAATTAATGGAAGTAAATACTTACTTTCAGTAAAACACGAAATGAAATCCTTTATTATTCTGATTATACAGAGGATATCGAATTTCAGGGGTTCCTTTGTTTCCGGATATTCCAACATTTTATCTTGCTGTTTTATGATTTCTAGCTCTCTTTCTCTAGCGACAACAGATTCAAGTGGAGACACAGTGCGGTGGGGCGGCGCGGGCGCATCCGATGCGCGCTCCACAGCCGCTGTGGCCACGGCGAGCGCAACGGAGGCCATTAAACATACCGTTACCTTCATCGTCATTTCTGTCCGATCGTCTGTATTACACACAATATAGTGACTTTTTCGCATAATGGGTGATAAAATAAGTCAAATGTAACATATAAAACAAAATATTTAAAATACTCAACTGCTTTTATGGTAATCAAACAAAAAATAATATTATTATGTGTTCCTTTTATTACGAATAATAAACATATTTCAATAATTACGTTGTATACATTTTACTGCCGATTTTTGAAATATGTTAGGTTGTATATTTTTTCCGAACGCGACTCATCAGCCAATAGACATATACTGCTGAATAAAGGCCTCCTCCAAGGATTACTATGCCGACCGGTCTTGCACTGCCTGCATCCAGCGGCATTCCTTCTGTGACCGTGCTATGCTCGGATTTCCTTAGTGACCAAAACAGAAATAAGGAGATAAGGAGAACTAAAGTAACCAGCATAGCACATAGAATCGCTAAACTAAAGTGGCTGAGGGCGGGACTTACGAGTAACTCGTAGTACAGATGACCGTTGGAGCATTAAACTTCTCAAGTGGCGACCATGCACCGGAAGACATGCCTGGCCTGCCAACAGGCTTGCCCGGGAGACAGGCCTCCCTCTCGGTAGATTAGGTATAGCATAAATAAACTTTCTTGTAATACTTAAGAATCCGTGCTGTCTCTTCATCATTACCTCACTGTAATAATACAATAACCTATTTATTATAACACTTTTTTAAGAACTAATTTTACTACGGATACTGGAGAGATATTAAGATAAATAGGGTGACTTTAAATTAGTTCTTGATACGAAAGGCCATGCATGTGCTCATGATAACAAACAAATTTTCCTAAGAAACCCATAGTCAAATCGCAAAAAAAACTTGTACTCTTTGTACAAATCGAGCAACTGACTAGCCAAATTAGTATGAACAGTCCAACTTTTTTTGCGATTTGACTATGATTTCTCAGGGAAAGTTGTTTGTTATTATGCATAGCCTTTTGTATCAAGAACTAATTTAAAGTCACCCTATATATTGGACCGCCCAGAGCCTTCCATATTAGGAATACAACAGCTCATCACAACAGGTGCTACGAAATGTCTGCTATAGGGAGGACAAAGATGACGACTAATGATCATTGTGTTATGGTTTATTCTAGGGTTGCCATCTCCACACTTTAAAATCCAGGATTTTAAGGTAAAAATATCATGACATTTCGGTTTAAATCCAGGACTATACAGGGTGTTAAAAAAGTGCGTTTGAGATTTCAAAGGGTTACTCAGATTGAGTCATTGAATCAGAGGAATGATGTTTTTAATCATAAAATAATCACTACCTAAGTAAGTAATGTTATAGTACAAATTCTGTCTTATCTTTATATTTAATGTATCACACGCGCGGCGCGGACCCAGTGACAGAACGATTGGAGAGAGTAGTGGCGTGTAAATTTTAAATAAAACATAGGTCCTTAACTTAACAGAACTCTTTAAAAACTCAGGACAATGCTTAATAACTAGTCCAGGACAGCCCAGGACACCCCAAAAAGCAGGACATGTCCTGGGAAAACAGGACAACCGGCAACGTATCTATTCTGAAGTCATAAATGTTACTTTTTACAGTATATCTAATATCTCAATATTATTTTTGTTAAAAATTATGTTAAGTATGTCAAATTAAGAGGGTTGCCCTATAATTTTTGTTAGATTTTGGAGAGTTTTGGAAAAACACACAATATCTTTGATTGTTTAAAATACAAATAAATATATGTAGGTACGTACAAATAGATTGAAAAAGGGTTCTAATTAAACAGGCTTCTATTTAATAGCATTATTTGCCTCTAAAAATCTACATTGTCTTCTGAATCACTAAGTTAGCCACCATCAATGGGCGTCTAAAAATACTATCTTAGCCACTATAAATCTTCGATATAATCTTCTTTTAATGGTAGTTATTATTTAGCATATTTTTTAACACACATTTAAGTAGTCAGCTTCTACAATGACTACTTAAATATGTGTTACAAATGATAGATAACACATCCAATATATGTTACGAATGACTGGATCGACTAACCCCCGCCACGATTCGCGTTCCGCGTTCCGTTTTTGTAACTAGTACATTATAGCTTTTGTTCACATAACGATATGATGGATTCTGGTTTATCTTCAGACGAAGAACTTTTATTATTAACTTTAGCCACCGACGACGACGATCAACGAAGACGCCGCAAACGAAAGTAATGTTTTATCAGGGTCTACCGAAAATTTCCATCGGCTCTTGTAAAACGAAAACGAAAATGAAACCGCTCGATCCTAAAATATCGCTAGTTCAACCTGGGACATACTGTATAAAAGCTGGTTAACGTTAATAGCTTCAGTCTTAAGAAATGTGGTTTATAACTATCTAAGGAATGGGCGCCACAAAGTGCGCGCACACATTTCTTTTGGGCTATATATATTTATGAATGCGTTGGTCATATTAGAGGTATTTACCCAAATTACATATTTTTTTATTGCAGTTATTTATGTCAAGAACTCGTCTGGCAGAGAGCTCGCATTAATCGACGGGTACACGTTCTTCAATCAGCGAAGCACAAAGACCACCCTCCACTGGAGCTGCACTAAATACCCCAAATGCAAAGCTCGCATCATTATGACCATGCAAAGGGAAATAATTAGCGCTAATTTGCAACACATGCATAGAAGTTGTGATTATGTTTTGAGGAATGGAGTGTACCTTAAAATTTGAGTTCAACGGTGTTGGAGTCTAATCTAGTGCTTATGTTATTAGTAGTTTCAAGCATAACATCCTGCTTGAATTTTTTTGTAGAAAAAAAAACATATATTGGTATCTTAACGAAACTTTATATTTTTGTAAGTGATATATTTAATGACCGTTAGTTAAGTTTCAAAATTAAAATAAAATTCATAACTTTTTTCTAATGTTGGAGGGATTTTTTTCCCGACGTGATGACTCTCCCCTCTCCGTCAACACTTCCCGAAACGGTAGTTATGAGTTTTAAGTTAGTTTTTCCTACGTAGACTAAAAATAAATCTTTCAGAAAGTAAGTACAATAACTAATTATTTTTCCCTTTCCGGTGTCCTGGGTGCGCAATGCTCGTGGTAAGGAAATCGCACTGCTCGACGGCTTTACGTTTTCCTTCAGACGTAACTCAAAGACTGCTTCGCATTTCACGTGCACACGCCGCCGGCACTGCAAGGCCAACTTTATCACCACTAGGGACAGAAGGGCGATGATCAAAACAAACTTACAGCACGTTCATCCGAGGAGCAGATTCATAGTGCGCGACGGAGTGTACTTTCAACTGTAGAGCATGAAACTCTTCTGGAGGAATTATAATTTTGATCTACCTATCATTAGTTATTACATTGACTTTTATAATTACAATTGGCAAGTCCTTGGCGTTAATTTACCTAACAGTAAGTGATGATAATGTCAAAATTAAAAGTAGATAAACCTAAAGAGCGTAATAATATACATACTAATAATCAACATCATAATTTGTCAACATTTTTGAGCAAAAATAGAGAACAACGGTACAATATTATTAACAGAAATTAATCATTATTTTTTTATTCAGTGACTCTAGTGCGTAACATACGCGGTAAAGAGCTGGTAGTGTACAAGGAGTTCACATATTATATATTATCGCCACGAGCGCAACAAGGAGGCCGACGTCTAGCCCCTGTACTTAACGGCTCATGTTGCCGGTGCAACGTGATCGATCACAGACAGAGACAACCGGCTACTGCTGGCGACTAGAGACCATCAACACAGTACTAAAATATATAGCTAGTTTGGTCCATGTTATGATAGGGCTACCTTAAAAAAACACATAAGATCATCGATATGAGAATAAGTGCCTTGGATTGTATTTGAAACATTAACTTAGTATATAGCAGGGTGTAAAAAACTTAATAGCCAAGAAGCCCCACTAAATAACTTCGAAAGTCTGTTTTTGATCTAGAGTGGTATCTACTGTTATTGTCTATTATATTATATCATCTATTGTTATATCTATTCGTTTTACAGTTTCATAACTTAATATCTATGATTTTATATAAATCGCAAAACAGGTCTCTTCATGTGAATCTGTGTTAGAAGTTTGGTCCACTATGACTCTATCCAAGTCAGTGTCAAACAGTTAGATTAGCAAATTCCTTTGTGCGGTTTTTTAATACTGTACACTATTTTATGCACCTACCTAGATTGATCTGTCAAAACACTTATGTACTGGTACTTACAACGAGGATTTCGGTTGTTTGACAAAGAGTTTGTTTGTTTGTTTGTTTGTAAACTCTTTATTGTGAAAGAACAAAGTACAATACATAAAACAAGGACAAGACATACAAGGGCGGACTTATCCCTTACGGGATCTCTTCCAGTCAACCTTAGAATTTTAAAGAGGAATTACATTGAAATATTTAGGTGGAGCAAAGGCTACAAACACGACTTATAAATCTTAAAAATAACACATCTTAAATATACATATTATAATATATAAATAAATATCAAATATAATACATACAGTAATATACATACATAAATAATATAATTATAATAATGAGCTCAGGAGCCAGGGTTGGGACTCCACAACTTTTTGAGTGAGGACTTGAAAGTGGCGAGAGAGGGACTCAACCTGACGTCGGGTGGGAGATCATTCCACAGGCGGGCGGCATGTACAGTGAACGACTTGGTGTAGGTATCCGTGCTATGGATCGGAATCGCAAGCGAAAGGTTATGGCTGGAGCGGAGTCTAGAGTTCATAGCGGTACGGAAGCTGAACCTGTCGCGAAGATACTGTGGAGCCGCAGGGTTGAACAACACATTATAAAGGAGTGTTAAGATATGTGTGTCCCTGCGTTGGCGGATAGGTAGCCAGTTCAGTTTCACACGATACTCCGATACGTGGTCATACTTCCGCAGGCCAAATATGTAACGAATACACAAATTTTGGAGTCGCTCCAGCTTAAGAACTAACTCAACAGTGGGATCTAGAAAAGCAACGTCACCGTAGTCTAGTAATGGAAGAAGGAGAGAGCGAGCAAGCAAGAGTTTAGTATGAAAAGGAAGAAAATTTTGCAGACGTTTTAGACCATGAAAGGAGGCATACATTTTTCGACTCACTTCATTGATATGCGCTGTCCAAGATAGGGTTTGGTCCATGATGATGCCTAGATTTTTCACTGTGGAGGATAGTGTTACGACAGTATTATTAAACACAAGGTTAGGCATCAACATGGTCCGGAATTTAGCAATGAAGTGAGGGCTACCAATGACAATGGCTTGCGTCTTGGCTGCGTTTATAACGAGCCCAAAGTTTTTAGACCACTCAGCAAGAGTACAAAGGTCAGCATTTGCAACACTTATAGCTTGAGAGAAGTTGGAGAGAGGGGCGGAGGTGAATATTTGAAGGTCATCTGCATACAAGTGAAATGAAGAGCGAAGAGAATTAGTTATGCTATTTATAAAGACGGAAAACAGAATAGGAGATAGTACACCACCTTGCGGTACACCAGAATTAAGGGAACACCAATCAGAAGATCGATCATCGATCTTTACTAATTGGTGTCTATCAAAGAGATACGATTTGAGAGGGCTGTGGGGGAAAGGTTAAGGGAATTGAGGATACCAAGAAGGATATCAAAATCTACAGTGTTAAACGCATTACTGAAGTCCAAGAGAATAAGAAGAGTAAGCTCCTTCCTTTCTATATTCAGACGAATATCGTCGGTGATTTTCACTAGTGCCGTCACAGTACTGTGCCCCGTTCGAAAGCCTGACTGATAATCTGAAAGGAGTCCATTAACACGTAAATGCTCAGCCAGTCTCTTATGGACTATATGCTCAAGCACCTTGGACAACACCGGCAAAATAGAGATCGGACGGAAGTCGGAAAAGGAAGTGGGATTGGGCTTTTTAGGCAGAGGGATTATATGGGCATATTTCCAAGAGGATGGAAAAACGCCGGAAGTAAGAGAGCAGTTTAGGATATTAGTGAGGATGGGAGCGATATGTTCTTGGAAAGGAGTAATCATATCAAGACTTAAGCCGTCGTTACCAACAGCTTTAGTCTTGATAGATTTCAGGGTTTTAAGGACTTCGTCTACAGTAACCTCTCCCAGTTCAAAAGAAAAACAGTTAGGGCGAGAAATGCTAGATAGCTGAGCCAGAGTGTTATTCTTAGTGACAGTGTCTAAACTAGCCGGTGACGTGCTGAAATGATTGTTGAGCTGATCAACGTCAATAACATTATCGACAGTGTTGGATGTGGATTTACCTACACCAAGAGACTTCAGGAATTTCCACAGCTTAGCAGGAGGGCAGTTTTCGATAGTGGTGTGAATATGTTTTCGTCGAGCGATCCTACACGCTTTATTACATGCATTCCGCAGTAATTTAAATCGTTCGCGATTCTCTTCACTGGGATGGTGGCGTAGACTTATACGCGCTCTGTCTCTCTTGGCCATCAGGCGCTTGATATCGGCTGTAAGCCACGGCGCAGGATAGTGCTTCACTCGAACCGCCTTTAGAGGAGCATGTTTGTCGAACAGATGTAGCAATATGGTGTTAAATCCATCTAGCTTCTCATTAACGTTAGTAGCACTAAAGACGGTATCCCAGTCCGCATTATAAAAATCTTCAAGAAACGCCTGGTGGTCAATTGATCCAAAATCACGCACCCAGATGATTTTGTGCTTACGTTTAGGGACTTTAAATTTAAAAGAAGCGTAGATGAGATCATGAGCCGAAAAGGCGGCAGCATTAAACTGGCCGTGGGTGGTGACTAAGTCTGGAGATGAGGTGACAATTAAGTCTAATAGAGAAGGGGGACCATTATGGGGAAAGTGTGTAGCAGAAAGAGGAAGAGAGTGAAGGTCAAAAGAACGAAGAAGAGACAAAAGTTTAACGGATCGTGAATCATTTCTTATGAGACAAGTATTGAAGTCTCCCATAATTATTGTGTGATCGTACTGAGAGCGAAGGTCGGAAAGAGTTGTTTCGAGCGTATCAAAATAATTAATGTTGCGGTTAGGGCTGTAGAATACACCCAACAATATCTTGGTATGATGCAAACAGACTTCGAGAAATAAATATCCAGGACCCTGTAGGACAGGAGGAGACACAGAAATTGTTTTACTTGTTATGTCACTACGTAAATAAATGGCGACGCCTCCGTAGCCTACCGATCTAGTCGCACCACCACCGATATCTTTTTTGCACGTCCTGTCATGCCGAATTAGACGAAAGCCTGGAATTGAGTAAAGCGTAGATGAAAGGGATGGCTTGAGAAATGACTCCGAAATTAAAATTGCATGAATATTTGTCTGAGAGAATGTTGCTAGCAAGTCGGAATGATGGGCAGCAACGCTTTGTGCATTAATATGAACTATATTAAAATTCTTGGAAAAAGAGGAAAAAGTCGCGTCCAAGTTATCTCTAAGAGAGGGAAGATCAGGTACGTCACTTTCAGCACTCAAAAAACTGTCTGAGGAGGACAGATTGAAATATTCAGAATCTGAGTCTGCTGTGAGTATATCTGACATTGAGCTCAATTATAAAATAAATAATATAATATATAATAATTATTAGGTATTTGTGCTTTGAGAATTACATCAACTACAAGAATTTTTCGAGTGTGTTGATAAGATGTACTTTCTAACCGGCTTTAATCAGTTCTAGATAACGATACTATTTTACATTTTTAAAGCAATTTATTACAGGATTTTAAAAAAGAAATGTTATTAAGTTTCTGTGAGTTTAATGACCAAAACCAGCCGGTGTTTTACGAGTCCAGCCACGGGAAGCAGCTCCTCTTCTTTAAAGACATTAGATACCGTATCAACAAGGTGATAGGGCCAAAAGTGCGCTGGCGAACGGTTCGGCTGCAAGTCCATAATCCACACCGTCAATATTTACATTTCATGTACACTAGCCCACAGAGATATCTGAACCCTTTAGTTTTAAAACGTAATTCGCATTTTGCTTTGAAACACTATCTATCGCAGTTTCAACTGATAGACGTCTTCTCTGTATTCCATCCACTGTTAAATGTAATGGTGTCCTTATAATCCGATGGTTCTCATTTTGCTAAAGCTACTAATTCAGTCTTTCGTGATACATAGTGTTACGGGGGATTCAGATATCTTTGTGGCTGTCTGTATCACATGCCCGACGACGCGGAGTCTGAAGTGCCCGTCGCCGGCACGCTCACCTACAGCGCGGTCCTTCCCATCAGAAATGCACTGAATATTCCGAAACTACAAATTGGAGAAGTATCTTCTTCGTAATTTTGTAAAAAAGCAGCTAGCGAGAATCATCGAGTCTTAAGCATATATTTACCAATTCAAATTATAGATGAATGTAAATGCCTTTCCAAAAATTGGTGGATTAAAATTAGAAATAAAACGTCACACATCTGTTTCAATCGCTGTCTAATTCGAACTACCTTTGTTTAACCTATGAGTACATCTTACTTCTACCATATCAATTACGAATAATAAAGAACTTAAGTCAATCCTAGACACAGTTACTTACATGAACTGCAACCTTGTTTCTATAGGCTTACGACTAACTATTTTTAATGCACACCGGTGGTACCTACAGCGTGGCTTTCACGGCCTTATATAGGTTTAAAGATACTTTATTTCTCAACATTACGCCATTTACATGAGAAACAGAAATATAGTAATTTAACAGTCGTCCGACATGCACAAAGTCAGGTTAGGTAAGAAAGAAAAAAGAACTACCAACTTACATTTGTCTCTGGTTTTACACAGGAATTTTCCAACCGCCAAAAAATTTAATAACTGCCCGTTTATTTTTTCAACTGATCATAATAACTTCCCTAATATTTAAATAACAGTCGTAAAAATTATTTCCCTTAGACAATTACTTACCTAAATAAGTATCGCTAATAAATATTGTTGTTATTTATCACGCAAGATTTTGTTTTAATGTCGGAAATAATAATTATAGTCATAAACATGTATTTTTATTACTCTGCCCAATAGTTGATAGACATTATGTGTAAGTGTAATGCTCGGGCATTTTAATTACTTCAATTGTTATTTTCACATTGCTGTCTCTTATTGGTCATTTTTCAAATTGCTCGGGCACGATGTACAATGTCCAATTAATCACTTGGTCCATAATACATACACTCTTCACTTAATTAAAAAATTAAATTGTCTTCCATTTTATGTTTATATCTGTCGTTAAAGGTTCTGTATTCGAAAATATCAAAAATTAATAAAGACGTTATCTTAACAAAAAGATGTGTAACTAAGGACAAGGCGGTATTACCAAGATTTCTTAGCCTAAGCATCCCTAGATACTCTCACACACATTGACACGTGTACAGACATAAAGAACTGACAATTTCTATGTAATTGTTTAATAATAGTATATTTTTATAATAAGCAACTCTTTTTACATCAGGCTCCTTTTTAAAATTAAGATGGATTATTATTATTCCTTGTTATTTTTTTACAAATCTGCTCAGAAATGGTTTATTTACTAAGCATCAAGTATCATATTCCTAATATATAGTACACGATACAGCAGTTTCTTAATCGTGTTAAAGTATATGGCGGAAAAGTACCCATAAGTTTAACTAATTACAATGATTATGAAAAAAGTAAGAAATAACAGTATACAATTTTTCCAACGTTGTAAATGATGCTAAAACAAACAAACTGAAAATGCATATACGATAGCTTCAGTAGGCTAACTACTCGTTTTCAACACAAGAGCGCAAGGAGCCTACGGGGTCTAGTGTTCTCATTTATTAAGATTGAGAAATGAAAATGGCATCATGAGATGAGTTATTGAAAAAGTTAGAATACTAAAAATAAAAATGTGTTTTTTTTAAAATAAACTAAACAAATCAGCTGATTTTTTGGTACTCTTCAAAGAACATCACATTTCACAAGAAATTAAATCTTATTAAAACTTTGACAAAAACCATTCTAGAGTAGTAAATTATCTATCCTTGAGTCTTTAATAATGACCCCAAAAATGGATTGTTCGTATCTGTGAAATTAAATTTTAGGGGTCTCTTATGAAAGTACTCTCTACAAAATTAAGATAGATTAAGATAGTGTACAATTTGTTTGTTTGTAAATTTTGCGACATTATCGAATTGGGTTTCGTGTAATGATCATGTGAATAAATAAATAAATATTACAAAAGGATACGTTTCCGCGCATCTGTGAGCACCTACAACGGCGAGTTCATCAAGATTAAAGGCTTTGCCACACCAAAGGCAGGTCAGACGCGGAGCAGGTCAGTAGCAGCGCGGGAGATGGCACAATGAATGCAGACGGCAGTTCCAACACGGTTTTAACGCGGGCACGCGTTAAAACCGCGTTCAGTGTGACGTTGACGGGTGAAGGTTAGTTGGCTGCAAGATGTCGAACAAATTGTTGCTGCTTTTGGCTCTAAGTCGAAGAAGAAAATTTTACTTGAATATTATATTTATATCATATTTGCCTCGAAAATCGTATATATTTTTGTTCCCACGCATTAATCCGATATTTTTTTCGTTTAAATCCATCAGCGGTTGTAAAAAATACAACTGTTGTGTAACCGCGTCGCCGCGCTGCGCTGCACTGCGACCGCCCCGCCCCCGGTGTGGCATGCTAACATGGTTGCCATAGTTATACGGCAGCGCGGGCCCGCGATCAAACTGCGCCGCGCCGCGCCTGCGCTGCTTCTGACCCGCGCTCGAGCTGCCCGGTTTGTCGTCCCGCAGTTGCAGAGCGGCGCGGCGCAGCGCAGTTTGAGCGCGGGCCCGCGTTCAAATTGGGTGTGACGTACTTCATATAATTTCTTGTATTACAACATGCGCGGGCCCGCATTTAAACTGCGCTGCTACTGACCTTCTTTTGGTGTGCTGAAGCCTTAATAATGTACGTAATCGTAAATCTAAAAGTGGGGATAGAAGGGTATTGAAATAGTGCATTGCACTCATTCAGTTCCTTCTTTGAATCATTGGTGCATTTTATAAATAGTAAATGATGTTTCAATATATCACTCTTTTAATTTACTGATAATACCTTAAAATTTTATTTAATTTAAAATATGTATATATGTAATAATTTATTAATTATTTGCCGCGTCAAAATAACACGAAACTTGACTATACCGTTGGTATTTCTTTATTTTCAGTGCAATTTTTATGTAACAGTGCAGACAAGAAACTGCTTTTAATAGATGGATTTACATTTTGCCTTGTTAAAACTAACTTAAACACTCAGAACTGGAGATGCACATCCTTTCATTGCAAGTCGCGCCTCACGATCACGAAAGACCAGGAAATAACTCGCGCGCCAGCTGCTCACACGCATGCGCCAAATAAGTACATTATATAAGGAGTATACATAAAATATAAAAAAGAACTGCGTTATTTGTATGTTTTTTTTATATTTTTTTTTCGTGAAGCTAGCAATACCAAAGAGTTCTTATCTTCTTTCTTTCTTATCGTGGGACACGATTAAATCCTGTTCTACACGGGAAATACGATGATTGCCTGATGTTGCACCAATGGTAGGACTAGTAATTTACTAAGTACTATATTTTTCGATTATAGTAAGGTTCGTTGAAACCATAAGAGGATCTAATATGGCCCTGCACAATCACTTCTCATACAACTGGTTTTCGTATACGGCTCACGTGATGGAGCTTGAAGGGTACTAAAATCTGTAGCGATCTTTCATCATATTTTAGATACTGAAATTTAACAAAAAGCAACATCTGCTTTAAATTAAAAACAAAATTGCTATGATACTCAAATGAGTTTGAGGGTGCCGTACCTCAAAAGGAATAAATAATCAACAATTCTGAACACGTTAAAAAACCGACTTCCATCGTAACAGCTACAAATTTGCTATGTTTTTGTTGATTTTTCAAAAAACGTTGAATTTATTTAGACCAAATTTATATGGAACCACCTCTGAAGTATCACCTACCAAACAAAAAAAGAATCATCAAAATCGATTCATTATTGGCGGAGTAATCGCGTAACATAATACACAAAAAAACAACATACAGTCGAATTGAGAACCTCCTCCTTTTTTAAAGTCGGTTAAAAAAGGAACCCTAATGGGATCATTTGACAGTAACTTGTAAGAAAATATTATCGGAAATCGCGGTCATGGTAACACTTAATGTCAGTAGTATATCAAAAACATGCGGCCGCAACGGAAGCGTCCTCGTTCTCGGCTGCGCAGTTGTTGGTTTTGAGGAGTTATGTATTGTAGGAATAGTGTAATTTTCGTCTTAAATATGTACATGTAATATACGTGCACAGTTTTTTTAACAAATGTAGTATTCTTTTTTTTATTTGTTCTAAAAGTTCTATTTTATAATATTTATGTACTATTTTAGTGACATTTGTATAAAATATCCACGGAGACATGTAGTTTTTCTATTTATTTCATATCACTTCCTATAGTTAAAAGAAAGGTCCCATCCATGTTTGTAAACTTGTAAATAATTGATATTGAAATAAACATTTATTATTATGTACAAAGCAGGTACTGTTTGTGTAAGTTAGCCGGCCCTCCTGATTGTAAATTATAAACATGATGCTACATTTAATATTTTCTTTTTCAGTGAAATACTTACGATCTCGAAAGGGAAAGACTCTGCTCAGCGTGGGAGGGTACACGTTCTGTGTTCAAACTGAGACCGGCATGCGCAAGCGATGGGTGTGTTCCACGCACAGGCACAAGTGGTGCCGCGCATTTGTGAGCTCTTATAACGACGAGATCATCAACATCAATAATTTTCATAATCATAAATGTAAAGATGGAGTTTGAAGGGTATTAAAATGCATTGCACTCATTCAATTATTTCTTTGAATTAATGCCGCATTATTATAAACAGTAAATTATTTTCAGTTTATCGCTCTCATTATTATTTACTAATATATACCTCTTGTTTTTAACTTTTCTTTACTTTTCACGGTTTTTTTAAAATAATTTATACTTAATATTTGTCGCGTCAAAATAACACGAAACTAAACTATTCACGTGGTATTTCTTTATTTTCAGTGCAATTTGTTCGTAACCATGCAGGCAAGGAACTGCTTTTAATAGATGGATTTACATTTGCTCTTGCTAAAACTAACTTAAACACTCAAAACTGGAGATGCTCATCTTCGCCTCAGTGCAAGTCGCGGCTCACGATTACGAAAGACCAGACAATAACTCGCGCGCCAGCTGCTCACACGCATGCACCAAATAAGTACATCGTACGAAATGGAGTTTACATAAAATTATAAAAATAACTAGTTAACAAATGTTTTTTATTATTCCACGAAGCTAGCAACACCAGAGAGTTATCATTATCTTTGTGTGGTATTATTTAATCCTGTTACTAAAAGGGATCCATGGTGATTGCCTGAATTTGCACTTCCCGCGTACAACAACAGAGCATTTATATTAACACTCACACCCCACTGTCTGGGCATGGATCACTTCCCACACCTAGGGAAGGTAAGAGTTTACTCTTCACACGGGGGCCACGTTCATGCATCTGAAATTGTGAAGTATGACGTCAGTATACATGTCTTTTAATCCATAATTATTGGTAGCCCTTCGTATCATCTCGCCTGATGGTAAGTGATGATGATTTGATTAGAGATGTAAAAAAAAACAGTTTTTCTGACGTGGAAAAACTATGATAAAAAGATTTAAAAAGGAAAGATACTGAAATTTTACAAAAAACAAAAACAATTTTTTATTGCTTTAAACAGAAAACATTATTGCTATTACACTCAAATATTTTTTGGGGTTTTGTACATCAAAAGGTAAAAGTAACCCTTACAAGATCATTCTATAGTAACTTGGTAGAAAATATCATAGGAAATCCGGTCATGGTTACACTTAAATATCAGTAGTATCAAAAGCATGTGTCCCCAACGGAAGCGTCTTCGGCTGCGCAATTTGTTGGTTTTGAGGAGTTATATACTGTATAAATCTTAAATATTTATATGTAACATACGTGTACATGCAGTATTCATTATTAATTCAGGTATTTGCAGTTAAAGAATCACCAATAAAACGTCTCACTAAGCCGAGATCTCCAAGTCCTCTCCGGTTCGATAACATCGGTCATTTCCCATCGTTTACTGAGAACGGACGTTGGAGACATTGCACACAAAAAACTACAGTGATTTTTCTGAAATGTAACATGCGACTATTTTCACACAAAATAAAAAAGTACAGTGTGAGTAACTAGAACTGGTTACAATTCATATGTAAAGGTGCGTCACATAAATATCTCATTTCATTCTTTAGATTACTGGTAAATCATTATAAACAGTAAATGATTGTTTTAATATTCAGTTAAGTTAAATTATTTTAAGTTATTTTTATTTTTACTTAAGGCGAGATACCACAGAGCTACAGCTGCGCATTCATCTTTGGATTTTTGTATTATTTTCTGAATGAATATGTTCAATCGAATGGCGTAGTTTCCTTCGTATTATTGAAAGCGATATTGTCTTAAAATTTTAAATTTTTTTCCTTTGATATACGGGGAACTGTTTTAAGTTTTAAGTAACGGTAGACTCATCTTTGGTTTTTTTTCTCTATCGAGCCGAAATTGTTGAATCGTGTTTCGGATGACGCATGATTTTAGGAAATATAGTCAAAAATAAGTATGATTTTTTTCAGTCTTAAAAATTCTATAGTTTTACGTCAAAACTGTTTAAAAAAACGTCATTTTGGTATAAGAGCGCCTTTCAAGAAATTAATTTGGTGCACCAAAATAACATGAAACTGTATTGTTATACCATTTGTATTTTTATATTTGCAGTGCGATATGTACGTAACCGTGCAGGCAAGGAATTGCTTTTAATAGATGGATTTACATTTTATCTCAATAAAAGTAACATAAACACTCAAAACTGGAGATGCACGTCCTCGCCTCAGTGCAAGTCGCGGCTCACGATTACGAAAGACCAGACAATAACTCGCGCGCCAGCTGCTCACACGCATGCGCCAAATAAGTACATTGTACGAAATGGAATTTACATAAAAATATAAAAAAAGAACTGCGTCATTTGTTTTTTTTTAGTGAAGCTAGGTCTCATCTTCTTTCTTTCTTATCGTGTGGCACAATTAAATCCTGTTCTACAAGGTAAATCGGTGATTGCTTGTTGTTGCACCATGAAAAAAAAGTACAAATGAGGCCGTTGTACGTTCTTACATGGCAACACTATGAGCATATTTAAAAATGTATTGGAACTAATTTCTATGGAATTACAAATATTTCTTATAGCTCATCTAAGCTATAAGAAATATTTGTGATTCCATAGAAATGAGTTCCAATACATTTTTGAATAATATCGTTGTTATGTTTTACGTTTTACAACGATTTAGAAAGTTACTACTGACAATTTAGAAGGTTACTTAATTGTGTTTACAGTTTTTTCTATAGAAAAAAAAATGTTAATAACTATTTTTATTGCATGGAGACTCCCTTGATTATTTTCATTGTTATTTTCGTTTAGGTATGCAGCGTGGACACTAACAGTGTAGTTACTCCACAAGCACAAAGTCACACACCGTGCAATGGAGAGAGCCATGCTCGGAGTTTCTCTGCGTGTTCGAATCCGAAATGAGGTTATTCGCCAGAGAACCAAAGTAACCGACACTGCTCAGAGAATTAGCACACAGAAGTGGCAACAATGGGCCGGACATATATTATATGTCGAAGAACTGACAACCGGTGGACAAACAGAGTGCTATAGTGGAGACCGCATTTGGGTAAACGTAGCGTGGGACGCCCCCCGGCTAGGTGGAGCGATGATCTGCGCAATTTTGCTGGTAACAGCTGGATGCGCGTGGTCAAAGATAGGTATAAGTGGCGTGCCTTGGGGGAGGCCTATGTCCAACAGTGGACTAATGCATGCTGATGATGATGATAAGCAGCTTTAACAACAATCGTGAACTCATTCTACTTAATGTTTTCTTCAGTTGAATACTCCTACACGACCTCTTCCCGTGGCCACCCTTTACTCTGCGTCGGCGGCTATACCTTCTGTAAAAAGACTTCGCACGGACTCGGGGTGCGGTGGCGATGCTCTCCCAACAGGAAGTGCAAGGCGACTGCGCGTACTTACGAGAATGAACTGATATATTTAAATAATACACATAACCACTAAAACGACGGAGTAACTATGGGGGTATAGGTTATAAAGTAGGTGTCGGAGTCGTTACCAGGGGTTTGTACATCATACTAAACTCTCGTTCTACGAACTTTTGTTCTTCGATTTTAATGAATTTCCGAAAAGAAACTGAACTGTTCATTCAATGTGTCGCTGATTGAAAAGTATACAGAGTGACTGATACATTTCTATAAATATTTTTCTGATCATGAAACATAACGACATAATTTATTGTTCTACAGCTTTGCTAATATTTGACTCGCAAGAGTCCGATTTTTTTTTATATTCAGCTTATTTTTAGAACATGAATTGTTTACTTACCTAATAATATTGTACTGATGATGATGATGTGTAGATAGATGGAAGCCCTTGTTACGAGATCTAAACCTAATACTTCGTATTTTGTCTTGTTATTCACATTAATCTACACTAGTTTTAAAAACTCTTCATAAGAAGGATATTTTATTGTGTTTATAAATTCTTTTTTATCTCTAAAGACTGACAATGGTATAATAACGTTATGTCAAGACAATTTTTTTTTGTGGTAGTATGTATATTTACAAATTATTATTACATTACAGATTATACTTTTGACTGATTTTTGAGCACTTCTATATCTTATTGTTGATTTTATAAAATAAACCTAATACTGATACTTACAAATAAAGGTACATTCATACACACTGATGATTGAAAAGCGTTATCCATGAATAATCCGGTTTCAGCTGACGAAAGTCCTTGTTTGGAGTGAGAAATGTTACATAGTTTCGTAGAAATTTCAAAATATTTTTATTTTAAGTAGATAGTACATGTTTTGTTTCTTGTTAAATAAGTTGTTAAGTACCTATTTGAAACATTGTTTTAATTCGTAATTTTCTTTCTACATAGTATCAAATTTCTATCACGTGGGCACTCAAAGATTTTATTATCAATCATCCATATTTTCAATTTTCCTTTTGTGTCCAGTTGAGTACGTGCAGTCGCAACGCGGGAAGACCCTCCTCATTATCGACGGGTACAGGTTCAGTGTTCAAGCCGTCAGTAGGCAGAAGACTCGATGGATATGTTCTACGCACAGCAGCACTCACAAATGTCGAGCGCTTGTTCACACTTACAATGGCGAAATTATAATGCTAAAGAACATACATAATCATTGAATCATTCATCTAACAAAGGCATTTTGTATTCGTTAGGTTTTCCAAATTTTTTTCCTAATTCCAAAATTTTTTGTTTATGAAAATAAACATGTTAGTATCAACAAATTATGGTTCCTTTCTATTACGCAAACATAAGAAACGCATACCATAATTTTACGATAAATTGGTTTATACAGGTTATTAAAAAGTTCCTTTGCAATAAGTTGTTAAGTATTTGACACATTGTTTTAATTCGTGAATTTCTTTCTACCTAGTACAAAGTTCATATTACTTGGAACCCTTACATTTAACGATATCACTATTCATATTATCAATTTTCCTTTCGCATCCAGTTCAGTACGTGCAGTCTCAACGCGGGAAGACCCTCCTCAGTATCGACGGGTACAGGTTCAGTGTTAAATCAGTCAGTAAGCAGAGTACCCGATGGATATGTTCTACGCACAGCAGCACTCACAAATGTCGAGCGATTGTCCACACTTATAATGGCGAAATTATCAAGCTAAAGAACATACATAATCATTGAATCATTCAGCTAACAAATGTATTTTATATTCGGTAGGTGTTCCCAAAAATTTAATAGTTTATTTATTCACTCACATAAAAACAAAAGAATGAAAATGTACAATACATAAAACATAAGACATCAAAATATACAGATTCAAATGATTTTAGTGAGTCTGGAGACTAAACTAGGTTAAAAACCTGTATTTCAGGACACCAGGCTTCACCCCCAGGCAGATAAATACCATGTACAGAAACATCATAAAGGATGTACGTACATACCTAATTAAGTTACAGTTAATTCAATGGTGAGAGTTCGTCATGTAATGTGTGAAGTTGTGTAAGTGAGTGTGTTTGTGTGTGTGTCTGTGTGTGTTTGCGAGAACAGAGAGGATAGTTTAAGCAAGAAACTGTAGAAGTGCTTCAGTTCGCTGGAGTTTCTGGCCTGCGGTGAGGAAATGCGTTGGGCCAAGAATACCTAATTAAATGATAGCCCCCATTATTCCATATTCTTATCAAGTGTCACAGAGTGTTCTACATCCTATATATTTTTCATAAATATCGTCAACATGTTACCTACCGAAATTACAAGCTCAGGATTCGCATGCGGTTGAAGAGAATTTATAGCAAGCAAAGATACCTGCTATTAACCTAAATTAACTTAGCCTGTTTTAACTTAATTAAACTTAATTATTTTTTCTTACAGTACAATTCATTACTAACAGATTCGGTAACCAAGTACTTATATTTATGAAGAACTGCTATAACAAACAACGCGAATGCAACGGCAAGACCTTCTGGCGCTGCACCAAGCGCAACAACGGCTGCAAAGCGACAGTCATGACTTTCGAGGGACAAGTCGTGTCTTACACTGAGCATGGATCCATAGTACACACATACCGTGAGATACTGTAACCCGTTAGAATATCATGATTAAACGCGTACTTATTCGTATATATGTATGTTATTGCAATAAGGTATACAGGTGTTAAAAAAGTGCGTTTGAGATTTTAAGGGGTTACTCAGAATCAAGAATATAATACAAGAAAAATATTGAAAAAACTACAACTTTTACTATATTTACAATTACAATATTAACATTAGTTTTTCATACAAATACTTTATTCACTATTCAGATTGAGTATGGGAAACAGAAAAAAAAAATGTTTGAAGAGCGGATTTTTTCGATATTTTTCCTATTTCTCAACTTGATTCTGAATAACCCTTTAAAACTTCAAACTTCTATTTTAATTGCACAAATGGGGGTATCTATGCTTTATTACGCGATCATAAGAAACGCATACCGTAATTTAACGAGAAATCGGTTTATACACGGCGTTAAAAATTTTGAACAAACCCGATCTACAATTATTAGAAAAAATTAGATCGTTTTTTTTTCAATATTTTTCCTGTATTCTATCTATAGGTACTTGATTCTTGATTGTGCGTAACCCCTTAAAATTTTTAACGCACTTTTTTAACACCCTGTCTGTACAGGGTGCTTTTAAAATACGTAAAAAAATATGGTACCGAATAACATTTCCCAGGGAGCCTATACTAAATTCAAAAAAGTTTTTGAACTTCCCATACAAAATTGGAACCTATAATTAATTTATATGATTTATTCAGTATTGAGCAAAAACCTATCTATTTGTTCTTTCACTGGGTTCGTTCATTTACTGGTGCACGCACCCTACCAGATAAAAAAATAAATGTAAATCACTACCTTGCGGTGGTCTTTTGATATAAAGTATAAAAAAACACTTAATTTGTATTTTTTTACATCAATAACCTTTGTCCTTCTCCAATGGGAGAAGTACAAAGGTAATTTGGCGCGAAAATAAAACTTGAAGATTTATGGAAACTGGAAATTTTATGGGGAACCAATTATTTTTTAAGTTAGGGTAATAAGCCAAATATCATCATATTTGTACTGAAAATGTAAAAATAGTCGTGGCTCAGTGCGGCTTGCGTGTTCTTGTCGATCATGCAGGTTAACTGACTACAGTCATAGTTTTCTTCACGTGTTAACGCGGGCAAAGCCGCGAGCGGAAAACTAGTTAATTAATTTTACGTTGATCAATATCAGCAAACTATAAAAAGTAGAACTAAAATCACAGAACATACATAGGGTGATTTATCACCTCCATTTACATTGGCATACCTAGGTATAGAGTGCTCTATTAATGACGACACGAACGACACCGTATAATAATATTATATAAAATACATATATTATATAGAATATATTATATTCCCATAGTTTGTTCTATATCAGATTACCAAAATACCAGACTCGATAATCTCTCTATTCATGGACACGTATATAAAATATTCCCATAGTTCGTTCTATATTAGATTACTAAAATACCAGATACCAGATTCGATAATCTCGTGTCTCAGGCCAAGGAAAAATTAAAACAGTACCTAACACGGACCAACATATCGTGTACTCGTAGCAACATTTTATGACGAATGACTACTTTGACGAAAGTATGTTTGACTAAAGACGACTTTGACGAATAACTTTTCATTTCGTTTTAACGAAACACGATGTTGACGAAAAATGACTTTGTCCTTTAACGATTTTGGCAAAAACTAGACTTTGACAAAAAACATCTTTGACCAACGTATAATAAGCCCAATCTACTTGTTCATTAATTTCTTCTGCGTAAAAATAATAATCGATATTTATAACGTTTCCGAACCTTTACACAAAAAAGAAAATACAATTACTACTGTTTTTAGTTTTTTGTACTTGTGATTTTTTGTACTTCTTTCGAAGCAATAAAACCATAGTAAGTATGCCGATCAGCTTATCGATTTGTTATGAAAGTCTATTTTTTCGCGTATTGATTATGGTTTCTTTAGGGGAAGTTGTTCAGTTTCATGAGTAGAAACCCCTGTATAATAGTTTCAGCTGATTTGGTTAAACAAGATGTTAAAACAGTATGTTTAAAATTCTAAAAGGTTACTCAGAATCAAGTAAAGAATAAAGGAGAAATTGAAAAAAATCCATATTCAATATTTTTTTCAGTTTTCCATACAAATTATTGATTCACAATTTAAATTAGAATGGGAAACCGAAAAAAAATTAAGTTACATTTTTTCAATATTTTTCCTATATTTTATGAGTATGTGATTCTGAGTAACCGGTTAAAATTTCAAACGTACTTTTTTACAGCCTGTATATTATAAAGAATTTTCGTCTCTAACTGAAGTGAGCACTCCATACAAATACTCCTCTAAAAAGGATATTTAATTTTATCTACGAGTACTAAGTACGTACTCTTGTATTATTTTTCAGAACGCAATAGTATAATTTATGGATGCATAAAATATACCGTTCGCCCAACTAAGTTAGAGTTAATATATTTACTACGTACCTGTATCATTCATTTCTTTTCAGTTAACTATGTTGTACCGTGTATAATATCATTAAATGAAAATGAATGAAAATGAATAATTTTTGACAACATTTGTTGCAAGTTATGATACAGAATAGTACAGAGTATTCTTAGTAATTAATTTATAATTTATAAATCATTATAATACATAATAATGTTATGTTAACAGTTTGTAATTATGTCATTACTACTAAAATATACTTAATAAGAAACAAAAATATTGGCAGACACTACGTAAGTGGGAGCTGCATAAATTCTTTTACTTCATAAAATAGTTTAGTCTTGCAGCCACCCCTTAAGCTTGCTCTTAAAGCAGTGTACGGAGGGTGCATCCCTGATATTATGTGGTAGCCGGTTATAGATGGCTGGTCCCAGCACATATACGGACCTTTCACTTTTACTTAGTTTGTGCGGTACAGCCGCTAAGCGTTTACTGTACTTGTTGCTTCTGAGATTAAAACTGGGATTTATTCCTTTGGTTTTAAAGATATTTATATTGTGTGAAGGTGAATATAGCAATATGTTGAATTAATATGCACGGTAACGTCAGAATTTGTTGTATACTAATATATTTGTATTTTCTTGTTTGTTCCCAATGTATTTACTTCGCGAAAGCTGTTTGGATTGACAAGTACGAGTAGTGTCTACCGTTTGCCACTTGCCAGCTAATAAAAAGTCACACTGTTTATTACTTGCATCCGCTTGCGCATTTTAACAATCCACCTTCTTTCAGTGCAATGGCTTCTGAACGCGAAAGATAAAGAATACGCTGTAGTGGGGGGGTACACCTTCTATCGTAATGTAATAAGGAAGAGCACTGACAACTGGACGTACACCAATCGAACAGTAGCTAGCAAATGCAAAGCACGACTTATTGCAACAAAGAATAAACAAATAATTCACATTAATAATGAGCACACGCATCCACCGCCTGAAAGAATAAACAAATAATTCACATTAATAATGAGCAATCCACCGCCTGCGTTTGTAATACGAAATGGACAGTTGATTAAAGTTTGATTTTCTTTTATAATGTAGCTATAATATGGAGTATAATAATAATAATTCAGTGTAGACCTACCTCAGCAGAGTCGCAGTATGTACAGTATGATAAATACCTATATAAGATCTTTATTGCGGGTCTTACGCTTTTTCGATATGCTCTGTATAATCTGCAACTTTTTTTTTATATAATTGCAACTAGAAAGTTACTTTTCAATAGAATTTCTAGATAATTACAAATTTTATTCATATTTTTTAATTCTGATACTGAATACAGTATAATTTTCAGTGCAATGGCTTCTGAACGCGAAAGGTAAAGAATGCGCTCTATTAAATGGGTACACTTTCTATCGCCACAAGGGCAACATCTCCACCGACGACTGGCGCTGCACCGACGGCGGAAGTGGCTCCAGGTGCAAAGCGCGCTTCTCAGTGACGAAATATAAAGACATAATTCGTTTCAAATCAGCGCACACACACGCACCACCGACGTTTGTGATACGACATGGAAGATTATTTAAAATATAATTAGTATTTAAGTTTAATGAAAATGAAATCAATTGTAAAAAAACTTTTTTTGGGCAAACAAATATACTAGACATGACTGCATAATATTTTATTTGTAGGTTTTTAAAATGTTAGCATATTTTCATAGCCCTCTTACATATTCTCAGGTTCGATTTTTTTGCCATGACAAGGAAGGAATCGCTCAGGCTCGCTCCTCAGTCAATTCGAAAGTAAAAATATAGGCTTGTTTAGAGTTTGTTTAGTGTTTGTTTAGAGAGAGGTATTTTTTGGATTTCTTTTACGATGGTACGGAACTCTTCATGCGCGAGTCCGACTCTCACTTGGTCGGTTTTTTCCTTATTTTTATACCTTTCAGCATACATTAAGTTTGGTAAATAGCTTATAATATATTTATTTATTTTTTGTTTCATTGTATAGGTTAGTTATTAGAAGTTGTTCGGAGTAACTTTAGGTAGAAGTTAGAAGTAACCACCATTTACGCTTGTAAACGATGGAAAAGTCGCGCTGTTCATTACGTGCAGCCTGCTTGCAGCATTAACAATTTACCTTTTTTCAGTGCAATGGCTTCTGAACGTGAAAGGTAAAGAATGTGCTTTAATAAAGAGATAGATATTCTATCGTCACATGATTGGAAAGAGCACTGACAACTGGCCGTGCAGCAATCGAAATATAGCTAATAAATGCAAAACACGACATATTGTATCAAAAAATAAACAAATAGTTCAAATTAATAATGAGCACACGCATCCACCGCCTGAGTTTGTAATACGAAATTGACAGTTCGTCACCTTAGTGCTTATTTGTTCAATGTCCTTAACAAACACTTTATACAACAAAATGTTTACCCGATTATTTCACGTAAATTAAATGATTTCTCACAGATTGCGTTTTCAACAGGTAATTATATTTTTAATGTTCTTAAGATCTCAATTATAAGAATCATACACCAATCGACGGGAAATTAAAACTTTATGATAACTGCATTTAAAAGTGATTTTCGTTAATATTGTCGATTGGACAAATAAGCACTCAGGTGACGAGTTGATCAGACTGAAGATATAAATAGAGTATAGAAAAAATAAGTGAAGGATCTGTTAACTTCGCGATTACAGCAAAAAAGTGGAACAAAAGTATAAACTCTATATTTAGAGTCTTACGGCTATTTTATTACGCCCTGTGTAATGTGAATCTTAGAGTTATTAAATAATTTATTAAAAGCTAAAAAATAACTAAGAAATTTTTGTGACAGGCAAAAATCTTAATCAAATTTTATTATTTAAATTCTAAATGCAATGTAATTTTTAGTGCAATGGCTTCTGAACACGAAAGGTAAAGAATGCGCAATAATAAATGGATACACCTTCTATCGCAATAAATGCAGCAGGTCCACCGACGACTGGCCTTGCACCTGCAGTGGAAAGACCTACAAATGCAAAGCGCGATTTACAACGACGAAGGATAAATCAATTATCCGTTTCAAATCAGCACACACACATCCACCTCCAAAGTTTGTGATACGGCATGGAATACTGATTAAAATATAACATGTTAAAGCCTGTTTTTTTGGGTAAATAAAACTTTTTTAATAACGTACCTGAGTTTGTTAAATGAAATTGTCAATTCGGCAGCTGACTGTGCTTATCATCTGAGTTACTTTTTTTTAACAAATGTCAAAAACGGTGTTTTGTTCAAAAAATGATTGAAATTGTGAACGATGAAGTTATTGTTCAATATGTTTGCATCTAATCGCAAAAAATTGCACATACATACATATTATAATGAAAATCCAAGCGAGCAAGATTTTCTGCAATTGTAATACTCGTAAAATATATATTTAGTAAATAATATGTATTTCATAATTTATTTTTAAGGCAGTCAATCCCCGGATTTATTTGAAACCTGACTTTATTTTATAATGTATACAGGGTGTTAAAAAAGTGCGTTTGAAATTTTAAGGGGTTACTCAGAATCAAGTATAGAACCCAAAAAAAATATTTAAAAAATCCGCTCTTAATTTTTTTTCAGATTCTTTTACTAAATCTGAATATTGAATCAAGAATTTGTATGAAAATCTGCAAAAAAATTGAACAGCGGACTTTTTCAATATTTTTCCTGGATTCTATACTTGATTCTGAGTAACCCTTAACATTTCAAACGCACTCTTTTTAACACCCTGTATACCTATGTCACAGTAAGATACCGTAAAACCTTACAACTTAAACCACTTTTTTTGTATTCTTTCAGATTTTGCAAAAACTATGAGTCATATTAAACAGCTAATTTAACTTTCGTTTGTGGAGAGTTGAACGGTTAAAACTATCATTGGCGGGTTTAAAAATCTGAAGCAGGAACCGAAAAAATGACAATTAAAGAGGTGGCTTATGTTAACCGACCATTCTCACAACTTGAGCCAATGCTAATTTCTTTGGAAATGTAGGTTCTACAGCTATAGTAATAAGATATACTATTGGAAATGGTGTAAAGTTGCAGATCTCAAGACACCATGTTTAAAAGATCTTTAATTAATGAAAAAAATGGGTGGCTAATGTTGTCCTGCCAAAAGCTCAAGTTTTCATACAAAAGATTTTGTGAGCTAGGGCTGAACAAATTAAATAAAGAGTAAAAATAAAAACTTACAAAAGTGATAGAAAGGTTTAATCGTGACCACGCAGTGCCCCTATTGTTAATATTTTCTTACTGTTAATGTACCTACAGCACAAATTAACACAAGATTAACTTAACTAAACTGTCTTAACTTCTAAAATTGACAACCCTAACACCCATTCCGCACTGGTCAAAGTTGTCGACCTGAGTGTGAAAAAATTCTCATAACATTATCCATCCAAATTCTTCAAAACTTAGCAGAAGGTATAAATCACAACCACGCTATTACGATTCTCTGTTTAGTTTTGTACAAGTAGATAGTAAAATATTTTATCTGAGAGATATTTAGCGCCGACCGTAACGAGAAAATCACGATGCTGTTTTTAACCGCCTGAGTCAGGAGTAACTTTGAGCACTGTTGCTAGCTGACTGAACGAACATGGCAAAGCAACTACTAGTCAGTGTTGCCACATACATGTTCTAGATTACCCTTCAAACCACAAAGTCTTGCTATTTTTCATAACATGGGAACCAGGCGCAGTTTTATTTAATTTTTGCATTTGTCTTAAGTTGTAAGCCATGGCTTAAGTTGTAAGGTTTTACGGTAGTCAAAGCCTTAATATAGTTATATCCCTAGGGATGGACATTTCATAGAAATTGATCACTTCTGTTTTGTCATTTTTGTACGGAGAGTCCAAAATTCTTTTTGCGATTTGAGCAAAATCGTAGAACAAAAGTTGTTCAGTGCGATGAGTAGAATTCCCAGTTAACGGGTCCTACACCAATTTTGTTACACCTGTATACCGTAAAATACTTATACTTCATTCCAATCAAAAAAAAGCAAAAGGTAAACAAACATAGTATGCAGATGACATTGACATGTGTCAGATCCATAGGAAGTTTGTTTACGTTTTGCTTTTTTTTGATTGGAATGAACCATAAATGAAAGCGGTTCATAACTATCTTACTAGCAATATGACTATGATACGAGCAAAATCTAGTAATATAACTATCTTACTACAGTAATCTAGTTATATAAGTATATTTTCTATAGTTTGCTCAACTGTTACTCATTTTAAATAATAAGTTCCAATAAAGTAACTTTTTTATCACGAAAATCTCACAAACAAAGCAAGCAAACAATGTTATACGTAGTACTTAAATTAATAAAAACAATCTGTTTTTATATTTAAGCATAGAATCAACAAATTATGACAGTAAAAAGTAAGGAATTTATTGAAATCTTGTACATAAAAAGAAGCACCTAATCAAGTAGTTTAATTTTTCCTTCATCCCCGCTTCGACAACTATTTCACTACTAGACTAATCTAGTGATATAATTATATTACTACTGAATTACTGTGTCATAATTATATCCTTCGTAGGATAGTTATTAAGATCTTACGTATAACTATGTTACGGTATATAATTATATCATAAGGGATATATATATAACATATCACGGCGATAACCATCTTACTGCGACATATATAATATAATCTGCATGTTTTCTATACAAATTAGATGACGGGGTGAGAAGTGATATAGGTTACATTTTATTCTACAAAAGTACCAAATTCCCTTAGGAATTACACCGGGAACCCAAGGAATATGCAACTTTACGAAGCAACAATATTTATTGCTATAACTACTCAACCGGTGTAATTGAAAGATCTAACATAGAGAGTGGGGAACAACATTTTATCTTGAAAAATTCATATCCATCCTCGCAAGCCGCAAGTGGTGCCATGTGCACCAGATGACAGTCATAAAATGATATCCACATAGGAGGAGCCGCCGAAAAAGCTAGTAATAATAAATAGAACAAAAATTTACAAAATACTTAACATTAAATTCATGTCTTATTTATGTTTTTAATCTAAGGTGCATTTGTAATTTTCAATTACGACTTGCGAACACGAAACGTAAAGATTGTGCAGTTAAAAATTAATTTACATTTTATTGTCATTGTATTGTCATTTAAATAGCCAGCAGGACCATCGACACGTGGCCATGCACCTTTGTGTAGTGTTATGTATATTCACTTTTATTCTACAAATGCAATTTCATCCAACTTAAAAGACAAGTTACACAGTTTCGTTACTACTTTTTTTTCTTTTCTCAGTGCAATGGATTCTGAACGCGAAAGGTAAAGAATGCGCTTTAATCAGCGGATACATCTTCTACCGCAACATTATTAATAAGAGCACCGACAACTGGCCCTGCACAAATCGAACTAAGAATAAATGCAAAGCACGATTTACTGCCACAAAAAACAAGCAAATAATTCACCTTAACAATGTGCACACGCATCCACCACCTGCGTTTATTATACGAAATGGACTATTGATCAAACTCTAATTTTGATTAATAATGTAAAATATACATCATATTTTGATTTGTATAAACTATTAAAATATTAAATGACCTTATTATCATAAATGGACTTACGCATATTTTTAATTCAAATTCACTACCTATCCTTTGTTTATAAATATGTTAATTATTTAAAACTAGAAAATAACTTTAAACTATTACAATAATTCATATTTTGTAAATCTGATTCTGAATGCAGTATAATTTTCAGTGCAATGGGTTCTGAACGCGAAAGGTAAAGAATGCGCTATAATAAATGGGTACACTTTCTATCGCCATAAAGGCAGCATGACCACCGACGACTGGCCGTGCACCAGCTGCGGAGCTGCCACCAGGTGCAAAGCGCGGTTCACAGCGACGAAGGATAAACGAGTTATTCGATTTCAATCAGTACACACACATCCACCTCCAAACTTTATGATACGGGATGGAAAATTGATAAAGATTTAACCTATAATTATTTTATTATTCATGTTAACTAAAGCAGATTTCTATACTCGAAATAAGTCAAAAAGTGTAAATTACATTGTGCCTACGTTGGAAGAAAACGTTTTTCATAATAAAATTACAAATTTATTTTCTGAGTCATTCTATGTATAAGTGAGTTTAATGTAATACTGTGGGTGTGTTTTATAGTTTAACCATTTTTTATTTTACTTTAACTAATATTTGTTAGCGTCAGCGAATAGCGCGTAGTTAGTCTATCGAATTAGTTGAACATTTTATTTTCCATAAATACAAATATTACCTCATTTGACATACCATAGATTGATATTTTAAAAATCCGTCCTCTACACCTTATGAGAACGTTCTCATTTTCAGGTTCTTATTTTCTATCTTTAATAGTTTAGACTGTGTTGTCCGCCTGTACGCTCCAGTGTATGCTCTATCAGCAGCCTTTTCAATTTGTAATACACTCTGACAGCATATTACAAATTGGAAATCCCCTAACATGCGAAAGGGATGGTAAAAAAACGGTTCCTACTAGGGCGTAGCCATGGAACGCAATCCTGTTTTTTACTCGTATAACATATTATTTCTACCTTAACTCGTCGGTGATTTAATTTCATAAGTGTCGTAGGTATTTATTTCAGTCACGTGGGTGCGCAGCGTGACAAGCAAGAAATTAGTTCTAATGGACGGGTACACTTTCTACCTTTCCATGAATGGAAAAACTGCAGAAAATTTGAAATGCAAAAGAAATAAAAATTGCAACGGACGGATTATTCTTGACAAAAGGGAAACCTGTTGACTCCGAGAGCTGAACATACACATCCCCCGTATGAACATGTCGTTATGAACGTAGTGTATATTAAATTGTAAATAATACATCTTACGTTGTTTATTATTTTACATTAAGTAATTAAATTGGAAACAAAAAATTTATTTGTCGTAGCCAAATTGTAAAATTAGTTTTATTATCAGGCTAGCCAGTTTATTAACGACTACGACTAGAGAAAACGGGCTCGGAGGGATGGACAGTTAGATTATGTTGTCCAGTATGTACAGTGTCACCAAAGGAAGGAGCTCTACAAAGAATACTTATTGACTACTTTTTATGCAGAGCCTTCCTTTACAACATCCCGATATGGCAAGCCAGTGATGCTGATGGGCGGCTACCGGTACAACAGGTGGTCGGGCAGCAAGGGGCTGCGCGCGCGCTGGCTCTGCGTCGCGCGCAACGCGGGCTGCCGGGCGGTCATCATCACGATGCAAGACGAGATAATCAAGATTTGTCATGAGCATAATCATTAAAGTCTTATTGGTAATGGAACTTCTCAATGTTATTTCTGTGATAAGCACATATTTTTTTGCTCTGTGCCTGGGTATATTATATTTATATCAGTCTTTGGTTCCCAAAATACAGGGAATCCTAGTTTGGTTTGGGCCATTTTGTATTTACACTTTTAACATCTGATATAATGAAGTGTACTTAATCATTGATATCAATCTTTTGTATTCAGTGCAGACTGCAGAAGTATTAATAGGTATAGTATGATATTAGTTACCTGGCATACATTCTAATTTTCTGCCAGAAGTAACGTTTAATACTATACTTTTATTTTTTATGTCATAGGCGGCAAACAACCTATTTCATTGTTCACACGTGGTTCACACTATTTTTGTTGTCTTAAGTGTCAAATAAAAAAAATCGTTTTAGTTTTTTGTGCTTTTTTTCTTTTACTCCTTTTTTCAATGCATAATTTTTTGACTTTCTGTAAACTTTTTCGTTTATACAGAGTGATTGGTAATTCGACGTGATCCTTCAAAGGAGTTATACTAAAGGTCATTTTCAACAAATTAAGTCCAGTTAACCAAGGGTCAAAAATTTATGGTTACTGAGATATTACGTTTTTTAGAATTTTTAGATTTATTCTGCCTTGTTACCAAAAACAATTAATTATGAAAAAACTATTACACTGTTAATATTAAATTGATCCTTTTTTTAAAGCTGAGAAATGAGCGCTTATTTTGAAAAAAAAATCTTGCCCAAAACTCACAGTCTCAAAAATAAACGGTCTTAAGTCACATAAAATTATTATTTTTAAAAAATTTCCATAATAATTGAGTATTACTAGAAAAAAATGTAGTGAACTTGGCGTACAAATTAATGACATAAGTTTCTTGTTTCATAAGCTTTCTAAAAAGGAACAAATATTATCATTTTTTTACGGGATAGAAATTTTATGCGACTTAAGACCGTTTATTTTTGAGACTGTGTGAGTTTTGGGTAAGTATTTTTTTTTTTAAAAGAGCGCTCATTTCTCAGCTTTTAAAAAAGTATCAATTTAATGTTAACAGTGTAATGGTTTTTTCATATTTAATTGTTTTTGGTAACAAGGCAGAAAAATTCTAAAAAATCTAAAAACTGTAATATCTCAGTAACCATAAATTTTTGACCCCTGGTTAAACGGACTTAATTTGTTGCAAAGGACCTCTAGTATAACCTCTTTGAAGGATCACGTTGAATTACCAATCACCAGTGTGAAATAAAATAGACGTTTAATAAAATAATATGTAGATATATACACAAGTTGAATGTTAATGCCTGAAGTCCTCTACACACACTGATTTGTTTGCTCTGTGTCTCTGACACAACACCAGATTTATAATATCTAAAAAATGGAATTATGATGAACGTGGCTCACACTATTTTTAATGTGCTTATGTGTCAAATAAAAAATTCGTTTTAGTTCCTTGTGCTTTTTTTCTTTTCTCCTTTTTTCAATACATAAATTTCTATAAACTTTTTCGATTATATATTAGTGTGAAATAAAATAGACGTCTCTGACACAACACCAGTTTTATAATATCTAAAAAATATACCTATGATGAATGTACCTTCCAACTGGTTTCGATCATGCAGCGTCCGTCCACTTCATTTTCTAGTCGGGTTGGTGACGCTGCTGGTGCACTCGAAGATGGCTTACCTATACAGAGTGACTTTAAATTAGTTCTTGATACGAAAGGTTCACAACTTTCCGTAAGGAATCCATAGTCAAATTTCAAAAAAAAATGTCGACCATCCATACAAATTAGTCAGCGGACCGGCCAAATTAGTATAAACAGGCCAATTTTTTTTTACGATTTGTCTTATGGGTTTTTTTTATGTGATAGGTGGCAAACGAGCAGACGGATCACCTGATGGTAAGCGATTACCGCCTCCCATAGGCACCCGCAACACAAGAGGAGTCACAAGTGCGTTGCCGACCTTTGAAATGGAATGGGGTTCCTTAGGGAAAGTTGTTTATTATTATGAGCACATGCACACCCTTTCGTATTAAGAACTAATTTAAAGTCATCCTATATAAGTTTTCTCGACAAACTCATGTGACTACACCATCAGTGTAATTCTAGTGAAAGTAGGCAGGTAAAAGGGCTTTCAGCTCGCTCTTTGTGTCCACTTGGCACTGCTCTTGAATATCACAAATACACGCTTGCGCTGTTTAGAAGTGAAATATATTACACATATCGTTTACGTACAATAAGTACTCGGTAAGTCCGAGACTCGAACCTTGTGCTGTGCCACATTCGGTTGGAATGAGCTCTCTCTGCTCACCAGCAATGCTCACTGTGGTGTACCGCTTTGTGTGATCGTTTTAAAACCAGTCCATTAGTAGCCCCTGTATTACATTTTGCTGCAGTTTCATTTTTCAGTTTTATTTATGATTATTCTGTAAAAACACCCTTGTAAGAAGATCTTATATGTAGCTGTAAAACAATGTTTTAGTGTCTAAAGTAGACATTTGCTGAATCTGATTTTCTGACCGAATTTTTACTTTGAACCCATCGTTGTAAGGATACAATGTTGTTTTGTATAAAGTTCCAAAAAGCCATACTAAAAAAACCACTTGTAAACACAAGCTACGGTTCTCGAGTTACGATTGTTTATGTTAGCCGAAGCGATAAGGAATGCGGGCGAGCGGCGGAGGCGTGGCCTTGTAGTATTAAAACTTTTAAATAAAGTGATATTATTTTAGCAACGTATTTTTAGTTTTTTTTAACTCTTAGTGACTTTCCAATACCAAAACACCCGCTTAGTCTTATGGCGTTCGCTACTTAAAGTGAGATAACCCAGTAAAATTCGTGCTTTTCAACTTCAGTTACCTTTAGATATATGAAGATAGATGAGGATATCTCGAAGAATCTGCCACTTTAGGTTACTTGTTCTGTCTAAAACGGTCTACAATATGTGTTATCTACCTTGCAGAGGCGCGCATCGTGATGTCGAGCAGGGGCACGCACGTGCTCGAGCACGGCGGGTACAAGTACGGGCTGCGGCGGCACAGGGGGCCGGCGAGCACCTGGCGCTGCGTGCGTCACAGCAGGCACTGCAAGGCCACGCTGCGCCTGCGCGGCGAGGCCGTCGTGCGCGTCACGCAGCACAACCACTGCCCGCAGCACGCCTGCCTGCGCCAGGGCAACTGCGCCGGCAGGGAAACGCACTAGTCACTGCCGCCACCGCGACTGTTGATTAGGAGATTCGACCTGTCGGTGATGAGATTATTCCACAGAATACCTACCTATATACTAATACAAATATTATTCTTTAAAAAAATGTCACTTACATTTACCGGGATCATAAAGAAACTCAAAATGTTTTTTATTTACGTAGATGCTTTACACATGCTTTTAAATCGTCAATTTTTTTTTCTACCAGTACAAAGTCCCCTCGGACTTTTACACTCGGTTTCATTTAGGATTTTCCTTTACGCGTATTCATTCATTCACCGCTCACGTCCATATACATTATACAGGATGTTCAAAAGTGCATTTGAGATTTTAAGTGGTTACTCAGAATCAAGTATAGATGCAGGAAAAATATAAAAAAAATCCGCTCTTCAATTTTTTTTTCAGTTATCCACAAATTCTTGATTCATCATTTAGATTTGTATGGGAATCTAAAAAAAATAATTAAAGAGCGGATTTTTTCAATGTTTTTCCTGCATTCTATGCTCGATTCAGAGTAAATCCTTAAAATTTGAAATTTCTTTTAATATCCTGTATTCATTAGTAAATGGATGACGCGGTCATGGATAACATGTGCACTGTGCACAGCACACCCACTGAAGTTATTTATAAGTTATTCGTTGCTCTGTGAGCACGCCCGCCTCCTCGATATTCATTGGAGGGTTCAATCACAGAGGCGGGGATTCCGTCGACGAATAGCAAAACAGACAAAATTGCGAAACCCGAGATAACACGAGTAACTAAGATGTATAATTAATTATTCTTTGTACATTCTCTTGCTTAAGTAGGTTATTAAAATGTTATAACAAATAAAAAAATACATAACTGAGATCGCGAAGATTTACACAGTTTTATTTTTTATTTTTACGATTACTTCGTGTTTCTAGATGCTCACAGCCAACTTACAGCAGTTTGTACATCTTAATATTTCATCATCGACCTTACGCTTATGTCCTATGTTTCTTTTGTCCTAGACTCACAAACACCGTACTTCGAGACCACGCGTCACGGGAACAGTGCGCTCTGCATCGGTCGCTATCGGTTCAGGAAGGCAACGTGCAAGCCCCCGAAAAGCAGGTGGAAGTGTATCAAGGACGGCAGTGGCTGCCGAGCGGCCGTTCTTATGATTGATGACACTATTGTCAAAACTTTGAATTCACATAACCATTAAAAACGAATTGGGTGTTTATTCCGTACCCTGAAGTACCTAATAACCTAATATGGTACCTATAATTAAGCGAGGTATGTTCTGCAATAATAACAATATATACGAAAAGAAAATAATTGTTATTAAGTACCTAACTAATATGCTGTGAAGTTATTTCGAAGAGTTTATGAAATAAGAGTTTTCTTATTTACGATAGTTTTATTTCGTTTGATCCCAGACAAACAGTACTTTACTTAATTTTAAAGGCTTTGATTTTTTTCTCGCAAAAATATATTACTTCTGAGGGTGCTATTGGTTCCTAAACAGGTACGTATTAGCTCTGTTTTTTTTTTTTCGAAAATCGATTAATTTTAACATCATGATTTTGTCCATACATGCCCAGAATAGGGGAATACTAGGTCACAATGTAGATAAAATTGCATTGGCTAGTTAAGTATTCTATCAGATTGGTTTTATCAACAGTGATGTATCTCCGCAGCATCCCCGCACCATGCTGAGCACCGCGCACTGGCACTGCACTCACAAGTGCACGCGGCGGCGGTGCTAGGCGCCATCATCATGCCGACTGATAGCGCAATCATCAACGCGCATTTGGAACACACGCACTCGAAGAGTAATTAACTTATTAATAATAGAGTTTACATTAGAATTTAAATTGATTTGCCATTGATCACACTTATGTTATCTTACTTATAATGTTATTCTGTTGTTTTTGTTATTTGGTTTTTCTGTAACATTTGTTATCTATCTATTTAAGTTGAGCATAAATTAAACGGTTCACCGTTTGCATTTTGTAATACCCTAACCTACCTAGCTAAAGGTAACTAAATATATAAAGAACCTACCTAACAAAATAATAGTGAAACTTATAATATAGCGAATCCTAAAAATATATGGTTTTAAAAATATAGGGCCAATGATCGCTAGTAGCGAGAACCCTAAGTTGTGATCGTCAAGAAATAAGTAACCCTAATTCTTTTAGAATGGATTGAGATTGATGAAAACGGATTTCTCTATATAGAACCTTAAATCCCTGAACCATAAATTCTAGAACCTAACAAGGAAAAATACTCTTTATATTGAACCCCTAGCCAAAGGGAAAGGTAATTTTGCCCCCTCAGCTTAGTATAATGCGTAACTAAAATTTTGTCATGCATTATATTTGATGTAAAAATGTAGCCAAAACGAACAAAGTTTAATTTATCAGAGAACTAAACTCTGTACAAACAAATAAGTTAAATTTAGGCGCTCCCGCAACGTTCCATTCACTTCAACCCTCCTAACTTTTATAGTGCTCTGTCGCCATAATTTAGATCATATTATTTTCTCGCATATATTGCAAACAGCGCTTGAAACAAGAATGCTTTTCACTATTTTAGAACAATCAATTATTCACTGTAGATAACAACGTTGTTTTGCCCGGAACCATCTCACTGGACCACTGATTGGGCGATTACCCAAATCTCGCAGAAAGCTGAAGTTCTCTGTATGACGAGTTTGTAGAATTTCACCGTAGAATGTAGCTAACTAAATTCATCCAAGACTCAGGTCAATAATGCTGTCATAAGCGTAGTACTTTTCAGATTACGCGACACCACTAAGAACAAGTGTAAACGCACAGGTTTGGAATGAATCTAGCGACGTCGGCGAGTAAACATGTAAACATTTATAGTAAAAGCTGCAGTTCTTTAATGCTTTAAAGATTAGTACTTTTCAGGTTCGGCAGTAGCACCAAAAAACCAAACGATAACACATAGGTTAGAAATTATGATATTAATCAATGACAAATGCCGCAGTTCTTTAATGTTTTAAAGCTTAGTACTTTTCAGGTTCGGCAGTAATACCAAAGAACCGAAATGAGAACCCGGAGGTTGTTTGAAGTAGATATCTGAGTAGTTTGATCTCTCATTGATTATGTACAGAGTAGCTTCAGCTCTCGACGATATAAAAGTTCCACAGAACTAAATAGCAGGATAAAATATAATAGTTGTCAAGCATACTCATAGTAGAGATTTGTATCCAAGCAAAACAAAGATGTCACATTATAAAACACATGAAAATAGACAAATAAAAGCATGCAAGTTCAAACCGTATATTAAATAAAACTAGGTCCAAATAGGGAGACACCTCCGAATCCCGTGTAAATAACACACCCAATATTTCAAATCATCCCTCGAACCATACGAAAACATAAAATCCATGGCGCTTCGAAATAAACGCCCTAGAATGAATATTTTACCGATTCGGCCAGTTTCCTAGCTACACCTAGTAGCTATTTCAATACAAACACCGATAATCTATTCCGCATCTTATTTGACTACCCAGCTTTGCTAAAATAGATTTCCCCACTTCAAATTTATAAAATTCCACCACTTCCTTTCAGGTTCGATTCCGAAGTCCCACACATTAGTGTGTCCTAAAAACAATATTTTTTACAGCTGAGCAGGAGCTGTCAATCTTTTCCTTTTAATTTCACGAAGCGTAAAGGAGACGAATATTTTTAAAAAGATTTTAAAGAATTATTTACAAGAAGACTGAATGTGAAGCATTCTTTATATGAGTCTTTATCTGCTGAAATTCGTAAAAGTTTTATTAAATAATTGCATTTGTAAATATGTATCGTAGTTTGGTCCGTTACAATTTGATTACGTTGCTTAGAAATTAAAGATATAGTTATAACAGTATTTGCCTTTTGACTAGATTTCTTCTTTGAAAGGGGCTTGTTTCGATCATCAACTTTTATACTTTACATACAATATAAAAAAAAATACAATTTGAAATCTTTCGCTCAAGTTTGGAGTAAAAAGGGTGTTTGACTTAAACGAATCTTTATTCGTTAAACATAATTATAGTAAAATAATTACATATCTTTATTGAAGAAGAACGAGATATCAAACATTATTGACTACATTATCTTAATCATCATATGTATATTTTCAGTGACTCCATTCCATAACACACGCGGTAAACTGCTGTTGGTTTACAAAGAGTTTACGTACTACTGCCACAGGCGCAACAAGCAGACCGACTACTGGACATGCACTCATGGGACACTTTGCCAAAGCAAAGTCACCACAGATAAAGACAATATGATCATTCAAGTAACTGAGAAACATCGACACCCGCCACCAAAGTTCCTTATACGCAACGGACTGTATATAAAAGTATAGTACTTAAGTTTAGTTACGATTATTCGATCTTATGTGCAATGGATGATTACGTGATTTAAAACTAAGTAATAAAATGATCCTAATAAAATTATTTTAGTTCATTTTAAATCGCACTTAAACAGATCTTCTGGCGTGTAATTTTTTTAATTACTATCAATACAATGTTAGTTCTGTAAGTTACATTAATAAACGAAGCCCAGATATTTAAATATTTAACCAGTATTAACTTGCATTTATCCAGGATTCGGCGAGATTGATGACCAAAATCAGCCGGTTTTTTACGAGTCTACCAGGGGGAAGCAGCTCCTGTTCTACAAAGGCATACGATACCGTATCAACAAGGCGATAGGGCACAAAGTGCGCTGGCGCTGCGCTACACACGAGCGGTTTGCCTGCAAGTCCATAATACACACTGTCGATAACAACATCGTGTACCACAAGCCCGACCACGTTGAGTACGAAGTGCCCGTCGCCGGCACGCTCACCTCCAAAGCTATCCTTCCCAACTGAAATATGATGTCGTTAGATAATATCAACAGATTAAGTGTTTAGTATCAATTTTATAATAACAGCCACATTTGGGACAGCCACAGTATTAGTATTACATTAAGTATCAGTATACATTAAGATTAGTATTTAGTATCACTTTCATAATATTAGTCACTGTCGATATTATTATCGCTGAGGCTCAGACCGCGCTGTGAAATTTCTACTCGCGAATCATTCACGATTCGGTGAATGTTATCCTTAAAATGTACACGCACTTTCAGAGTAACACTCGCAGTGGGTTTGTATGAAGATTGTGGACTTTTTTGCTGTGAAAAATATCGCGCGAAGTAATTTCTCAGTGCCGAATTAACGTACGTACAGTGCAATGATTCCAATGGCATACCTATCGTTAAATGAAATGTAGTCGTATTGTTCATGCACTTCAGTGATTGTGCGTTAAGCACTTTTTGAGATCATGCTTCGCAAAAATAAAATACTTTATATTTTAGTATTTTACTTAACATTTTCACGGACAGTACGCCTATTGATGGGATTCGATGAATTCTTATTATAAAAGAACGGCTGTTTACGACTAGTGTCACTAGAAAAGGAGGCCGCGCGCTTGCGGGCGTGTCGACGACAATTTGTCTGCGTGTTTTTCGAGGTAAGTATTTAGTTTTAGTACTAATTTTATCTTTCAGCAGCAATATTTGTAATTTAGGGGGTTCTGAGACGGTTAAGTGGCTTGATGGCAAATCGACGTTATTTCCTCAAGCACACATGTCACGTACCAAGGCGTAGTGTCACATTTTGTAGGGCTACACGGCAGTATACCTACATACATAGGCGTACTGCCATATTTATACTAAAGCATTTTTAACTATGTGACAGAACGTCTATATGCGAGGTTCTGTTTTGTATGGAAATAAATAGTGTCACAACGGGAACTTGGCGAAGGTACTCGTACTGACCGTGAAAGTGTTAATATAATTAGATAATACTTGTAAAGGTATCATGGTATCATCGTAAATAAAATGTGTATCAAAAGATGTTTTCTTGAAATGGAAAAAATAAATGTCTGTTGTGATACTTATGGGCTTCTTTATTTTCGAAAATTGTTTCACAGGACCTTTACAGACATGTTGCAAAACGACCTATTTTATATTTACCTACAGTCAGTAGCTTTATTTAATGAGTACGTGAAATTGTAAGAAATGGAGGCGATTCACAATATTTCGTGTAATTATTATTTCACTAGTGAAATTATGATGTCACGGGTTTGATAATATCACTGCGACATATATAATATAATATATTTTTTATAGTGGTCGTCGTTCTTAATACAATCGGCAAAGAGATAGCAGTTTACGAAGGATACACATACATACTATTACAACAGTCAATACGAAGACCGCGAAACAGAACGATAATACAAGCAGTCACAGTGCACAGTCACAACCCACCGCACTTTATAATTAAGAATGGTGTGTTAATTAAAATTTAAGTTTTAAGGAAAATACCTAAACTATATAATAAAAATACTAAACTGACTAAAAGGCTTGAATGTAGTGTTTATGAATAAGATGTATATTTACTTTTCACATGCGCACGCGTAGTGTGTGTGTGAAAAGGACTTTTCTATTATATCTAATATTATACAATGCCATACAAAAGACATCAACGGGTACGCCATTGTTTCCACGATGTGATTTGTGTGTTTTGTCCCAAATTTATTATTTGTTTTTTATAATAGAATGCGATATTTTATGATAGATTTTTATTAAAGAATACACTTTTCTGTTTCAATTACATTTTTATTTTCTTACTACCTGAGTAGGAAGAAATATGTCAAAATCCGAAGTTAGCGTAAATAAATGCCGTACCGTTTCCAATAACCGTTTCGTTTTGGCCATTTCTTTTTTTTAATAATATATTTTATTTTCTTAAGTTCCATAAAATCTTTGATCTTAATTCAGTTTTGCAAATTGTAAACGAGTCGAATCCTTTCAGTTCAATGTATGCGCAATGCAAATGGGACAGAGTTGGCAAAACTCGACGGTTACACCTTGTACTGCAAAATAAACTACGCCTCCACCCAAAACAGGTGTGCACGTCTCAGAGCTACAAACATCCGTGCAGTATGCGATTCACGACTGCGCTGGACGGGACAGTGCTGAAGGTCAGCGGAGACCGGCACTGCCACCCGCACCGCCCCGATTCTTTGTAAAGAATGGAGTTCTAGTTAAATTCTAGTGAAAGTTTAATCACTCATGAGTCACAAGTGCGTTGCCGGCCTTTGATTTGGGAGTACGCTCTTTTCTTGAAGGTTTGAATGTCGTATCGGTCCGGAAATACCGCAGGCGACAATTCATTCCACAGTTTGGTTGTGCGAGGCAGAAAGTTTCTAGTGAAACGCACAGTGCAATATGTTGTCGCGTAGAACGATGGCGGAAAGAGGCGGCAGGGATCAATCCGAACAATTCCTCGGAGCACTCCCCATTGTACATGCGATAGAGAATGCAGAGCGAGGCTACATCTCTACGCAGCGCCAGGGAGTCAAGCCGATCTGAAATATCCTGGCAGTCGACGATTTGGGAGTTTGTTGTTAAAAATAATAAGTACATTTTGAATAGGGACCTTGTATAAATTTTAGATTTTAATAAAAGTTAATGAATAAGACAGTATGTGTAACTGTTATGTAGTCTGTGATAATACTGACAATACACAAAAAAAACAACAAAAAGCTTTTTGTAGTGTTGTGGGTTCGCAACACTGCGGGCAAGCAGCTGGCCTACCTCGGCGGGCACACGTTCAGTCGCAAGAAATCTAACCCCAACACCGAGAACTGGAGCTGCAGCAAGCGCCAACAGAAGCAATGCGCAGCGAGGCTCGTGCTAACTAAGACAGGGGCGATCAGAAGCGATTTTTACGAACACAGCCACGAGGCAGCAGAGCATTTAATAAACAATGGAATTTATATCAAGTTATAATGATGAGAATATGTCTTTCGAAAAACGAAGTAAACTGATATTTAAAATGTTGGCCTCTTTTATGTTCACTTGTTTGGTTGTTGTCGATAACTGTACGTATCAATAAAACGATGAATTGGTATATTACAGATTTATGTTTAATGTATTGTTTAATTTTACCTTATTCGCTGACTGTGGTTGGTAAAGACAAAGACTGTCTAAGACCAAATCTCTAATGCAGCGCGGCACTAGTACGAGTAAGGGGTGCGGCGACGCAGAGAGAGGGTGGCGGGGCAAGCCGCTGCTGACATATTGCAACGAGCTACTAGTTCGAATACCAGGCGCATACCATACATTACTGTCATACAATTTTCAAATAATTTCATCCTAAATAAACGATTACTATCCGTGTCCCTGCCGCAGAGATCTATAATTATGTGTACTAAGTTTCAATTTAATCGATGCGAATTGGTTGTGTGTGACAGACGGACACGAGCTAGGATCACTCGTGCGTCTGTTTGTCCGTCTGTTAATTTCCTTTTAACGGTTCCCTTTTCCCATTTGAGGTATGGAACCCTTAAAATAAGAATAACTAAACTATTAACAAAATTGTTTTTATGTGATTTTTGTTTGAAAAAAGTTACCGACAAAGAGATCAGCTGGTTTAGTGAGGCCTGTGCTCTTACATCGCCACTTCCCTGTTCGAACAGGGTACAAACACAGCCGTTGCAGGATGTGTGCGCTACGAAAAGTCGAAGCCAGGACAACATGGAAGTGTTTAGAATGTGACGTTAACCTTTGTATCCGAGACTGCTTCATGGAGTACATATGATAACTCTAAGTATTTGGATCACATTGATAAAGTTTTAAAAATTTTTGAACCATGGTTCATCAGTGTCCGTCAGTTTCCGTCGAGAACGGTCGCGTGCGTCGCTCTTGCTCTAGTTTGCCCTCGGGTAAAGCGCTGACGCTACAACTTACAGCAAACCGTCTGCGTTCGTCGCGATGACCTAGATCCAATATGTGAATCATAATTGTTATTGTTAAGGGGCAGCGATAATTTTTAATTATGGCCTCATCAAGTTCCGTGCAAATTAAAACTGAAACAGAACGTCTTTTATACCAGTACTACTCGGAAGAAAAAACTGAACGCGAGAAGTTGCAAAATTTGGTTCAAGACCTTAAAAGACAAATAAATGAACTTCAGCAACAGCTGACCCATGTCCATTAGAAACAGAACCCTCCAGTCAGATCTCCTAAGGATGATAAACCCTCCGAAGGACCCATTTACGAGACGGACGAAGAGGAGCTATCAAAAGAGACGGAGTGGATACGACAGAAAAGCAGGAAGAAAAGGAAATTGAACAGACATTGATGTTTTATGTTTTAGTATTACTTACTTATAAGAAATATGTTAACTTGTTTATGTTTGTTTTGTGTTTATTTTCTAACTTTGCTTGTTTCTCTTTTTTTCCTTGTTGTAATTTGTTTTGTGTTGTTTACTGTCTGTTAAATAAATGTATCTCTATCTCTATCTCTCTAACTCGACACTGTCCCCACCCGCTCAACATGGAGCAAGACCCATAGAGAAACAAACTGAACCAAAACCCAAAAAAAATCCTTTATAGTGGAAAATGTTAAGGATTATCAGAAATTTTACGACCTACTTTTGACAACCGTAACCGGAGACGCGTTCATTGCCAAAATGATGAACGGAGAAAAGGTTAAAATTAACGCCAACGGTGAAGATTGTTACAGAGCGATTACTAAACTATTGTTACAAAACAACTGTCACTGGCACTCGTATGAAAACAAACAAGACAGGCCGATTAGAGTAATGGAAAAAAATTAGCATTTCTCATGTCAGCCCATAAGAATAGTAGAACATCTAACTCTCCAAGGATATAAAATTCAGGAAGCTGTAAACAAATTGAGCTGGAGGAAAAAAGAACCTCTTAATATGTTTATGCTATCATTCGAAAAGGATGAAGATATAAATAAGATATACGCTATAAAGTCTATTCTTGGATGCAGAGTAGCCATACAGCCATTAATAACTTCAAAACTTATCCCACAATGTAAAAGGTGCCAGTCATATGGACACACACAAAAATAATGCAACAAAGAACTTAGGTGCGTCAAATGTATTGGTAAACACTTAACCAAGGACTGCACTAAACCAGCAGATGAAAAGCCGAAATGTATCCACTGCGGTGAACTACACCCTTCTAATTACAGAGGATGTATAGTAGCTAAAGAATTACAGAACATAAAAAATAAAGTAACAAGAAAGGCACCAACATTCGCACAACCAACTTCAAGTGCACCTAAGAACCTTAGTGCCCATAAAAGTGTTACAAAAAATGTGTCCTTTGCACAAATCGCAAAAGCTCAACCGCTGCACCGTCAATCGCTGCACTCACAGCCACAGCCGCAAAAAATCTCCAGTTTAGACGAAAACGTTGATAAAATTTTGAATATCCTGACTTCATACGAAGAAAGAATACAAAAATTAGAACGTAGCACTATCACAGCTACTGCTATCAAAAGACAACAATGATTAACTCATTGAAAATCATGGCGTGGAATGCAAATGGACTCCTTCGTCATCAAAATGAGCTACAGGTAGTCCTAAACATCGATAACATTGACGTGTGTCTCATATCAGAATCACACTTCACAAAAGAATCCTTCATTCACTTTAAAGGTTATAAAACCTATAATGCACTACACACAGATAACACTGCTAGAGGAGGCAGCACCATCGTCATAAAGGAAAACATCCAACATCATGAATTATTTAAGATGGAAGAACAAGATATGCAAGTTGTAGCAGTGTCAGTGAGAACTAAGCGTTATACTGTAACAATTTCAGCAATATATTGTCCACCAAGACATTCACTGAAAGCTGAGCGCTATAAAAGCCTGCTGAATGCTCTTGGTAAAAGGTTCATATTAGGCGGAGACTTCAATGCTAAAAACATTCATTGGGGATCGAGATTAACTACAACCAAAGGAAAGGAACTTCTTAATGTCATTAGAGAGACAAGCTGTAACACTATAATATCTACAGGAAAACCAACATATTGGCCTACCGATTGTCATAAAATTCCAGATTTAATAGATTTCTTTATATACAAAAATGTATCATCTAATTTTCTTCATATTGAAGAGGGTTACGATATGAGTTCCGATCATTCACCCATATTGTTAACTCTAAGTGAAACCATATTAGAGAAAGAAGCTTATCCTACTCCTACCTATCCTACTCTGGTAAACAAAAACACGGATCGGGAAAGTTTTAAACACGACTTAGATTCACTCATAAATTTAAAAGTACCACTCAAGAGCCCTGACCAACTTGATGAAGATTTAGGGAAATTTATTTCTGACATTCAGCAATGCGCTTGGAATAACACGCCAGTTACTAAAACGAAGATTAGAAACCACTCCTATCCATTAGAAATAAGAGATCTTATTGCTGCTAAAAGAAAGCAGAGGCGAATTTGGCAGCGTAGTAGATATCCACAAGACAAAACTCTGTTAAACCATTTAACAAAAGATCTCAGCAAGGAGATCGAGAAGTTTCAGCATGAGTCTATGAATGCCTACCTGAGTACACTAACGAGTGATTATTCAACTGGTTATTCATTATGGAAAGCGACAAAAAATCTGAAAAGACCAATCATGCACATACCGCCTATAAAAGAAACTAGCCGCCAATGGGCAATTAGTAACGACCAAAAAGCAAAGACATTCGCAAACCACCTAGAACAGATATTCCAACCTATCGAAGAAAGCTCGCTTATCCTGGCTGCAGATGAAACTCCCCAAGATCAACTAGAAATAAGACTCGTTACGCCCAAAGAAGTGCAAAACGAGATCAAGAACTTAAACCAAAAGAAATCTCCTGGGTACGACCTTATTACCGGTGAAGTATTACATTATCTTCCTCGCAAAGCCATAGTCAAGTTAACAACCCTCATTAATGCTGTTTTTAGACTAAAGCATGTCCCTGATATGTGGAAAGTTGCCGAAGTCATAATGATAGCGAAACCGGGCAAGCCACCCCATGAAGCTACGTCATATAGACCCATTTCCCTGCTTCCAATTTTGTCAAAATTGTTTGAGAAGCTCTTCCTTAAACGGCTGAAACCTATAATAGAAGAAAGAAATCTTATACCTGACTACCAGTTTGGGTTCAGGGAAAAACATTCAACTATAGACCAAGTTCACAGGATAACTAAAGTTATAGAAAAAGCACTGGAAGGTAAAAAAGTTTGCACTACAGTGTTTTTGGACGTAGCACAGGCTTTTGACAAGGTATGGCATGAAGGCCTCATATACAAACTAAAGAAAATGCTGCCAAAGCAGTTTACAGAGATATTGGAGTCATATCTCTCCAACAGAATGTTTAGGGTAAGACAAGACGATTCTTACTCTGAATTAAAACAAATCAAAGCTGGAGTACCACAGGGCAGTGTTCTAGGTCCGGTCCTTTACCTCTTATACACTTGTGATATCCCAGTACTAGAGAACAACACCATTGCAACCTTTGTTGATGACACAGCTATTATGGCTACAGGGTTCACACATGCGGAGGCAGTGGAAAAGGTCCAAACAGCCGTAAATAAAATCTGCGACTGGACAAAGAAATAGCGAATTAAATTGAATGAATCAAAGTCAATTCACATAGACTTCACTAATAAGAAGAAAAATTATCATCCGATATTCATAAACAATCAGCTAATACCTTACAAGAACACAGCCAAATACCTAGGCATGACTCTTGACGCAAAGCTTCGCTGGAAAGCACATGTCAAAAAGAAACGAGATGAGCTGGAGCTACGTTACCACAAAATGTACTGGCTACTTGGTATACACTCTTCGTTGACAACACAAAATAAGCTATTGTTATATAAACAAGTCCTTATGCCTATATGGACTTATGGCATACAGCTCTGGGGCTGTACCAAACAGAGCAACATCCAAATAATACAACGCTTCCAGAACAAAGTACTCAGAGGTATAGTAAATGCACCCTGGTACATAAGAAATGATGACCTCCATCGGGACCTCAAAGTGGTATTGGATGAGTGTGTTGATCCAATATAGATCATATGCGATCGGTGGAGAGGTGAAATAAAAGAGATTTCTTCGTTCGAATTGTACCGTGGTACAGTATCCAAGATTTTGAACATTTATTGGTTTTGCCTGCCTGACTAATATATAATATTTGAGTATCACACTTGGTGAAGTATTAAACTACGAGAACACAAAATCACATATTTGCAGGTAGTTGAATAATTAAAAATATGTAGGTGTCCCTACAGTACTCCCCCCTCTAATGAACAACTTAAAATATCATAAGGTTTTACAACTAAGAAATGAACATAGTTAAAAAATGATTACAACAGTATAAAAGAGTTTAACGCGCGCGGTGCGCTAGTAAATAGTTGCTGGCAGCATATTAGCAGTGCGCTGTAAGTGCTCGACGCAGTGTGTCGGCGCGGTGGCAGCAGCGGGTTCGCTGAGCGGGGAGGCAGCAGCAAGCGGCGCGGCGGCGGGCGGGCGGCGCGCGGTGCAGTGTGCATTGCGCGTCATCGGGCCGGCCGGTCGTTGCATAAATACGGCGCAGCGTGCGGAATCGCGTTCTGTTTCGCCGAGGACGTCATCGCATCAGAAGCGGAGGCATCGAGGAGGCCGGTTGATCTCGACTCGAGGCGTACTTCGTGTAGTGAAGACTGAAGATATGGATTGGAAGTTTCCATCGCCGTGCCTTACTAGTTTCTATGCGACGATTCGTCGATCACTGGTTTCTAACGACTATTGTCGTCTATTCTTCAGTTTCTAAACGATCAGTTCGACTGCGCAAATAAAGTTGATTTTCAGTTGTTTTCATTATGTAAATAAATTTGATCCCTTGTTGTTTTAATTTTCCCAAATACGACTTGTGCATGGATAAGCAGTCGTATTATTTTTGCATGGTGTATGATGGATGAGGTGGTGGTTGCATGAATGCTTGATGGTTGCCTTGGGTGCTTGGCATGATGCTTGTGATTGCATTAATGCATGAGGTAGGTAGTTTGTTTGCAAAAAATATCAGATTCCCAGGCACGTCACGTCGATTTTTTTTTAGTTTTTTCTATCTACCCTCATTTTTTTGTGTTTGGTACCCTCAAGTCTCACCTTGATATCGAACTGTGCGTTTACTAACTCTGCCAGATTTTGTTGTGATATTATTATCTTTGTTTGAGATATTAGTAGTTGCGATATCATCTTCGTTAAGTATGTAGGCTGGCTTCAATCTATCCAGAGATATGAATGCTGTTCTGTTTGGTAGTTGAACTTGATAGAATTTTTCTGATTTTTGAAGAACTTCATACGGGCCTTCGTACGGAGGAGTTAGGTGTTTTCTGACAAGATCTGTTCGCACGAATACGTGTGTGCATGTTTTCAAATCTTTGTTTATGAATATTTCCTTTTCTGAATCTTTCCTTTGTGTGGGTATTAGAGAGCTCATTGTGTTTGCAAGATTTTTTACGAAATCAGCATCTTCGATTTTAGACTTTGTAGGTACAAAAAAATCGGAAGGTATGCGTAACTGTGTTCCATATGTTAATAAACAAGGACTCAGGTTGTTTTCTTTGCGAAGTGTTGTTCGGAGACCAAAAAGTACTGTCGGTAATTCTTCGGACCAGCTGTGTTTAGAGTCTCTGGCCATTAAAGCTGCTTTAAGTGTTCGGTGAAAACGTTCTACTTTTCCGTTTGATTGTGGGTGATATGCAGTTGTTCGTATTCTTTGTATACCAAACTTTTTAAGTAGGCAGTTAAACAAGTTTGATTCAAACTGTCTGCCTTGATCGGTAGTTATACGTATTGGGCATCCGAAACGTACTATCCAGCTTTCGTAAAGAGCTCTTGCTACTGTTTCTGCACTGATTTCGCATACAGGAACTGCTTCAGGCCATTTTGTGAAACGATCGACTATTGTGACACAGTATCGGTAACCGTTAGAAATTGGTAATGGGCCAATTATATCGATGTGAATATGTTCGAATCGAGTTGAGTCTGGAAAGGTTCCTGCAGGTGGTATTGTATGTCGATGTACTTTTGCTTTTTGACATGCGATGCAATTCTTGGTTCATGTTCCCACATCTTTGTTCATACCTGGCCAAAAGTATTTTGAAGCGATTTGTTTTCTTGTTGTTCGAGTACCCGCATGACAAATATCGTGTTGAGCCTTGAATACTGCGTAACGATGTGTTTTTGGTAAATATGGTCGAGGATTGCGGGTAGACATCTCGCATGTTATTGGTATAGAGATATTAGGTAGTGTGATTTGACCGAACTTCAAATTTGGTTTGCTTCTTAATTGTTTCAATTCTGTGTCTTCATTTTGGCGATTTCCTAGTTATTGGAAGTCAATTGTAGTTGGGCAATTGATTTCTTCTATTCTGGAGAGCCAATCAGCTACGGCGTTTTTCTGGCCTTGTAGATACTCGATTTTTGTGCAAAACTGACTGATGAAGCTGAGCTGTCGCTCACGACGAAAGGTGTCGCTGTCACTTGGTACCTTGGTTAAGGCATGAGTTAAGGGTTTATGATCAGTATATACAATGACGTTGTCATTACCCTCAATAAGTCGTCTGAAATGTTTGACAGATAAGTATATCGCTAATAATTCGCGATCATACGTACTGTAACGTCTTTGTGTTTCGCTCATTGCTTTTGAAAAGAATGCCAGTGGCATCAATTTGTTTTTAACCTTCTGGTGTAAAACTGCACCAACGCTATGATCTGAAGCGTCAGTCATTATACAGAGCGTTGCACTGAGCATCGGGTGAGACAGAGTAGTTGCTTGTAAAATGCTTTGGCGGCAATTTTCAAATGCTTTTTCTGCTTCTGAAGTCCATGAGATGACTGTTTTGTCGTTCTTTTTAGTGTTGTGAAGATATTTGTTCAGTTCGTTCTGTAACTGTGCTTGATGTGGCAAACAATCTCTGTAGAAGTTGAGCATTCCTAAAAAACGACGAAGCTCTTGTATGTTTTCAGGCTTTTTGTAGTTTGAGATGATTTCTATGCGCTCTTTAGTTGGAGATATGCCTTCAGAGGTCACTTTGTAACCGAGGAATTCTATCTCAGTTTGGGCAAACTCGCATTTGCTGATGTTTACAGCTAAGCCGTACTTGTCTAAGCGTTCTAGTACCTGCTTGAGTACTTGTTTGTGGAATTCTTCATCTTTCGAGAACAAAAGAATGTCATCAACATAAGAAAAACATCCTTCGATATCTCTTAAAACTTCGTGCATGAAACGCTGGAAAGTTTGACTAGCTTTTCTTAGGCCAAAGGGCATGCAGCAGAATTCGAATAGTCCGAATGGGGTTATAATCGCTGTTTTCTCTGGATTTTCTACAGGTATCCAGTAGTATGCACTTTTCAAGTCGAGTTTTGCAAATGCCCTCATTCCATGAAGTTTGTAAGTGAAGTCTTGAATGCGAGGGATGGGGTAACGATCTGGTAGTGTTACCGAATTGAGGCGTCGATAGTCTCCACATATTCTCATGCTACCGTCTTTTTTCTTCACGATATGGAGTGGATTTGCCCATGGGCTCTTAGAAGGTTGACAGATTCCCAGTTCCACTAGTTTGCTAAACTCTTCTTTAGCAGCCTTATATTTGTCAGGCGCTAGAGGTCTTGCTCTCGAAAATAGTGGCTGGCCTGTGGTTTCAATGTGGTGGACAACGTTGTGTTTGGATGGCTCCTTAAATGACAAGGGTCTAAGTACATTTGGGAAGTCTTTCAGTATATCATAGTAAGGATGTTCCTTAGCTAGAGTGTAAAGCGACTGCTGGTCAGTTGTGATTGAGAGTGTGTTTATGGAGAGGCTTGTTGTACGGTCGATCAGCTTCTTGTTGTGAACGTCGACTAACAATTTGTAGTGGTTGAGAAAATCGGCTCCTAAGATGGACATCTTGACATCAGCAATGACGAATGACCATCTAAAACTGCGTCTTAGTCCAAGGTTGAGTACTGTTGACTTTTCTCCATATGTGTTAATAGGCGTGTTATTAGCGGCGTAAAGTTTGTAGCCATTTGAATTGTCGAGTGTTCTTTTTCCCCGAGCAGCCAGTACTGAAATTTCAGCGCCAGTGTCTATCAGGTACCTTTCTTCGGTTAGCCTGTCAATGACACAAAGGCGGTTTCCCATACTAACACCGATACCCGCCGTAACCGGTGTAGTATCTAGCTTTCCGACGGCTTCCAGTTACAAGGCGTTTTGCAACGATTTGCGTTTTTGCCGAATTTGTTGTGGTAGTAGCATATCCCGTTGTCAGGTGATTTGAATTGGCGGTTCTGATTGTGTCTGTTATGATAGTTATGATTTGATCGTGAACGAGAATGTGAACTTGCTCGGCGGTAGCTCTGTGAACGGGTGTGAGAGCGTGAGCGATGTCTTCTGTCTAATTCTTCGATCTTGTATGTGAGTTCTGCCATCTGCTTGGTTAGGATACTGATTGCACTGTCTTCAGATGAGTGTTGAGACGTCGTGACGGGTGCAAGATGTGTGGTAGGCGTAAACTCGAGCATTTTGTCAGCCATAGTAGAAAGGGTGTCCAGTGACGATTCGGAGTTTACAGCTAAAACGGCTCGAACGTTAGAAGGCATTTGTTTTAACCATTCTACTTTGAGACCTTCTTCAGTGATCATGTCAGCGCCTAGATCACGCATCTGTCGCAGGAGCTGGGACGGTTTCTGGTCACCAAGCTCAAGACCACTGACTAGACGTTGAAAGTTCTGGACAGATGATTGCTCATAGACAGATATGAGGCGTTGTTTGACTGTTTCATATTTGTTCGAACTCGGTGGTGATCGGAGAATATCAGTGATATGTCGAAGATCTTGCGACTGCAACTGTTGAAGTAGGTATCTGAATTTTTGGTCATCCGATGTCTTCAGTGGGTCAATCACAGATTCAAATTGTATGAACCATATGCTGGGTAGTTCGCGCCAGAACGGTAAAAGACGCGAGTGTACGGAGACTGCATCGGTTTGGCACGCTACTGGAAATGGAGCGGCGACATTGGTCTTCGTCTCTTCAGACATGACTTTGATCAGACTTGCTCTGTCGGTTGGCTGAAGGTGCGCTGTTTGTATTCAGCTTCGGGGTCACCAGTTATTGGATGAGTGTGTTGATCCAATATAGATCATATGCGATCGGTGGAGAGGTGAAATAAAAGAGATTTCTTCGTTCGAATTGTACCGTGGTACAGTATCCAAGATTTTGAACATTTATTGGTTTTGCCTGCCTGACTAATATATAATATTTGAGTATCACACTTGGTGAAGTATTAAACTACGAGAACACAAAATCACATATTTGCAGGTAGTTGAATAATTAAAAATATGTAGGTGTCCCTACAGTGGACTTCGTCGTTAATATTATTAAAAAATTCGCCGAAGCTCATGAGCACAGACTTCAATCACCATGTAAATTTTGAGGCCATCCAGCTCCTCGACAACACGGACCTAGTGAGAAGACTGAAAAGGACAAAACCTTTTGAGTTAGTTATATAAAGTGACAGTGTTGCTTAGTGCAGTGTAGTGAGTGCTACAATAAAGAACACAAGAACAAAGTGTCTTCCCCTTAACTAGAGACAATAAGAAAAGTGCTATTGGACACATTCCTAGTGTAAATCAAATTAGCAGTTTAGGTTAAATTTAAATTACTTATTAGCATTTAGGCTAGATTGTAATATTATGATGCTTCCATCATTTAGTGGTCCATCATACAATTAAAAAAAAAATGGTTTTTATGAGCGTTATTAAAAAAATAAGTTATAGAATTGTCGATATAATTAATTATCATTTGTTAGGCTCGGTAGGATAAGAAGCCTTCCCGTCAGATCGACATTTTTTAAAAGTGTTTCCACGCAGTTAGCATAGATAACTAATATATTAATGTATATATGTTAATTCCTTTCGCATGCTCTGTAGCCGCAATACTCGCGGTGCACCCCCTTCTCCCCCCCGTGCTCCGCAACTCCCCCTGCGGCGCACGCCCTCCCCCCGCCCCGCAATCCCCGCGCCGCACCCACTTCTCCCCCCACGCCCCGCAATTCCCGTGCCGCACCCACTTTTCCCCTCGTGCTCCGCAACCCCCGCAACCCCCACCACGCCGCACGCCCTCCCCGCGCCCCGCAATCCCCGCGCCGCACCACCTTCCCCCGCGTCCCGCACCCCCACTCCCCCGCGTCCCGCACCCTCACTCCCCCGCGTCCCGAAATCCCTCCCCGCAGTCCCCTTTCCCCTCGTCTCGCACCCCCCTCCCCCACACCCCGAAATGAGGGGCCCCGGCGGGGAGGGCCCCGCCGCACCCTCTTCCCTCCCGTTTTTTTAATGTATTTGATATACTGTTGAATAGCTGGGACGGTTTGAACACTTATATCATATAATAATGTAGGTATGCTATTTTTATCCGATGGATTTAGGAATAAGAGGTATCGTTGGATTCGTATTGAACTCCAAATTGTAATGGTATATATTTTATGCAGTTAAGTTTTATTTTTTTGCTAATTGGTTAGATTATTTTAGGCAAGTCCACGGTAGCGTTACAAGTGGTAACTTGTTAAGTACTTAAATACTTGTTTTTTAGACTCAGAAATGACAAAATCCAGTAAGAAGACTAGAGAGGAAAGACTGGTTCAAGCAAGAGAGCACATGAGGAAAAAGTATATGGAAATAAAAAATGATCCCGAAAAGTACGCAATTCAAAAAGAAAAGGAAAGACAAAGATACAAAAAAAGAAAAGAACAAAAACAATTTTAAATATATCAGATACGACACCACGAGAGAAGAGGCTTCAGAGAAAGAAGTGGAAGGAAAACACAAAGCAATATATCGCAAAAAAGAAAAAACAAAAAGCAAAAGAGTAGATGTTAATTAATAATTTTCTTCCATCGAGTAACAGAGAAGATATTAATGAACAGGATCCATTAGAAGGTCCCATCCCCATCCCATCTTTCCCATGAAGTTTCTAATACAGGCAGTAAAAATTGTTTAAGGAAGGTTAACTAGTTTCACGATGTGACCTAGTTTCACGTGAGCTCATAAAAATGAACATTTAAAAATTTCTCTTTCTTTCGACCGATTTGCACCAATTCAGAGAATCACCCTATTTTTTAATTCCTTGTAACGACTTAAAAAGCCTCTATACTTACTATAAATAAAACGTTTTAACTTTTTATACTAAGTAAATTTGGTTTTATTCCGCTTCCTCAAGCCTCGGTTGCTGTCGGTAGTAGCAGTCGTTAAGCCAATAGTGGGTTTTAAATTTGTATTTAACTTAGGTAAACGTTCTTTAATAGCTGATTTCAGACAGTTTATATTTCAATTGTCAATTTACATGTATTCTTACTTGTTTCTAGTGCAATATGTCGAGTCTCAGCGTGGGAAGACCCTCCTCAGTGTCGGCGGGCACAAGTTCAGTAAGCAGTCCGCCAGAGGACCGAAGACCCGATGGATATGTTCTACACACTCTACTAAGAAATGTCGAGCCACTGTCCACACTTACAACTCTGAGATTATCAAGATAAATAATGTACACAATCATTGAAACCGGTGCTCACGTGGATGTCTTTTGTATGAGTCCGTAAAGTCTTTTTACATAAAGCAAAAGACATCAACGTGTGATGATTTTGTTTCGAAATTTACAAATGTTTTAGCGTAAAGGCGAAAAGAGGAAAAAAACATTTGGAATATTAATATGATGGTATAATATAATATTACCCCCCAGAAAAAGACTGTCGGCCAAGACAACTGTATAAAATCCAAACTTTAACTTGGATTTTTCATACTTCAAATAGTACTTGAAAAAAATATTTTTTTTTTTCTGAACTTCGTTTAAATAAAATAGTTAAGCTCTTTCTAACTAGTAAAACAGCAAGTAACAAATTACATTTACTTAATGGCACCGTGTTTCCAAATTCGTAAATAATTTACTTACGGTAATACCTATAAAAAGCGCTTTCTTTACAGGAAAATTAAAAGAAGAATTGACTAGTAAGTGTAAATAGCAGATGTGTAAAATGGTGAGACTTTATACAAAAGAGTGTACGTACGTCGTAGGTGTTTTAATGAGTGACGAATAAATGAATAAACTCTCGTGACCAAAACTTCCAAGTTAATCTAACAAGTATTATATATTTATCTGTATGCTCTTACGATGAGACCGCTGTTCTGGACGCATTTGGATATTATAAAATTTTAATTTTTATTCTTAATATCAATGTTGTTATTTATTCAGTTGCTTACTTTTAAATATAGGTATGCTGATCATTTGACGTATTATTTATAAAAATCCAATATTTTCTTATGTATAGGAGCAAACTTTGAAAAAGCGACAAGACCTCTGCTGCTGAATAAAGGCCACCCCAAGGATTTCTACGAACGACCGATCTGGCGCTTCTGTTTTACTCCGATTTCATAGATGCCTTTGGGAAATTTGTTTAGTTCAGTTCATCAGCAGCATCTATAATTTACCGCGTGTCGGCGAATAAAAAGTCACCCTGTTTACAGAATTTCAAAAAGGTGTCTCATTAACTAAAACCACATCTAGTTATCAAAAATGCGTTGGCGTTAGACCAACCTCTTTTATAAGAATTCCTCATTTCTCAGACATTTGTGAATGATACTGGCTTTTACCCGCGACTCCACCCGCATGGATTTATAATTTATATTTTTATGACTGTCGTTGGGGGTGCGCAGTGTGCACGAGCACGGACATAAGTTTTTCGGCAAAAAATCTGTCCTATATTTTTTGTCCCCTATTAAGCTCTTTACAAATTTTGAACCGACATCAAAAAAAGGAGGAGGTTCTCAATTCGTCGGAATCTTTTTTTTTATGTATGTTCACCGATTACTCGAAGACGCCTGAACCGATTTGGAAAATTATTTTTTTGTTTAAAATTGTGTACTTCACAGGTAGTCCCATACAACTTTTATCGAAATCGATTCAGCGGTTTTTGAGAAAAGCGTGGTCAATTATAAATGAAATCGGATTAGCCGTTGTTGCAATAAGTAGCGTTTGTTGTGTAGTTCCATTATTTCTGCTGTCCCGCGGGAATTCCCGAGGGAGTTTGATATTCTTACTGGTGAATATGTCTATGTCACTTCTCATCCCGTCAGCTCTGTGCATAAAATTACGTATATATCCGTCGCTCGGTTGCGATTTGAAAGAAGAACAAACAAACTCACTGTCACATTTGTAATATAAGTAAGGATTACTTTGTGTTACTTTCCATTTTTAGTAACCGAATGTCTGTATACAAATGTTTCATACAAATTTTTGGGTTCGAAGTTCCTTACGATGAAGGTCTTTCCACACTTATCTCGTAAAATCTTAAATATTGTTAATAAATTAAAAAGCAAAAGTGTTTTGGAAGAAAATACAAAACTTTGCTTGCCTGAGCGGCAATACAACCTTCAATACAACAAGTATTTCTTACAGGATACTTCGTCACGAACCGACGCGGTAACCAAGTGCTAGTGTTAATGGGGAACCGCTACAGCAAAGATCGCGAATGCCACGGCAGCGGCAAGGTGTATTGGCGTTGTGTCAGGCGCAACGCAGGGTGCACTGCGAGGGCAACTACTTTCGACGGCGAAGTCGTGTCCTACAGCGAGCACGGCCCTCATTACAATAAATCTTGATTGCGTTGGGATAGAAGTTTCATTTTTTCACAACTTCAAAGGATTGCAGGCCTGAGAATTTGATATAGAGTTGAAGACATGTGTGGTTATGAATTTATATGGAACCCTCGGTGCGCGAGTCCGACTCGCACTTGGCCGGTTTTTTGTGATGCAATTAAAAATTTTAACTAAAAAAAATGTAAATTGCGCGTTGCTAAATTTCATGATATTAGGTACACGGGAAGTACCCTATAGGTTTTGATTCCCATGCGAGTGTCCAAATATGCGGCATACATGGCCGTATATATTGATTGCGTTGGCATAGAAGTTTGATTTTTTCACAGCTTTAAGGAATTGCAGGCCTGAGAATTTTATATAGAGTTCAAGACATGTGTGATTATGAATTTACAAGGGACCCTCGGTGAGCAAGTCCGACTTGCACTTGGCCGGTTTTTTTAAATGACAATTGTTTTAAGCTTTATAAATCGTTTGCTTGCTTACAGTAACCTGAGTAAGGAGCGCGACTGGAAAAGAGCTTATATTACTGAACGACTACACTTTCTGCCTGAAAAATCGCAACATCCATACCGATAACATACACACGCACCTTACAGATACGTCATTCGGAATGGAACGTATTTAAAAATATGAACAAGTGACGTTATCGATAAACTGTGTACTACAGCAGCACGGCCCTCATTAAAATTAATCAGTTAACAACGTCTACAGTCATGGGAAATGGGTGTTTTCCCATACCTCGGGAAGATTGGACCATACTCCACACATGTGGGCTGAGTTCGGATTAAGAAATTTTATTAACAGAAAGTTCTTAAAATTCTTTTATATGGTTCCTGAAGACGAATAATTGTTCCCTATTTCGGAAGAAAACTGAAACTGAAATAAACGTCTGTATATAAGTAGGCAATCTTTTGTAAATGTTAAAACGAAAATAAATAACTTGCGATAACTGTAAATAGAACAGTCCTGTAAATACAAAAAAATATATATATGCAAGTTGAGCTGTTTCCAAATTAAGTTTAGTTTTTTCTTGCTAAAGCTAAGTAAACGGCTTTAGTTGGCTATTTCACGGGACAGGGTATAATACCTATATCCGCTAATAGAGACAACTTTGCGATGTCTCCAAAGAGAATTTAATCACCTACGTTTGGTTTTACCTATAACCTATAAAACTTTTCTTACTGGTAAAGGTGAAAAGTTGTATGTTAAACACGAGAGCAAGTAATTTTTTGTCTCATGCCTTAAAATCACTAACTGTGGTCAGTAGTCTATATTAGAATCACTCGCTACGCTCGTGATTCAATTTTTAGACTACTTCGCTAGTTCGTGATTTTAAAGTGAGAACTCGGAGCAAAAAATAACTTTGCGCACTTGTTGAACAAATGAATATTATATGATTCCGGAAGACAAATATTTGTTCTCCATTTTGGAAAAAAACTGAAACTGAAATAAGTAGGCAATCTTTTGTAAATGTTAAAACAAAAATAAATAACTTGCGATAACTGTAAATAGAACAGTCCTGTAAATACAGAAAACATATTTTATATGCAAGTTGAGCTTTTTCCAAATTAAGTTTAGTTTTTTCTTGCTAAAGCTAAGTAAACGGCTTTGGTTGGCTATTTCAATAGGTTATAATACCTATATCCGCTAATAGAGACAGCTTTAGATGGATTTTGTATTTTCTTTCTTAAGAATTGCGACTTTATAATATTTGTTAATTATGCTTTTTTCAAATGACAAGTGTTTTTAGCTATATAAGTTGTTTGCTTGCTTACAGTAACCTGTGTAAGGAGCGCGACTGGCAAAGAGCTTATATTACTGAACGACTACACTTTCTACCTGAAACATCGCAACATTGATACCGATAACTGGCTGTGTACGAATAACCGCCGCTGCCACGCGCGCGCAGTCACCACCAAGGACCGACGGCTAATCCGCACTATCAAAGAACATACGCACGCACCTTACAAATACGTCCTTCGGAATGGAACGTATTTAAAATTGTGAACAAGTATCGTTATCGATAAACTGTTTACTACTGTACACTCCGACTAGCCGTGCACCAACCGTAATTCCAATTGCAAAGCGTGGTTTACTGTTATGATACTGAGTGTAGTAATAATATCTAATCAACTCAAATCAAAACTGTTTTTTTTTAATTTAAGTTAATGTCAATTTTAGTTATACAGCGTGGTAAAAAAGTGCGTTTGATATTTTTAAGGGTTACTCAGATCACAATCAAGTAAATTAAATTACTTTTTATTTTAGTTTATAAATTGTGCTAAAGAAGTGATGTGCTTATAAATTGTGTTTTTTATTGCTTTGTTAAAGAAGTGATATTTAAAAATAAATATTTACTAATAAACATTAATATACTTAAAAAAATATCATGTTTGGTTTTCATCTCAGATTTTCATAAAAATCTCCAGCAGCGCAGTTTCCTTACGCAACATTTAATTAAAAAACATTTTGTAAATATAGTATTCCAAGAGAATTTAATCACCTACGTTTGGTTTTACCTATAACCTATACAACTTTTCTCGCTGGTCAAGGTGAAAAGTTGTATGTTTAATACGAGAGCAAGTAATTTTTATGTCTCATGCCTTAAAATCACTCACTGTGCTCAGTAATCTATATTAGAATCACTCGCTACGCTCGTGATTCAATTTTTAGACTACTTCGCTAGTTCGTGATTTTAAAGTGAGAACTCGGAGCAAAAAATAACTTTGCGCACTTGTTGAACAAATGAATATTATATGATTCCGGAAGACAAATACTTGTTCCCCATTTTGGAAAAAAACTGAAACTGAAATAAGTAGCCAATCTTTTGTTAATTTAAAAACGAAAATAAATGACTTGCGATAATTTTAAAAAGAACAGTCCTGTTAATACAAAAAATATTTTACGCAAGTTAAGCTGTTTCCAGATAAAGTTCAGTTTTTTCTTGCTACAGCTAGGTAAACGGCTTTGGTTGGCTATTTTACGAGATGTTCGGTATAGTACCTATACCTGCTAACAGAGACAGCTTTAAGATTGATTCTGTATTGTCTTTCTTAAGAATTGCGACTTTATAATATAATTGTTGTTAATTATATTTTTTCAAATGACAAGTGTCTTTAGCTTTATAAATTGTTTGCTTGCTTGCAGTAACATGTGTAAGGAGCGCGACTGGCAAAGAGCTTATATTACTGAATGACTACACTTTCTACCTGAAACATCACACCATTCATACCGATTACTGGCTGTGTACGAATAACCGCCGCTGCCCCGCGCGCGCAGTCACCACCAAGGACAGACGGCTAATTCGCACCCACAAAGAACATACACATGCACCTTACAGATACATCATTCGGAATGGAGTGTATATAAAAGTATGATTAAGTGATGTTATCGATAAACTATGTACTACAGCAGCACTAGGTACACCTCCCACTACCCGTGCACTAACCGTAATTCCAATTGAAAAGCGCGGTTTACTGTTACGATACTGAGTGGAGTAATATAATAATATCTAATCAACTCAAATCAAAACTTTTTTATTATTTAAGTGAATATCAATTTAAATTATACAGATTGTTAAAAAAGTGCGTTTGATATTTTTAAGGGTTACTCAGATAGGAAAAACTCAAAGAAAAATATTTAAAAAATCACCTCTACAATTTTTTTCAGTTTCCCATACTAAAATTGAATAGTGAAGCAAGAATTTGTATTTCAATATCTTTCTTGTTTTGAAAATCTTGTAATATATTATATGAACCTAATACTCATAACATTACTCAAAAAAGTTTCTATTCCGACACATGTAATTTGCAAAATATTGCTAGTAAAATTACTCAAGTTTGTTGATTGCGTTATTTCATAATTTTGTTAGTTTTTGTTTATCTTATGACTGAATGTATCGTATTTGTGCCACAGTTCAGTGGGTGAAAATCATGTCTGGTAAGAGATGGCGCTATTAGACGGCTACACATTCGTTGTTTTCAAAACCCGCGGAATCGATTTCGATAAAATTTATATGGAAACACCTGGGAAAACAAAAAAGAATTTTCGACATCGGTTCAGGCGTCTTCGAGTAATCGGTGAACATACATAAAAAAAAGATTCCGACGAATAGAGAACCTCCTCCTTTTTTTTGAAGTCGGTTAAAAAATGTTGGACTTGCCATCCTAAGTTGCTTATCAGCTGATCGACTTGTACGATAAGCCAAAAATTATTTTCGCGAATTACATATTATTGCTCTGAGTTCCTTGAGGAAAGTTGTTCAGTTTCATAAGTAGAAGCTTTACTTTAAATAGTTTCAGCTGATTTTGTTAGACGTTATAATTATATAGATCTTACAACTTGTAATAAAATTAATCTAAAATTAAAAAAGTTTTTAAAATAATTGTATATTTATAATGACAATGGTCTTGTTGTTTCTATCGTCATGTCACATTCACCATTACCTCCCACATTGTTTATTGATATTCCATACATTCTTTATTACAGTTCAGTTTGTACGCAACCCGTCGGGAAGGCAAATGATTGTGATGAAGGGGTACACATTTTACCGCAAGCAGGTCAGCAAGTGGACCGAGTCCTGGCCGTGCACCCGCAGCGGCGGCCGCGGCCGATGCCGGGCGCGCGTCCTGATCACAAGACACAACAGAGAGGTCAGGACCGCCGGCAGTCACACTCATGCGGCGCCAGATTTTGTTATACGAGATGGGATGTTGATCAAAACCACCCGTATTTAGATTAAGGTATATTTTGATAACTAGCTCAGTAGGACTAGGGCATCCCTGTTATAGTAAGTATTTAATATATTTGAAATACTAACATATTTTTTACAAAAATAAGACTGAAATATTAGGTATACATATAGTAATACACTGTGCAGTCACGCTGTGCACACTTTCACGCGAATCCCTTATAAAAGATGTTGAAAAAGTGCGTTTGAGATTTTAAGGAGTCACAAGTACAGAATACAGGAAAAATGTTAAAAAAAAATGTAAATCGGTTTTTTTAACACCTGTATATCATCTGGCATACACAGGATTTTCATTGCTTAGCATAAATTGGCAATAAACTTTCATAATTAGTAGCAAGTGACAGATTTCACAAATTAACAATGTTGTTTTGTGTGGGAGGTACCTTATCCTGGTATGGCCCGGAATAATTTATGACCTAGTATAATGTTATGGTATTATAAAGTTATTAAAAGGTACATAGTTTCATTAACATCGTTATAGCAATTTTTGAGAAAAATAATAAAAACTTCTCTTTGTATGGAAAGTATCAGAACCCGATTTTTCCCAGAGTTAGTATCCATCTAATGTACTAAGTTGTACAACAATATCGTATTGTACAAAGTTTTATCAAAATCGATAGAGCCATTTTTGAGCAAAATTAAAGAATCTAATTTTTGTATGGAAGGCTGTTGGGGATAAATTTATTGATAAAACGTCGAATTGGTATATTACAGACTGAAAAGACGCATACCGTATTGTCATACAACTTTCAAAAGGTGTTTAAAAATAATTTCATCCTAAATAAACGGTTACAGGTCCGACAATGTTATGTATATAATTTAATCGGTCCAGTAGATTGGGAGCAAATTGGTTGTGACAGACTGACACGAGTTAGGATCACTCGTGCGTCTGTATGTTTGTCTGCCGGTTTAGTTCCTTTTTCCTTTTTAGTATGGAACCCTAAAAATACGAATAACTAAACTATTAACTATATTGTTTTATGTGTGATTTTTGTTTTAGAAAAGTTACCGACAAAGACATCGAGATCGACTGACTCTGTGAGGCCTGTGCTCTTACACCGACACTTCCCTGTTCGGACAGGGTACAAACACAGCCGTTGTAGCCGTTTTTTTTACTATGGTAGCAACTCTGACAAGTGCGTTATTAAAAAAATAAGAAAAAGGCTTGAGATATTAACAAAATATTGCCCTAACCCAAACTTCTCGTCTTTCCATTACATCACAGTAATAATAATTAATATACTCGTATTTCCTCCTTTTATTCGATAAACTTAACATCTTTTTTATTTTTGTTTTTGCTTCAGCTCTTTGGCTGCGTAACGCAATGGGCGGCGAATTGCTTTTAATTGACGGTTATGCGTTTTGTATAGAGAAGACTCGTAGCAGGATTCAGTACTGGAAATGCACTAAAGCCAATAGCAAGAAGTGCAGAGCGCGCGTCACTGTTAACAAGGAGCGAAAAATAGTGCGCGCTACCCTGCAGCACAGCCACCCATCCGCCAAGTACGTGATACGAGATGGAGTCTACATCAAAATTTAAATTTTAAAATTAGAAATACCGTCTCATACTCCGGAAACAAGAGAAGCCAACAATAGGAGATGTTGTACTCGCTTCGCTCCCACTCAACGTTTTCACTATATAGGACAGTATAACTCTATTTTTTTATCTGTGACCTAGGCGTAAGGCGAAGCTTGTTTATAATGATAATGCGTAATTAAGATAACTTTTATAGCATGTTTGTAATTTATATTTCAAGCAGGCATCTTATCAAAAGGACTGCATGAAACATAAATTATAAAAAATCATTTACTTAATTGATCTTGCAATAAAATTTTGAAAAATCTCATCCTATCTTAATTTTTTTTATCAACAAAAGTTATAAAATTAGTTGCTCAATGACACCGAAAAACTATGACGTCTGTCTAGTTATTTCAAACATTTTTAGAACAAAATATCGTTTTGACAGACATTAAAAAGTAACTCATATATGACTCGTAGTCGTCTGCCCTATTGTTGGGAGTCAATTTGTATTCACTATATTATAGAGCTCCTGATAAAACGGTCAAATGCTATACGGTTTCTTACAGTAATGTATTGTTAACTTATTTACACTACCGTATTTTTAAATCACTGAATAAAGTTGTATGTTAACTCTTTATTGTACAACATATCACATAACATTTAATAAAATAAGATAGATGCTCAAAGGCGGGCGGAATCTCATCTGTCCAACTTTTAAAATATTTAAGAGATCTGTAATTAATAGCAGGAGTAGAGAAACACCTGCAATCTACGTAGTTTGAGTTAATAAACATGTAAATATGAATGATATCTTTTTATTTCTAATAAAAAATAATATATAGATGTTTTTGTGCGTTTTGTTACAGTTAACGAGATTACTGAATATTTACTGGAATCATTAAAAAATGAAACATTTAAAACCGGCCAAGTGCGATTCGGACTCGCGCATGAAGGGTTCCGCACCATCGTACAAGAAACTTCAAAATACACGTCTCTTGTATGGTCCCTTTGATTTTTACATATAATTTTTATTATTAAGCAACTATAGAAATACGACCTACCTGTTGCCATTATTAATATCAAGTAAAAAATGACAAAAAAAACTCGTTTTTAGTAGAGAAGCCCCCTTTATTTTTAATTTATTTTTATTAGTTTTGTCATTATAGCGGCAACAGAAATACACACAGAGTGTTACAAAATTGTGTTCTGTTTTACAAAATTTCAATTGTCTACCTATTACGGTTCATGAGATACAGCCCGCTGACGGACGGACGGACGGACGGATAGCGGAGGCTTAGTAATAGGGTCCCGTTGGGTACGGAACCCTATAAATGCAACCAGAGGTTTCTATTTTTTATCGACGAAAAACAGATGTTTTATACAATACACAATCCGACATAACGCATTTTTGTTTTCTCTGTTTTCAGTTTTGTGGCTTCGGAACATAATGGGCAAGGAAATACTTTTAATCAACGGTTATGCGTTTTGTCACCAGAGAACTTACAGGACGGTTCATAATTGGCAATGTACTAGTACCTACAGGAAGTGCAAAGCGCGCGTAACGACCACCTTGGAACGAGAAATAGTGCGCTGTGCCCTCCAGCACAACCACCCGCCCGCCAAATACGTTGTGCGAGATGGAATATACTCCAGGTCAATGGCGCTGACTCCATAGGGCTTGGGGGTGCCCAAGCCCCCCCAATGACATTATCAGCGGGGCTGAGCCGCCCAATATTTATTTTCATTAATTTAAAGTTTTCGCGCTTGCTTAGCTTGTGTCTCTTTCTGTTGCATATAGTTCGATCTATTCTACTACCTTGGTCACTACATAATAGGGAACATAAACGCAAAGAAATGCGCAAATACTAAAACTTCTTAAAATGCAAATAAGTAGATGTCTTTTATAAAAAATAAAAAATAAATCGCATTCACTTCGCGTCTTTTTTGTATGAATTATCGTACAAAAACTAATCAATATCTGTATTTGTACATGGAATGCAATAAAGAATTGAATAGAAAAAATAATAAATAAAAAAGCCATAATTTTATGAAGTCGGCGCCCCTGCTTCAGATATTAATAACCCAAACATGCATTTGATCACCCACTTTTTCTGTAAGCAACAGGTGATTTTTCAGTTGACAAAGTCTTATTCAGTTCAACTTTTTCAGGCACATACCTACATGTGGAGGATGGCCCTCCTTCTTACTATGTATATGTATAATATTTTATGTATATTTTACTTTTTATCGTGTTTTTATTGACTGCTTCTGTATTTGCTATTCTTCTGTAATTTCTCTGAATTTTGCTTATAAATAAATTACTTATATGTTTACCTTTGTTTGCGCCATTTCTTTTTTTTGGCAAAGATAGGTATAACATCCCTTTTTCTTGTCGCTGTCCCTCTCCCTCGCATTCCGCACGCAATCGTGTCGCAGCGTTCGGAAAGCCGAAGGCCCGAAGCCTGCCGAACGCCCGCGGCTCTCGTCCGCTGGCGGCTCGTCTCTACGGCCAGACCCCCGCGGAGCGGCTTCATAGAAGGACGCTACGCTTTTGCGCTAAAGTGCCGCCGCAGACTCCGTGAACTCGCGTGTGGTTCTCTTCTTTTTATTGAATGTTTCTGCATAACTTTCACAGAAAACCGACGTGAAGCAACGCTTGCGTTGTGTTTCGCCGAGTGAGTGAGGGTACCGGAGGCCCAACCCCCCCTCCCCCTCCCCATTCCCCCATCCCCCATCCCATTTCAAAGGTCGGCAACGCACTTGTGACTCCTCCGGTGTTGCGGGTGTCCATGGGCGGCGGTTATCGCTTACCATCAGGTGATCCGTCTGCTCGTTTGCCACCTATCACATAAAAAAAAAAAAAAAAAACTTGTGTGTTTGTGTTGTGAACTAAAAAGTGGGCCCACAATTGGACTAATACCAGCGAGCATCTTTAGCTGAGCAGAGGAGCAAGGACAATAAGATTGTGTGAGTGCTTTCCCTATGTTTCCTTCTGTTTTACCTATTTGACTCTCGTCTGGTGGTGTGGCGCATTCCCCGCTCTTTATTCCAACCAACAAATCAAATATACATAAATTTATAACTTTTTTTCTCTCAAGAGTCCAAGAGGGCGAAACCAATACTTTCTTCTTCTATCTAGTAAAGTTATTAACCTCGGCCTCTGGCTCACACAACCTTCAACCTGTGGTTTACTTCCTTAGCCACGATTTCATTGTTCAAGTTGGCTATAAAAATAAAAATAATTTATTTAATTTAATTTTTTAAAGACCGGTTGCATAGTAGAGTAGGAGTAACGTCTGTACAAATGTTATAATGTAATAAATTGAATTCACGTTTATCGTTTTCTTGGAAATTAAAGAAAAGCACTACTTGGGAATACTGAGTTCTTCTAAAATATTTAAAAAAGCAAGGTCTCTGCTCAAGATACTTAAGAACATTTATATAATGCCAATATTTATTCTATTTGAAAATTTTTGAACTTCTCATACAAAGTGCACAAATCAGCTGACATGTTAGCATGAAAATCCCCAATTTTTTTTTTGCTGTGACCTGTAGGGAGCGAGTGTCCACACTGTATGTGGTATAGTGGTACCTACTGATTGAACTTAACTGGTTTAAAATGTTCGAGGTTGAAATTATTAAAAGTATTTAATTGTTTTTCAAAGATCATCTTCAAAGAATTTAATTTCTGGTTTCAATTAATTTTATAGTAGTAAGTAAATAAAACGACGCGACACCAGTAACTTAATATTACGTTTTCTTGCAAAATGTGGGTTACAACACTTAGAAGTTATGTAATGAATTAAATGTTTAATTAATTCGATAAAATAATATTATTTATTTTCACAATACAAAGTGTCTGTAGTTTTTTGATTCCATCATTTTATACATATTTTATACAAAATTCAGCAGCTACCTTCCTTACATGTGTTATCTATATATATTGCATGTACACCTAACGAATAAAAACTGTTTCTTCATTTCAGATAAGGCATACAAGATCGTTACGACTACACGTGGGCGCAAAGTGATTTGGTTCCAGAACTATACTTACAGCTACCATAAAACCAACAAATTCTGGAGATGTTCGACGCACGGTGGCAAAGGCTGCAACGCGAGGTTGCGGCTCAGCGGTCCAGGAAAACAAACAGCATCCGCCATGAACACACACATTCACGAACCACATGAGTACATTGAAAGGAATGGCTTGATCATTCGCATCTGAATATCATTACACTTCGGATACACGTTGACGCTTAATAATCTAATCACCTATTATTTACTACATGTATAAACTATGATGTTTGTACGTGCGTTGCGACTTGCGCTATTAAGCAACCCGTGCTGTATGACAGTCAAATTTTAAGTATGTTAACTAATATTTTGCAAATAAAATATCTTACGATACGAACACATAATTGTACACATTAATATCAGCATACCGGTTCATTGTGATAAAAAAAAATTGACGGTTAGTAAAGGAAGGGGCGCACAGTCCAGGTGTGCACCGAGATTAGGGAGCAAGCAACACAATATGATGAAGGATTGCGTGCGCGCACCTGTGGGGAATATGCGTGTGCGCGTGCGCGGCAGTAATGCGTGCCTTGAACTAGCTCGAAGTCGCTAAGCCGCGATAGATGCTCATAAATAGTTCAGCGGAGCCTGTGTCACCGTACAAGGCATATGTAGCAGTATTAAAGGTAGGATTTTATACAGGGTGTAACAGAAAGGTGTGATAATACTTCAAGGTTTTTGTTTTACCCATCAAACTGAACAACTTTTGTTCTACAACTTTTGTTCTACAACTTTGTTGAAATCGTAAAGAAATTTTCGGACTTTTTATACAAACTTGGTTCGCCAGCTGATCGATTTGTATGAAAAACCAAAAAAAATTTTCGATTTGAACAAAGTTGTAGAACAAAAGTTGTTCAGTTTGATGGGTAAAAGCCAACCTTGAAGTAATATCACACCTTTCTGTTACACCCTGTATATACAAAGTCCAACTGATTGGTTCCTTATTAAATGTAATCTTGCTAAATCTTTTGATATTATATTAAAATCAATGAATAAGATCATATTGTTGTTATTACTTACTTCGCTGGCACAAAAACACAAACAAAATCCTTACCTCCGATACCAACGCCACTTTTTCTGCCGTGCACCATGTCAGATCCATTTGCACTTCGTCACTCCAGCGATAACGTTAAGTCTTATCCGATCTCCAGCACTATTAATTTGCAGCTGAAGTAAGTAATCCGCCACCACCCCCAGACGCGTCCACCGACAACAACAGCTATACCATCAACAATGATACTCCGTCGTCGCGGCAGCGCTCGTCGTCATCAAAACAACTCTTCCGGTCACAACGCTTCGCTGATAAATCTCAACAAACTTAACTACCTATTTGCAGGTGGCTTGCACATACATAATTTCCATATTTTTATTTATTTCCTTTTTCAACCCCAAAAAATGTGAGCTACAATAAAAATAATACATTACTTGAGAAGCTGTTTAAAAACAGATTAGACACTATTCGCATTTAAAAGTGCAAATTTTATTTGACCGAAAGTATTTTATCAACTTTCAGTGAATTATGTGAAATCAAAGAGAGAAAAGAAATTGATTAGTATTGGAGGATACACGTTCAGCGAATGTTTTTGTGCATTTTGTTACAGTTAGAGATTACTGAATATTTACTGGAATCATAAAAAAATGAAACATTTAAAACCGGCCAAGTGCGAGTCGGTCTCGCGCATGAAGGTTTCCGCACCATCGTACAAGAAACTTCAAAATACACGTCTCTTGTATGGTCCCTTTGATTTTTAGATATAATTTTAATTATTTTTTAATTATTAAGCAACTACAGCAATACGACCTACCTGTTGCTATTATTAATATCAAGTAAAAAATGACAAAAAAACTCGTTATTAGTAGAGATGTTTGAGTTATACATTGTTAGTTTTGGAACACACCCTGATTTCCCTTCCCTCCTCCCCCCTGTCAAAAGACCATGAAGCTGTCAGACGCCAACTGCCGAGAAGAATGGTCGAGCTCCGCAGCTAGCTCCCAAATTTTCACAAAATTACCAAAAATCCGCGTCCCGGGACCATCAGCCGCGATTCCGCGCAAATCAACATCAAAAACCATCAAAATTCTCCAATGTTTGGTGAGAAGACGAAGAGTTCAGAGCGGCAACAAGATCAAGCACGCGGGAGCACGTGAACCAGGTTTGCTTCATTTCCTTGGTCTAATCCCAAACATTTCTTGGTCCTTCAACCGAATAACCTTTTTCCTATAAAATTATCATCATTTGTTTCAAAATTCAGTCCAAATTCAGTTCAAAATTGCAATATCATTCTCCATTTTTTCCAAATGTCATTTCGTTTCTAACCGCCATAGCCGCCATATTTGTTCCCTTAAGTCTAGTCTAATACCTTGTCTATGGTCAATAGTGCTGTTCGCTTCCGTTTCAGAATTGTTATCACCGGTTACCGGTTTCCATTGCTTACTGGCAACACTACATATTTTTGAACGTAACTTCTCGTATCACGAGCCGATAAAATTTAAAAACACTGCTGTCAAACCCAGTTGTTTACGTTTGGATCGTAGCTTTATAACGCAACTTTAGTATTTGTTTCAAAATTAAGATAGTTTCAATTTCTAGCCGAAACCATGGCCGCTCTTAAACCATATGCCACTAAATTCGATATGTCCTTAAGGGCTATGAAGGAGCTGTATGAAATTAGCAACATTTTAAGTCAACAAAAGAATCCGAGTTTGCATGACAAATCGAAATTCCTCGTTCGATACAAAGATATAGAAAAATACCGCAATCAAATGGAAGAGTGTTACACGGTTTTAATGTCGAATCCTCCTCCTGACGCTCAGGAAGGATATGGCAATGAAATAGAGAAACATTTCTCAACATTTATGGAAATGTTTTATTCCATTCAAGTGTTGCACGATACTGTAATATCTGATGCCAGAGTGGATTCCGGTGGTGGTTCTCAAAAGTGTACAATGCCTAAATCTAGCAACGAAAGTGAATTTCATCTGCCAAAGATAACGCTTCCTAGGTTTACCGGTGTTCATGTGGAATGGCCTAATTTTATTTCAATGTACAATAGCTTGATACATCACAACCAAAGTATAAGTTCTGTACACAAAATGCATTATCTGTTGAGTATATTGGATAGAGAGCCGCTTTCCCTGGTTAGGCACTTAGTGATATCGGAAGCAAATTATGCTGTTGCATACAATCTATTGACCGAGCGTTATGAAAACAAGCGAGTCATAGCAGACAAACACGTTGAGATGGTTCTTAACTTACCTCATTTAACAAATATTAACTTCAAATCGCTAAATAAATTTGTAAACACTATAAAAGAAAACACACATGCTCTTAAAGCTTTGAAGTTTAATGTTGAATCGTGGGGCTTTTTATTGCTGCACATAGTACTTAAAAAGTTGTCCGTCGATCTCCGCAGTAAGTTTGAGTCGACTATCGATCCACAGTGCATACCAACATTTGACCAACTATTAAAATTCTTAGAAAGCCAGCTCCGAATCTTGGAAAACATTTCCAGTTCGTCGAGTAAAATTTCGACAAATTCAGTGATGGTTGTCGAATCTGAAAATGAAAATAAACTTTATTCTGTATGTTGTGCCTGTTGCAATGAAAATCATGCTTTGTATCATTGTAAAAAATTTGAAGCTATGACTCCACAAGAACGAAAATCGTTTGTATACAAACACAAACTTTGCTACAATTGTCTGCGTACACATCATGTGTCGAAGTGTTCCTCTCGCAGTGTATGCCAAGTATGTCGTGGGCGACACCATACAAAGCTGCATTTTCCTGAAACTAATAATGAACCTGCATCTACCCCAAAGGTAAATGAAGCTGCTGTGTCGACTGTTACCTCCACAGTCCAACTTCAGTCTTTGCATGGTGTCGATCACACATCCACCATGGTTTTAGGCACTGCCTTTGTAGGCGTTCAAGATGTCGATGGACATTATCATTCAGCTCGTGCTCTAGTTGATAGTGGCTTTCAGGTTTCCATTATATCAGAAAACTTAGCGCAAAAATTAAGACTTCCACGGACACAGTCTGGAATAATTTTGGGTTTAGGTGCATCGTCTTCTCAAAAGACTCGAGGCATCGTTCAATGCAACATCAAACCATTGAAAGATTCTACCCATGTTTTAACATCTGAATGCACAGTGTTGAAGCGTATAACGGGTAATCTTCCTTCGGTTCCTGTTAGCGAATCAGTTTTAAAGGTATGTGACAGTTTGGTTCTGGCTGATAAAAATTTTATCATTCCAGGACAAATTGACATTCTTTTGGGCGTTGACCTGTATAACCAGATTTTTGATGGCAAGAAGTTCAGTCTAGGTGACAACATGCCTACTGCCTACTCTTCTATTTTTGGCTGGATTATCATGGGTAAAGCTCCGGCAGCATCACTGCACATCAATAGTGCATTGTCGATGACCTGCACATTAGATCTCAATCATGCACTCACTCGGTTCTGGGAGTCTGAAGAGCCTCCTAGTCAACCCCTGAAAGATCCGGAGGAAATTCAATGCGAAAAGCATTTCTCCACCACTTACGACAGGGATGAGAAAGGACGTTTTATTGTTAGGTTACCGTTCAAGGTCAATCACAAACCTTTAGGAGACACACATTTAAACGCCTTGAAGCGCTTCTACAGTCTGGAGCGTAGGCTGTTAAAGGAGGTTCGATTGCGGGAACTCTATGTAGCGTTCATGAGAGATTACCACCAAGAAAATCATATGCGGCTTGTCACATCACCAGTCTCTCACGAGCGATACTACATTCCCCACCATGGTGTGCTACGAGAGCACAGCAGCACTACCAAGCTGAGAGCTGTCTTCGATGCTTCAGCACCTAGCTCAACAGGTGTTTCTCTTAACCAGGTTCTCATGTCCGGTCCCAAGCTACAAAAAAATATTGAAGATATCATCTTACGTTTTCGAGTCCATCCCATAGTTTTCACATGTGATATCAAACAAATGTACCGTCAAGTCCGCATGTCTGATGAAGATTGCAAATACCAAACTATTTTATGGCGCGAATCTCCGAGCGAGCCTATCAAACAGTACGAACTGACAACTGTGACTTACGGCGTCACTAGTTCAGCATATCAAGCGATTCGAGTAATCCATGAGCTCGCTTATTTGAATAAAGACCAGCAACCAGAAGCTGCCCGAGTACTTCTGGAAGATACTTTCGTCGATGACGTTGTTAGCGGTGCTTCAAGTCTTGATTCTGCCAAAGACCTGCAACAGAAAATTGTTGACATTCTCGCTCAAGGTGGATTCATCTTACGCAAGTGGTCTAGTAATTCCAAGGAGTTTTTGGAATTATTCTCGTCAGATCATTGCGAACCTCCATACCGGTTCGAGGAAGATGGAGACAACATTTACAAGGTCCTAGGCATCGAGTGGAACGCGAAGACCGACAGCTTCATTTATCACGTCTCTGAAATGAACAATGTGATGACAATGCGCGGTGTTCTTTCTAATATCGCTAGACTGTATGATCCTTGTGGGTTTCTCGCTCCAGTTACATTTTTCGCCAAGCACATAATGCAAAGCCTTTGGTCAAATCAATGCGGTTGGGATGATCCTCTCCCCCCTACCATTCAAAAGGTGTGGACAGATTTCATGTCTGATTTTAGCAAGCTTGACAGAGTCTCGATTCCTAGGTGGGTGTTCACTGACCGACCAGAAGACTGTCAGCTTCACGGGTTCAGTGACGCTTCTGAACCTGCGCGTTCAAAATGCGAGCCGCGTTTTGGTGCAACTGTTATTAGCCAAATCGCGCGTAGCTCCATTAAAACAAAAGATGACTGTTCCCAAGCTGGAGCTAAACGGTGCGCTTTTGCTTGCGCGTTTAATTAAACATGTGCTAAATATTTATCACACAAAAATTAAAATCAACGGCACAGTGGCCTGGTGCGATTCCAGCATTGTCCTTTCATGGCTTAAAATTTCTCCTCATAAGTTACAAACTTATGAAGGAAATCGAGTGTCGCAAATTCAAGCACTGATCCCAAATGCGGCATGGCGACATGTACCATCTGCTTTGAATCCAGCCGATTCAGCAAGTCGAGGTGCTACTCCTTCTGAATTAGTAAATCATTCGTAATGGTGGTCCCCAGCATGGCTTGAGAATGATTCATCAACATGGCCTGGAGACGTTCCTGAGATCAGCGAAGCAGAGTTACCCGGTTTCAAGTCAACAATCCCAGTAACAAATGTTGTCAAGGTGGAACAAGATCTGCCTTTGCTTACAAGGCTCAGCTCGTTTCCCAAGCTACAACGTGTTGTAGCTTGGTGCAAACGATTCATCCACAATTCACGTAATCCAACTCAAAGGCGCTCTGGTCCTCTGTCCGTCAAGGAGTTAGACGATAGCTTAACAAATATTGTTAAGCTTGTTCAGTCTACAGAGTTTCCGGAGACTATAAAGTTGTTGCGCGAAAATAAACCTCTCAAAGGCAGCATCATGCGTCTCAATCCTTTTCTCGATAAACAAGGTCTTCTGAGGGTTGGGGGTCGACTTGCTAAATCGAACCTGCATTACAGCACTAAGCATCCTTTACTGCTTCCAAAGCATCATCATGTAGTTAACATTCTTGTTGAGTATTACCATCGGGTTTATCTTCACCCTGGTCTAAACTCTCTCTTGAATATGCTTCAGCGCAAATTCTGGATTATATCTGCGCGCCAAGTCATTCGTCATCAAATTTTTCGCTGTCAGCGTTGTTATCGATTGCGACCAAAGTCCAACACGCCTTTCATGGGTGATCTCCCGTCTCATCGGGTTCTATCGTGTCGACCTTTTCAAAAGGTTGGTGTGGATTTTGCTGGTCCTTTCATGCTGAAGACTTCTCGTATCAGAAATGCCAGGTCTTACAAATCTTATCTGTGCATTTATGTGTGCTTCGCCACCAAATGTGTGCACTTGGAAATCGTCTCTGAATTGTCGACTGATGCTTTTCTAGCAGGTTTTGATCGATTCGTTTCACGTAGGGGACTTCCTAGTGACATCTTCAGTGACTGCGGCACAAATTTTATCGGTGCTCGAAATTATTTAAAAGATGTCGCTCAATATCTAAAAGATAAAAATAATGAAATATTTAAGGCTTTGGCAAATCAAGGAGTCGTCTGGCATTTCAATCCCCCTGCCAGTCCCCATATGGGTGGTTTGTGGGAGAGTGCAGTTAAATCTGCTAAACTTATTTTGGCTCGTGTGATTGGTGATCGCTCTTTATTGTTTGAAGAGCTCGCTACAATCTTTACAAAAGTGGAAGCTGCGTTGAACTCTAGACCGTTATGTCCTATGACTAATGATCCTAACGATTTAGACGTATTGACCCCTGGTCATTTCATCATTGGGCAACCATTGCAGGCCTTGCCTGAACACGATTTCGATGACACAAATTCAAATCTGCTCAAACGCTGGCAGCTGCTCCGTCAAGTAAGTCAGCATTTTTGGAAGCGGTGGCAACTTGAGTACCTTCACACTCTTCAACAACGGCCAAAATGGCTTTCTCAAATTCCAAACGTTCAAGTCGGTGAATTAGTTCTCATAAAGGAATCAAATTTGCCACCCCTTCATTGGAAAAGAGCTAGGATTACTAAAACTATTCCTGGATCTGATGGAATTGTAAGGGTCGTAGAGTTGAGAACCAGCACCGGAACCCTACTTAGGCCAGTGGTTAAAATCTGTCCTTTATTGCCTTATTCTTCTGAAAATCAACTATAATTATACAATCAGCCATGCTGTTATTTCTAAGTAAACTAGTTTGTACTTTAATTTCATACAGCTTTCTTTCTTTTTTAATCTTTTTAATTCCCTATCTTTAAAAAGAGCTAAGAAGCTCTTTGGGGGGCGGTATGTTTGAGTTATACATTGTTAGTTTTGGAACACACCCTGATTTCCCTTCCCTCCTCCCCCCTGTCAAAAGACCATGAAGCTGTCAGACGCCAACTGCCGAGAAGAATGGTCGAGCTCCGCAGCTAGCTCCCAAATTTTCACAAAATTACCAAAAATCCGCGTCCCGGGACCATCAGCCGCGATTCCGCGCAAATCAACATCAAAAACCATCAAAATTCTCCAATGTTTGGTGAGAAGACGAAGAGTTCAGAGCGGCAACAAGATCAAGCACGCGGGAGCACGTGAACCAGGTTTGCTTCATTTCCTTGGTCTAATCCCAAACAAGAGAAGCCCCGTTTATTTTTATTTTATTTCTATTATTTTTGTCATTATTGCGGCAACAGAAATACACACAGAGTGTTACAAAATTGTGTTCTGTTTTACAAAATTTCAATTGTCTACCTATTACGGTTCATGAGATACAGCCCGCTGACAGACGGACGGACGGATAACGGAGGCTTAGTAATAGGGTCCCGTTGGGTACGGAACCCTATAAATGCAACCAGAGATTTCTATTTTTTTATCGCCGAAAAACATATTTTTTATACAATACACTTTTTTCGACATAACGCATTTTTGATTTCTCTGTTTTCAGTTTTATGGCTTCGGAACATAATGGGCAAGGAAATACTTTTAATCAACGGTTATGCGTTTTGTCACCAGAGAACATACAGGACGGTTCATAATTGGCAATGTACTAGCACCTACAGGAAGTGCAAAGCGCGCGTCACGACCACCTTGGAACGAGAAATAGTGCGCTGTGCCCTCCAGCACAACCATCCGCCCGCCAAATACGTTGTGCGAGATGGAATATACTCCAGGTCAATGGCGCTGACTCCATAGGGCTTGGAGGTGCCCGAGCCCCCCCAATGACATTATCAGCGGGGCTGAGCCGCCCAATATTTATTTTCATTAATTTAAAGTTTTCGCGCTTGCTTAGCTTGTGTCTCTTTCTGTTGCATATAGTTCGATCTATTCTACTGCTTTACTCACTAAATAATAGGAAAGATAAACGCAAAGAAACGCGCAAAACCTAAAACTTCTTAAAAATGCAAATAAGCAGATGTCCGTAAGTCTTTTATAATAAAAAAAATTCGCATTCACTTCGCGACTTTTTGTATGAATTATCATACAAAAACTCATCATCATCTGTATTTGTACATGGAATGCAATAAAGATTTGCATAGAAATAATAATAAATAAAAAAGCCCCCCCAATAATTTAATGAAGTCGGCGCCCCTGCTTCAGATATTAATAACCCAAACATGTAATTGATCACCCACTTTTTCCGTAAGCAACAGGTGATTTTTCAGTTGACAAAATGTGGAGGATAGGCCCTCCTTCTTTCTATGTATATGTATAATATTTTATGTGTATTTTACTTTTCATCGTGTTTTTATTGACTGCTTCTGTATTTGCTATTCTTCTCTAATTTCTCTTAATTTTGCTAATAAATAAATTACTTATGTTTATTATTTACCTTTAACCTGTGGTTTACCTCCTTAGTCACGATTTCATAGTTTAAATTGGCTATAAAAATAATTTATTTAATTTAACTTTTTAAAGACCGCTTGCATAGTAGAGTAGGAGTAACTTGTGTACAAATGTTATAATGTAATCAGTTAAATTCACGTTTATTGTTTTCTTGGAAATTAAAGAAAAGCACTACTTAAGAATATTGAGTTCTTCTAAAATATTTAAAAAAGCGTGGTCTCTGCTCAGGATACTTTATACAGGGTGTTACAGAAAGGTGTGATAATAATTCAAGGTTGGCTTTTACCCCTCAAACTGAACAACTTTTGTTCTACAACTTTGTTGAAATCGCAAAGAAATTTTCGGACTTTACATACAAACTTAGTTCGCCAGCTGATCGATTTGTATGAAAAGTCAAAAAAAAAATTCGATTTGAATAAAGTTGTAGAACAAAAGTTGATCAGTTTGATGGGTAAAAGCCAACATTGAAGTGTTATCACACCTTTCTGTTACACCCTGTATAATGCTAATATTCATTCTATTTGAAAATTTTTGAACTTCTCATACATAGTTTACGAATCAGCTGATCTGTTAGTACGAAAATCGCCATTTTTTTTTTGCTGAGTATCTACGTTCAGAGACTGCAGAGAGCGAGTGACCACACTGTATGTGGTGTAGTGGTGCCTAATGCCTGTAGTTAACTGGTTTAAAAAGTTCGAGGTTGAAATTATAATATTAAAACTATTTGATTGCTTTTAGTCATCTTCAAAGGATTTAATTTCTGGTAAGTTGTTTTAATGCAATAAATTATAGATATTGAATTGAATTAATTTAATAGAAGTAAGAAAATAAAACGACGCGAAGGAAAGGACTTAGAAGTTATGTAATGAATTAAATGTTTAATTAATTCGATAAAATAATATTTTTACAAAACAAAGTGTCTGTAGTTTTTTGATCCACCATTTTATATATCGGGTGAGTTTAAATTAGTTCTTGATACGAAAGGGTATGCATGTGCTCATGATAACGAACAACTTTCCCTAAGGAACCCATAGTCAAATCGCAAAAAAAAATTTGGAGTCTCCATACAAATCGAGAAACTGACTGGCCAAATTAGTATGAAGAGTCCAAAATTTTTTTTACGATTTGACTATTGGTTTCTTAGGGAAAGTTGTTTGTTATCATGAGCACATGCATACCCTTTCGTATCAAGAACTAATTTAAAGTCACCCTATATATTTTTCATAAAATTCAGCAGCTACCTTCCTTACGTGTGTTATCTATATAATATATTGCATGTACATCTAACGAATAAAAACTGTTTCTTCAGATAAGACATACAAGATCGTGACGACTTCACGTGGGCGCAAAGTGATTTGGTTCCAGAACTATACTTATAGCTACCATAAAAACAACAAATTCTGGAGATGTTCGACACACGGTGGCAAAGGCTGCAATGCGAGGTTGCGGCTCAGCGGTCCAGGACAACAAACAGCATCCGCCATGAACACACACATTCACGAACCACATAAGTACATTGAAAGGAATGGCTTGATCATTCGCATCTGAATATCATTACACTTCGGACACACGTTGTCGCTTAATAATCTAATCACCTATTATTTACTACATGTATAAACTATGATGTTTGCACGTGCGTTGTGACTTGCGCTATTAAGCAACCCGTTGCTGTATGACAGTCAAATTTTAAGTAAGTTAACTAAGTTTTTGTAAATAAAATATCTTACGATACGAACACATAATTGTACACATTAATATCAGCATACCTGTTCATTGTGTTAAAACAAATTGACGGTAAGTAAAGGAAGGGGCGCACAGTCCAGGTGTGCACCGAGATTAGGGAGCAAGCAACACAATATGATGAAGGATTGCGTGAGCGTCCTGTGGGGCATAATATGCGCGTGCGCGTGCGCGGCGGTAACGCGTGCCTTGAACTAGCTCGGAGTCGCTTAGCCGCGATACATGCTCATAAATAGTTCAGCGGAGCCTGTGTCACCGTACAAGGCATATGTAGCAGTATTAAAGGTAGGATTTTATATATACGAAGTCCGACTGATTGGTTCCTTATTAAATGTAATGTTGCTAAATCTTTTGATTTTATAATAAAATCAAAGAATATGATCATATTGTTGTTATAACTTACTTCGCTGGCGCAAAAACACAAACAAAATCCTTACCTCCGCCACTTTTTCTGCCGTGCACCATGTCAGATCCATTTGCACTTCGTCACTCCAGCGGTAACGTTAAGTCTTGTCCGATCTCCAGCACTATTAATTTGCAGCTGAAGTAAGTAATCCGCCACCACCATCACCCCCCTGACGCGTCCACCGACAACAACAGCTACCATCAACAATGATACTCCGTCGTCACGGCAGCGCTCGTCATCATCAAAACTAATAAATCTCAACAAACTTAACTACCTACTTGCAGGTGGCTAAATATTTCTCATACATCCCACCATCTCAAAATTCTCAAATGCAAATAACCCAAGTGACGATAAATCTGCGAAATATAATTGACAAACTTAATTACTCTACATATTTACATTTGCACATACATAATTTCCATATTTTTATTTATTTCCTTTTTCAACCCTAAAAAACTTGAGCTAGAATAAAAATAATACATTACTTGAGAAGCTGTTTAAAAACAGATTAGACACTATTCGCATTTAAAAGTGCAAATTTTATTTGACCGAAAGTATTTTATCAACTTTCAGTTAATTATGTGAAATCAAAGAGAGGAAAGAAATTAATTAGTATTGGAGGATACACGTTCAGCGCACAAAAGAGATCCGGTGTGAAAATTCGGTGGTACTGCTCAACACACCACAGCAAGAAATGCCGCGCAGTTGAGTACACTTACGGCAACGAGATCATCAAGATCAGTAATGACCATAGTCATGTATAATGTCGATAAGTGCCCTCAGAAAGCTCGTGAAGATTTGTGAAAACCATACAAATGCCAGAGTAGAGAGAGTAGGTGATCTGCTCGCCGGTAGTAGACTATAATACTTATGTATATGGTGTTGTTGACCGAACACGCAGGGTTGTGCCTCACTGTATAAGTGTATGTACTTACCTATTCCGGGTGATACAAAATGACCGACAAAGTTTTAACTGTGGCTTCTAATCATGAATTTAGAGAAATTTCCCTAAAAAACACCTATAAATAGCAAAAAATCACTTCTCATACAAAATTCATTAATCAGCTTACAAATTTTTATGAGATGGCAATTTTTTTGGGATTTGACTATGAGCTTATTATCGGGCAAAGTTTTAGGAGTAGAATACCTGCATAAAGTGCTACTTTATTAGTGCCCAATATTTTTGCGAGATTCAAAATCAGAAGTAAAAGTGCTTACTAAAATATCGACTACTAATAAAGTTAGTACCTTATACCTATTAACAATTATGTAATTTCATTAAAAAAAACTGACTCACTCAATGGTTAGCGCTCTGTTGATCCGAGGGTCGTAGGTTCGATTCCCACCTTGGCACACATGTGTTTGCCCTGTGTCTGGGTGTATTTTAATGATATAATATTTACGTTGGTATTTAAAACGCATTAGTGTATATATGTATGTATGTTTATATATAAAAAATCCCTGGAATAAAATAATATTTTATTTTATTCATACAATAATTATCGACCAAAAGTGAAACCCACTATATTATGTTTTTATAAGTAGCGCAGTGTTCAAAATTAAAATTATCTGTCTTTCCACTCTGACTAACTTAAAACTAATTAAAATTGAATCACATAGGTACATCATAGGTATCAAGGAGAACTACGAAGCCGTGCATTTATTAGTAACTTACTAATCGCTCTTAGGTCAGTGATCTCTGAGAATAACTATCGTCACAGAATACCCAATAGTACAAGTACTATAGTAAACTACGACAGACCGAGTAATAGAATATTTTTACCGTGTAACGTATTTCATACAATTTCTTATAGATAAAATATAAATAGGTACGGTAAAATATCGGCCCTTGTAATATCAAATGTAGTAAAAGCCATTCTGGCAAAAATGACGTTTTGACACCGTCGTACTCAGTTTCGCGAGATCTATCGATCTGTGTATTTAAAATTTCGATATTCGCAAAAAAATGTAATTACGACCTAAAAAATTATACAGATTCTCTTTGAAAATCGTGTTGTAATTGACAGTAATCGACAATGCAATAGTCAGTTAAATGCTGTAATTACACATTTTTTGCCTGTTCAACTTATTACGACATTTCAAAAAAAAAAAACGGCCATTTGATAGGGTATTTTGTCGTAAAATACAGAATTCACTATCGAGTACCCTATACAGCAGTGTAAATTGAAGTAAATTTATCATGGAATTTTGTCGTAAAAGACATAATCCACTACCGAATGGTCTTTTCAACACTTTAAATAAATTCATTTAAAGTAAACTTATCAGGTCGTTTTGTCGTAAAATACACAGTTTCACACTGTGTGGCTTTTACAGCACTTTGAATTAATGTTTTGGTTGGGAGCTGCTCCAAAATATCGACCCTTGTAATATCAAATGTAGTAAAAGCCAAAGCACGACTTTACAGGAGAAGCAAAAAACAAAAATGGTCATCATATTAATGTCCATAACTTTTTTGATTTTAAAGTTATTTTAATAAATTTAATAAAAGAAACATGGAACTAAGAGTTCTATAACATGAATAACATGGAAATTGCGTACCATGCGTAGTTTAAGATTTAGCATTGCATTTACTACAAAAAAACATTTTCAAAATGGTTTTTATGTCCCTAATTTTAACCTAAAAAACTTATAGCTGTCGTTAAACATTGTAGTGCAAACCATTGGCATTAGTTTCGTTGAATATTTTATGTATTAAAAGACTCGTTTTTAATGTATCAAATGGAATTTATATTGATAAATTTAGGTGAATAGTCACAAAAACAAAAAGATAGGAAGCAAAATTGTTTATCAAATGAAACAATACAATTGAAAACAACAAAAAGACAACCAAAGCATAGAGGTTTACAATTTAACAGAACCATTTCTAAAATTTTCACATTTTTTTAGTATTAAAATTGTTCATTAAATTAAGTAATAGAATTTAAAACATCAAAGAAAATATCTTATCTTAAAAATGTCCTGTAAATAATAGATTTAAATTTAACAGAAACATTAACAAAAATTGTGACACAAAATATTTTTTTACAAGAAGCAACTTTTTTTTTTCAAATTAAAAATATACAGTTATAATATAACTACAGTAAACTACAACAAGTAACAAAAACAATTATTACTTTAGTTATTGATAAACAATTAAACAACACAACATCAAACATTAACCGTAAAAAAATAACAAAATGAAATTCCGTATTTTTCCTGTAAGTCACCCTAGATCATCAGTAAATGTAGTCAAAAGTCATACGTTCTACATTACGAATTTCAGCAAAAAATAGATACTTTTAATCAGGTAACATAAACGTAACAAAGAAAACATAGCAAATTGAAAAATAATCTAAAGAAATAGTGATCTTAAATTCTATTCTTAAATTAGCCTCTTGATATTCCTACATCCTCCTCATGTAGATCAGATGAAAAAATACGGTGTATCATTTTGTTATGTCGTATTAGACTTCGTAAAAAAAATCGGTTGAACCTATTGCAATTAATTATAAAAATCGTTGAGTTCTTGTAACAAATAATATTTGTTACTGTTGTTAAAAAACGGCCTCTCTCTGAACTTAAATATAAAGATTTATAATTGACCACGCTGAATACGTTAAAAGCAACCGACTTCAATCGCAACAACTCCAATTTTGCTATGGTTTTGTTGATTTTCTCAAAAACCGCTGAATCGATTTCGATAAAATTTATATAGGACCACCTGTGAAGTATACCCTTTTAAACAAAAAAAGAATTTTCCAAATCGGTTCAGGCGTCTTCGAGTAATCGGTGAACATATATAAAAATTCCGACGAATTGAGAACCTCCTCCTTTTTTTGAAGTCGGTTAAAGAAAACTGTGTTTAGATGAAACCATCCCTAAAAGATTTCATAGGGAATACTTAGAAATGCCCTTCCAGGGCAATTACATTGATAAACTAATTGAAACTGATGAAGAAGATCTAGACAGTGAGGAAAATAATAATGTATAATACAAAATCTTAATCTCAAGAAACTGATTAAATTTACAAAAAAGTGGGCTCTTTATTATCAGTAAGCTACAACAAGTAGAAGATATCATTATAACTTTAGTTTATTCACAGACAACACAACCAAATATCAAATATTAACCGTAACAAAATAACAAAATGCTACACCGTATTTTTTCATCTGATCTACATGAGGAGGATGTAGGAATATCAAGAGGCTAATTTAAGAATAGAATTTAAGATCACTATTTCTTTATATTATTTTTCAATTTGCTGTTTTCTTTGTTACGTTTATGTTACCTGATTAAAAGTATCTATTTTTTGCTGAAATTTGTAATGTAGGACGTATGACTTTTGACTACATTTATTGAAGATCTAGGGTGACTTACAGGAAAAATACGGAATTTCATTTTGTTATTTTTTTTACGGTTAATGTTTGATGCTGTGTTGTTTAATTGTTTATCAATAACTAAAGTAATAATTGTTTTTGTTACTTGTTGTAGTTTACTGTAGTTATATTATAACTGTATATTTGTAATTTGAAAAAAATGTTGCTTCTTGTAAAAAATATTTTGTGTCACAATTTTTGTTAATATTTCTGTTAAATTTAAATAAATCTATAATTTACAGGACATTTTTAAGATAAGATATTTTATTTGATGTTTTAAATTCTATTACTTAATTTAATGAACAATTTTAATACCTAAAAAAATGTGAAAATTTTAGAAATGGTTCTGTTAAATTGTAAACCTCTATGCTTTGGTTGTCTTTTTGTTGTTTTCAATTGTATTGTTTCATTTGATAAACAATTTTGCTTCCTATCTTTTTGTTTTTGTGACTATTCACCTAAATTTATCAATATAAATTCCATTTGATACATTAAAAACGAGTCTTTTAATACATAAAATATTCAACGAAACTAATGCCAATGGTTTGCACTACAATGTTTAACGACAGCTATAAGTTTTTTAGGTTAAAATTAGGGTCATAAAAACCATTTTGAAAATGTTTTTTTGTAGTAAATGCAATGCTAAATCTTAAACTACGCATGGTACGCAATTTCCATGTTATTCATGTTATAGAACTCTTAGTTCCATGTTTCTTTTATTAAATTTATTAAAATAACTTTAAAATCAAAAAAGTTATGGACATTAATATGATGACCATTTTTGTTTTTTGCTTCTCCTGTAAAGTCGTGTTTTGGCTTTTACTACATTTGATATTACAAGGGTCGATATAACAAGTGAGAAATCGTGTCGTCGCGTCGTCGTTGGTGCGGCCGGCGGCGTCGCAGCGGACAGCGTGCGGTACGGCCGGCAGATACTCATGTGACTGAGCTGAGCGGCGGCGCGGCGTTGCAGCAGCTCTCGGTCAGCTCAGCCCGCGGCCGTCTTCTGCGTGATTCTAGATGCATCATGTAGACCGGGAGCTTACTGCATTTTATCAGTCACATAATTGCGTATTTGTATTTTGTATGGTACTAACCATCATAATAATTAACTGATTGTTAAACAGCAGATACATACAAATACATAAAGATATAAGTCATTTCAATCAAAAGGTACCTAAATAAACTTAGTAGGCAACTGAAGTTGACATGTGTCAGTTCCATAGTAAGTTTGATTTTTACCTTTTGCTTTTTCTTGATTGGAACAAGGTTTATCCAGGCTATTTATTAGTCGGGTCTAACGTGACAACTTTTGTTGTAACACTTTTTAAATAAATGACACAAAAATTGACTTGTAGGTCAAATCAGAAAAAAGAAACGTGGTAGTTAACCCAAAAATAGCAAATCCGAGAATAATGAGCGGTACCACCGCACGAAGGAAAGGAACGACAGGCTTAGAAAAAGTTTGTGAAAATAATCAGAATAAGAGCGGTTCAATTAAAAGGAGCTAGTATTAATTTTATATTATTATTACTGCGCAGTGGCGATTTGATAGCAATAAAAAAATCTTAAGTTCAGACAGTATTTATATTAAATGAAAAATTAAAGCCCTCTGGCTCCTGGTCTATAATCATTGTAAAATTACCTCCATAAAGCCCATCAATTAAAAGTTTAAACACAGTGATAAATTGATAATAGTGATCAAAAATATACAGGATGACTGCCACATACCCAAATGCTAACCTCTTAACTGGTGATTTTACTTATGAACTGAACAACTTTTGTTCTAGAACTTTGCTTAAATTGCATAATCTTTTGGACTTCTCATTATGAACTACGCTCAATAAGCTGATCGATTTGTATGAAAAGCATAGAAAAAAATGTGTTTTGTCCAAAGTTATATAGAACAAGTTTTTCAGTTTCAAGAGTGGAATCACCAGTTAAGAGATGTGCAGGTATTACTAATCACTTGTAGGTATAATGTAAATGTTCCTCCGTCAGTTACCAAAGAATGGAATAAGTGGCTTTAATATTTTGTTTGTTCAATATCATATCAGTCGGTATCTTGAATAACGACAATTCTGGATTTGAATTCCAGAAACACAACAATATTTTCGCTTTGTAGATGCAGTCATTTTTTTTACACGCGATGGCGTCGATGTCGTGTCGTGTCAAGAGACGGCAAGTGACTAACACGTCACGTCACTCGGCCGCGGTGCAGCCCCAACAGTTTCACCTCCGTCACCTCGGCATTTTCTGCTTTTGTGTGCGTAGACGGCGGTGCCTACTGGCGTGCACACATATAAGCCGCGCGATGTACCATTGTATGAAGATAACCTACTATTTATACTATGCAAATGCACAGGAGCTCAGATATGATTGAACAAAAATCAAGTTTTAGGATAAATACCTACACCAAAATGCCTTCCGTCTCATTGGGAGGCACCGACTTAAGGATTATTACTCATTTCCATTCATTCATCATTACCATAGCACAAGTTTTTAGAACCCACAATCAAATAGCATGCACATAAGAGCAATACTATGAAATTTATGTCAAATTTGTTATCAATTTTTAAAAAAGAATTATTAAGAATATTTTTTTAAAATAAGAATCATTTCAAATATCTGGGTCATTGTGTCACTGGTAATGTTACTGGATGCTGGAAAAGAACGCAGGACATTGGCAGTTCGATGTAATATTTCATGATGGCTGGCTCGCCGGTTCGCATGGTGTAAAAGAAATGTAAAAATAAATTAACTCGCGACAAGCTTTTATATCATATAAATTGTGTATGACGTTATAAGTTGATAGTAAAAGTTTCAAACGAAAAGTTTATTTTTTTCTTTTTAGGGCATTCAAATAAAAGCTTGATTTTAAAAAGTTCTTTTAGTTTTAATTTATTTTTTACTTTTTAGTTATCGCTGGGCACGTTTTTCAGTCTGTCCATCTCATTCAACGCATCATTGTTGCAAGATCGTTTGCCGAACATAATATTATTGGCAGCATTCTTGGTTCTTGACAATATTTTGCTGAAAATTGCACAGTCTTGGATTGAATGAGATGAACACCGTCTTTACCGAAGTCAATACCGATGGATGGTATGTCAGTATCATACATTTGTGCTCTCCGGAAGCAGGGCCATATGATTTCCGTAATATGTCCAATGGCACCATTCACCAGACCTTTGAACACAATCTACATTGTAACGCAACATCACCTTGGCCCCAACGAATATTTCTAACTCCTTAGGTAGCTCTCCTGTCTTGTTTATATCGGATGGTATAATATTATTTTTATCTATGTTTTCATTCTTTCGAGTGCAATCTACTAGACTATCAGGGCCTTTTCAATCGCAATTTCGCCAGATGGTTCTTTGTTTACCCGATTCATTAAAATAACAAAAAGTTCACAAATTCGTAATGCATTCAGAAGGTCTTTAAAAGTTGTGCTACCTTGTTATCTCATATTTTCGGTCAATTCAATTACCGAGAAAGAACGCCATAGGTGTGTTGCTAGGACAAATCTAGAGGGTTGATCAAACACTTGATTTCCTAAAAATTTTTGGTTTTCGGATTTTTCCCTTTACTTGTGCTATAAATTGTGCCAAATTTCGTGATTCTAGATATACGGAAAGTACCCTATATGTTTTTATTCCCATGCGAGTGTCCAAATATGCGGCGTATCTCTTCATTGCGTTGGCATAGAAGTTTAATTTTTTCACAGCTTCAAGGGATTGCAGGCCTGAGAATTTGATATAGAGTTCAAGACGTCATATGTGATTATGAATTTATACGGAACCCTCGCTGCGCGAGTCCGACTCACACTTGACCGGTTTTTCCAATAAGTTAAAGAGGAAGGTCTTTCCAGCCCCAGCGTTACCCGTTATGAACAACCTTAGACGCTCATCGCTTTGATTATTTAGCTGGTCTGAAATACTCCTCCCAGTACACCCAAATTTCAGACGGATTGAAGCGAAGGAGTCAAACTCGCATTCCACCCGAATAAACATAGTTACATACATAAATACATTGCAAGTTAAACAAAAGCTTGTAATAACGCTATTTAAGGCTTTCTGCCAATTTTTCTTGAACATGTTTCTTTCTTTGTAACTGTAATTTTACTTTACAACAGTAATGTAAGTCATTATGCTTTACTTATGCTTATGGGCTACGTCTCTAAAAATATATTATTACTAACCTAAATGACAAATAAAATTTAACGCGTAGGTATTTTTATTACTCCAATGACTTTTAACACATGGTCACCTGATCATAAAGTACTCTTTATTGTGGGAAATTGAGACAGAAACATTATACAATAAACAATTACACAATAAACGAGGCGCATAGCAACTTCAAATTTTTTTTAAATTATATTTTCTTGGTCTTTGCTTGTTTATTAATGACATTTTCCACTAAAAAGTAAACATTAAAATGACACCTTCTTAATACCTAATAGTTTATTTTACTCTCAGTTAAATTCATAATATCACAAAAAGGGAAAACGCTGCTCAGCATATAGCCGGGTACTGCAGGGGCAGACCTGTACGAAGACGCGGTGGGCGTGTTAGACGCACTACAGTAAGAAGTGTCGCGCATGCGCGTACAATTATGGTGATTATATCGTTAAGATCAACAATGAATATTTAAAACTATAAAGTCTTATAGCCGTTGATGAGTTGCAGATGATAATAAAAAACGTCAAACTAAAGAACTTTTATCAAAAAAATTGGAACAAAATAAAGAAATTGAGAGTATTTTTAGATCTGATGATAAAGGTTCTGTATCATTTCAAAGGTTCATTCCTAATTTTTAGGATTCCGTGCCTCAAAAGGAAAAAAGGAACCCTTATAGAATCACTTCGTTGTCCGCCCTTCTGTCCGTCTGTCTGTCTGTCTGTCAAGACCCTTTTTCTCAGGAATCAAACTTCTATGTCAACGCAATCAAGAGTTGCGGCCGTTTATGCTGAATATTTGGACACTCGCATGGAAATCAAAACCTATAGGGTACTTGCCGTATACCTAAAATCTTGAAATTTGGCAACAAGCAATGCTTATAGCACAAGTAAAGGGAAAAGTCCGAAAACATCATCACAAATCAATTTGACCGAAACCCTTCAAGGCTTTTACCTTAGGACTAAGAGAAATTGACTTTTCGAAGTTTCACACGCAGACCTCTGAGCAGACACCGAGTACCCCTGGTATCATGGTATCATCATCATCATCAGCCTGTATTAGTCCACTGTTGGTATAATTGATTGGTTTATCGTGGTATAAATAATTGATCAATATTTTCACTGAAAAATCAAACAACGTCGGAGAAAAACATTATTCAATGTTGAGGAGTTAACTATCTCAAAGCAAACAGCTAAATGTTTGAGCACAAGGTGGCGGTAGTCGCGAGATCGTTAATATCAACAAAGAATACAATGTTAAAGCCCGAATTTGTAACCCTATCTAAAGCTTTAAGTGTTTTCTACAATTGTACATACGTTTTGATGATTATAAACAAAAAAATATATGAACTTTTTTAATGCCAATGGTCCTCCCCCTTTCTATTTTCGGATTTTGTATTAAATCGCCTTACTATTTTTTTAGTCAATTTTGTCAAGTCCCAGCGAGGGAATGCTCTAATGAGTATTGCAGGACACACTTTCTCTGTTCAAAGAATATCCGGTTTTAGAAAACATTGGGTTTGCTCCACTCACTTTAACAAGAAGTGTCGCGCAAATGTGCACACTTACGGCGATGAAATCGTCAAGATCAGTAACCTACATACATAATCATTAAGATATATCACCAAATAACGAAAAATGTCGCGCGTGCGTTGACCCCTCAATGACTTATAAACAAAGAATGAATATTTGGTGTGTTTTGTTACTTAGCATAGTAATTTAATATTCAACGTGATATGTAAAATAAGTGAGTGTGTCCCGTTAAAGTATAAAGTTATATCAATAACAAGTTACTACGCAGTATTTTGTAGCAGTGCAGCATATTACCAATTTATCTCATGTGTAAATGCTAAAAGCAAATATTTTTAGTACATTGTTATTTATCTGTGTACAACGAAAACGAGTAGTAAGTCTAAGATTCGTAATATTTTGTCATTTTTAAATTATATTTTCAGGGCAATATTTTCAATTACCCGCCAAACTTCAATTTATGAATTTAGATAAGACCATTTTGACCTCAGAACTAAATAACCTGTTTTTTACAGTTATGTACGTCAAGTCCATGCGAGGGAATACTCTGCTAAGTGTCGCAGGACACACATTCTCCGTTCAAAAAAGACGCGGCAATGGCATAAGACAACGCTGGATTTGCTCCACGCACTACACTAAGAAGTGTCGCGCAAATGTGCACACTTATGGTGACGAGATCATCAGGATTTATAACATACATAATCATTAAAGTATACCTATTTAGCATTTATTAATATGTATATGATTTACGCTTTAAGATCATTTAAATTTTACCTTTCGTAACTGCACTGAACAATTTTTTTTGTTGATTCAGTCAAGATTTTGATTGTTTTCAACAAGCGTCTTGACTCCATCTGAGCTTGCAAAGAATTTATTGAGTTTTTCCTTTCGTAGCTGATTGAGTGCATTTTAATGCATAACAAGCATTTTTATCTCCACTAACAAATTGAATAGTTGCATTTACCAAAATTAACATAGCGCAACGTCAAATATATCCCTGTTTAAGCAAAACCTTATTTTCTTTTTTGTAGATTCTGAACTATATAACGACTTTTTATTTCAGTCAAGTTTATCAAAGCGAAGCGAGGAAACAGTACTCTGCTAAGTATCGGAGGATACACTTTCTGCCTTCACAATCGTTCCGGCTACAAGAAGCGCTGGGTTTGCTCCACACACTCGGGCAAAAAGTGTCGCGCGGCTGTGCACACTTACGACAGTGAGGTCATCAAGATCAATAACATACATAATCATTAAACTTTAAAAGGTGTTCTTAAAATATACGAGTATGTCAGGGCTCAAAGTGGCAGATTTTTTTCACGTCATGTATATGAATATTGTAATTTATAGTTATAGCCTAATGAATTATTATTTTGTCACAGTTTTCCTTCTTTTTATTTCAAATCCAATACTAGCCATTTACTGAAACTGCGTTTCTGATTTAAAACTATTTTATAAATGTGTCGAGTTAGTCAACATATGGTATGTCTATCTATCTATAATTTATACAGTTCACTAAGCATAAATATGTTTAAACATTTACAGTTCGATTCGTGCTAAATTATCTTTTTTTATTGCAGTCACTTATGGCAAGTCCAAAAGAGGAAATACTCTAATATGTATCGCAGGATATACGTTCTCTGTCCATAAAGGACGTGGACTAAGAACGCGATGGATTTGCTCGACACACTTTAACAAGAAGTGTCGCGCCAATTTGCACACTTACGACGGTGAGATCGTCAGGATCAACAATATACATAATCATTAAACATACGATATAATAAGTCTAAATAAGTTAGCACCTTAGGTTTGAAAAGCTTTTCACAGAAATGTATTTTTTTTATGATCTAATAAATAAATTAAAGTTGGCTTTAGTTTTTTATGATTACACCACCTTTTCAGGAATTCGATTGCGCTCTGATCGAGTACTACTCGTAATTAAGAAATAATGATGATTAAAAATGTTCCCATTATACACGTATTTAAAGAAAAAATACTATTTTCAGTGGAGTATATAACATCGAGGAAAGGAAAACCGTTGCTCAGCATCGGCGGCTACACATTCCGCTCAGAGCGCGTGGCCGGGCTGCGCACGCGCTGGTGTTGCTCCACGCACAACGGCAAGCGGTGTCGCGCCGCCGTGCACACTTACGGCAACGAAATCATCAAAGTCAACAATAATCATAATCATTAACTTTAAGGTCATTCAAGAGTCTTGGATACAACGAATTATTATTATTATTCATAATAATAAGACAGAAGATTGTAACTTTTATTGAAATGTCACAAAGTATGTTCTTATGTAATAGAATTGTATAATTCTTATTAAGAATAAATGTTCTTTAAACCTAAACCAGAAGTACAGTTATAAACAAAATTGCAAGTGAAACAAAATAAAAGGTAATAAACCTAAAACCGGTGTATTTATACGGGATCCATATTCGGATTGTTGGACAAGTAAACGTAATAATTCTAATATCTATTCAAATTATAATTATATCTTTCAGTCGAGTAGTTGCAACGAGGGAAGACTCTGTTTAGTATCGCAGGGTACTGTGCTGTGTCAGGGCTGCGCAAGCGCTGGGCTTTGCTCCACGCACAACGGCATGAGGTGTCGCGCCGCGCCGCCGTCTATACTTATGGCGAATAATTCATAAAGCTCAACAATAACTATAACCATTAATAAAAAGATCGTTAATTTTATTGAATGAAAATAAATTTAATTTATTTTAGACCATTAAGAACAATGTGAGAAAGTAATTAAACTCGCATTTAATTATATGTTGATTATTAAAGATTTTTTATTACTATTTTATATAGCGTAGTAGTGGAGATTTATCGATGACGTATGTGAGTCTGTATTTTCTTTCTCAGATCTCTTATTTATTTTTCTTAACCTAAATCAGCAATATTTATCAGTAAGGAGAATACTCATTTCACTGTATTCTGCAGTAGTTTTAAGGTTCCAAAAAAAGAAACATATGATTTAACAGCTTAAATTTACATTAATCTTTGTTTTTTGCTTTCAGCTATATACGTGACGTCAAAACGCGGGAAAGCCTTCCTCAGCGTCGGAGGATACGCATGCTGTTCCAAAAAAACGATTGGTTTGAAGACGCGCTGGATTTGCTCTACGCATAACACAAAGAAATGTCATGCTTCTATCTATCTATCAGCCGAAAGACGTCCACTGCTGGACAAAGGCCTCCCCCATGCTTATAATAACGAAATTATTAGGATCAATAATATACACAACCATCGACCGTTAATGTAAATTTTCGAAGTACTCCGTCTAAGTCTCGATTTAATTCCGTCGCTCTTTACAAAAAACAGCTATTTATAAAATCAAACATACTGGGATTTTTATTTATAAAATGGAGTTGATCCTAAAAAAATTAACTTCTCCGAGCATTTGATAAAATGGACAATAAAGTGACTCAAAATTTGATTAAGAATTATCTGTTCAAAAATGTTACTAAATAATTCGTTTCTATTACAAAAACGAGCGAAAATACGAGGGATATACTTTTTGTTCTAAAAAGATGTCTGGGGTCTGGGATAAAAACACGCTGACCGTGCTCTACGCACAACGCTAAGAATGAAGAATACCACCAATTTTTGTTTTTTATCTTAAAATATACTCTATTAAAAATAAAAAAATATGGTGAAAAAATTTTTTTGATACGTTTGATAGTTTCCGAGATACTGAATTATTTAGGTAGGCAAGTGACGCGGGGTCGCCGCACGCTGCTGTGACGTCGCTCCACAACGGTCGCTCAGTGCGCGCCCCGCTCCCTACCTGTATGTATGAAGTTTGCGTTGAAAATTTTAAAAATGACGAATCCAAAAACTAGAAAATCGTGCTCGTGTCAAAGTGCTTAAATACAACTACCAATATACCCGAAATTTTATTTTTTACTGTTATATTTTTGAACCTTAAAGTCAAAAGAAATGGATGAAAAGTATGATCCACCCAGGACCAAAGCCAAAAGTTGTGTCTATCACCTTTTCCTTATCTTATAACTTTTGCATAAACAGTAACGTCGTCGCCGTAGCTATTTCTAGCCAATCTAAAATAAAATAAATATGAGTTAACCGATACACATAAAAAATTAAAACCGGACAAGTGCGAGTCTGACTCTCGCGCAGAGGGCTTTGTCCACACCTACAAACAAACAATATTTTAAATTTTATCAACTTATTTTAAGATTTATAGATAACTTCTTAGAGATTTTCCTGTAATTTATAAGCGAAGATCTATTTTCTGTATAATATATTTGTTTAAATTTTATGCCCAGTTTGCGGAAATAAGGAGTGAGGAGCATGGTAAAGGTGATGGTGTCAAAATCACTTATGTCATCAACTGTAATATAATGACACAATAACGACAGTGAAGCGGTCATGGCTCAGCGCTGCTTATGTGGTCGCGTCGATCACGCAGGTTAACTGACTACAGACACGGTCACAACTTAGATGGGCTTAAATATCAGTAACTATTACTAGATCGTCAAGCTATGTCGGAGGCGTTATAGGCAGCTTGGATGGACTGCTAGTCAAGTCCATCCAAGCTGTGACCGTGTTTGTAGTCAGTTAACCTGCGTGATCGACGTGACCACGTAAGCAGTGCTGAGCTATGACCGCTTCAGTGTCGTTATTGTGTCATTATATTACAGTTGATGACATAAGTGATTTTGACACCATCACCTTTACCATGCCCCTCACTCCTTATTTCCGAAATATCAAGTTCATAAATATCATTATTACCTACATTTTTCAATACTAGTAATGAAAAATAGGTTCTTATAGGGATCAACAGATTTGTGATAGAAAGAAAAAAAATTGTTGTAAGTACTTTTGCATTTTTAATCATTGTGTCTCGGCGGCCGCAGTAAAGAAATCGGAGTTATTTGAGAAATAGTAGCTTAACTCGTCTATTTAAGGAATCATTAGATTTTTCAATCAATTTTTAAAACTGTCATCGAATATACTTGTAACACTACTGTAACACCGATTCACAAATAAAAAACTCCAGTTAGAAATGTTATTATGGGCGAACGTAGGGACCATCCGATAGCAATGTATGAAGAACACAGTACGGTGAGAGCGGCGAGTTGTGGTATGACGTCATGCGCGCTTGGCGCGCCCGAGCGAAGTATTTGAAAAAGGCGGAAACTAAAATTATCGTAACTTCAAAACTACTCGCTTGATTTAAATGAAACAAAAACAAGTGTATTTTTAGACATTTAGGCTACAAGGTTATAAAGTTTCAAGTGATTTAACAGACCCATTAACATTCTTCATTGCCACGCAGTTGTGCACACTTACGGCAGTAAAATCATTGAGATCAATAATGTTCACAATCACTGAATACTGTTTGTTAGTACTGCATTAAAAAATTCATTCATTTATCAATTATAATAAAAATGTTAACGTGATAAACAGAAAAGAGAAGTAATTCACGCAAGTATAATAAGGTCAATTCAATAAAGCATCGACAAAAATAAAAAAACATATTAATATATTTTTTTCTTAATTCTCACTTTTTTTTTCCCTCAATTGGTAAGCCCTTGGCATCATTACACCTGATGGTAAGTGATGATGATGCTGAAGATGGAAGCGGGCTTACCAAGATTCCCCAACGCAATGGGGAACTGGCTATCTTATCTTCATGCCGGAACACATAAATGCTGTTAACATTGATGTTTAGCGGCAAGACTTAGATAAGATGGTGGTAGCTAGCCAGGTGGGCTCAGAAAATGCCCTACCACCAACCAAACCAAGTCCACAAAGTTGGACCCCGCCGGGAATCGAACCCGCGACCTCCTAATGTGAAGCGAGCGGCAAGCCACTACGCTATGGAGGCGGTTAAGTATTTTCCAGTATTGAATTTTAAAAATATTAGAGTTAAAATATTAATTTTATTTACTTTCTGTTAAATATCACAACGAGGAAAAACTCTACTGTGTATTGCGGGATATAGCTTCTGTTCTCAAAATAGGTCTGAGTTGCGGACACGATGGTCTTGCTCTACGCACAATAACAAAAAAAGCCACGCAGCTGTGCACACTTATGGTAACGAGATCATTAGGACCAGTAATGTTCACAATCACTAAAATGTGCTAGGTAAGTTAAGCAGCAGTGCCGGAAAGCGGCCTGATATTGTCAATAAAAGTAAATAAAACACTGCAACCTAAGAACCTTTTTACCGGGAGATGTAAGTGACAGGTTAGTCATAACTTTGCCGGATTTTTTATCACCCTCTGTATTTATATAGGATGACTTTATATTAGTTCTTGATACCAAAGGGCGTGCATGTTGTGCTCATGATTGCATTTTTTTTCCTATGAAATCCACACATTTCAGATGTAAAAAGTTTCATCATTTAAAAAAATATTTTAATGTTCATTTCTACATTTACCAAATCTTACGTCCTTCCAAGAGCGAAATGATACCTGCAGCCGCTGCAACAATCATCTGACAAGATGTTGCCGCCAGTGATGTTATTTATCAGTTTCAATGTTTTCAACTACTGAGTCAAGCTCTTTATTATAATAGATATTTCATTTTAATTTTGTGCACTTTCAGCAAAATATGTGAAGTCGCGACGAGAAAAAACCCTTCTGAGTATTGGGGGGTACACTTTCTGTGCTCAAAAGGTGTCCGGATTCAAGACCCGCTGGTTCTGCTCTACACACAACGGCAAGAAGTGTCACGCAGTTGTGCACACGTACGAAAATGAAATCATTAAGATTAATAATGTTCACAATCATTAAAAATAGTTTGTATCTTTTTATTTTTTAAACATTGTGTATAGCATGTTAAGTACAGTGGAAGTATAAAAGGTTAAAGACTTATAGACTATCAATAATATAAATTTATTGTTTTACTTCTTATACTTTAAAAATTGTTCTTATTTTTTAATTTATCTTCTAAGTGTTGTTAAATATACTTTTACAAGACATTTCATATATTTTTATTGTATTTTCAGTTGAATATATGAAGTCTAAACAAGGGAAATCCCTATTATGTATTGCGGGATATACCTTCTGTTCTCGAAATGTGTCTGGGATGCGGACACGATGGGCGTGCTCTACGCACGTTAACAAAAAGTGCCACGCAGCTGTGTACACTTATGGCGACGAAATCATTAAGATAAATAATGTTCACAATCATAAAAAATAATTTGTATTTACTGAATTAAATAATTACATTGCAATAAATTGTGTATAAGATTTTCATTATTAATATCGTGGTGAGCCTGATTATTTCGTACCAATTAAATGATACCTTTTGAGACCTATTGACCAGAAATATTTCTTATACCTGTACATACCTGTATAAGAATTATATCTGATCACATGTTATGGCATGGTTGACATATACATTGGGCAACCGCCGTCGATACCTTTGACATACGATAAGAAGAAGATTCTTAAACATTTAAAGAGATATTTTTAACACTGTATAATTTTCAAACTTAGAAATGTTAACAGTCATGTTGGACCTTATATCTAAAGTAGCCATTGTGTGATTTTTCGAACGCTTTCGTTCGACTGCACCATCGGTTATTTTTTTTTTATTGTGGATAAGGTTATTTTTTTATTTTTATGGCATAGGTGACAAACGAGCAGACGGATCACCTGATGGTAAGCAATTACCGCCACCCATAGACACCCGCAACACCAGAGGAGTCACAAGTCTTTTGAAATGGGAGTACGCTCTTTTCTATGGAATGCTCTTTAGCCAAACTGCAGACTATGAAGAAGTTTATTAGCACTAAAGTGAATCAACATTTGATTAAGAATTATCTGTTAAAAATGTTACTCAATATAATTAATTTCTATTTCTTTCAGTTAAATCTATCTATCTATCTATCAGCCGAAAGACATCCACTGCTGGACAAAGGCCTCCCCCAAGGATTTCCACACCGACCGGTCCTGTGCGGCTCGCATCCAGCGGCTTCCTGCAACCTTTACCAGGTCGTCGGTCCACCGAGTCGGGGGCCTGCCCACACTGCGCCTTCCGGTGCGCGGTCGCCATTCGAGAACTTTACTGCCCCAACGGCCATCTGTTCTACGAGCTATGTGCCCTGCCCACTGCCACTTAAGTCTAGCGATTCTGAGAGCTATGTCGGTAACTTTAGTTCAGTTAAATATTTGAATTCAAAACGAGGGAAAACTCTCCTATGTATTGAGGGATATACATTTTGTTCTAAAAAGGTGTCTAGGATAAAAACACACTGGACGTGCTCTATGCACAACGCTAAAATTGCCACGCAGTTGTGCACACTAACGGCAATGAAATCATTAAGATCAATAAAGTCACAATCATTGAATAGTATTTTTGTTAGTACATTCTTAATTTGTCAAATCGAAAAAAAAATTGAACTCTTTACAGGATTACTTGTAAATCAACTGACGCATTTAAGAAGGTGAACAAGAAACTGGTACGTATTCCATATAAAAAATATGACCTTAATTTTTCATCATTTAAAAAATTATTTAAATGTTCACAACATTTACTACAATAAATACCTTCCGTCCTTTCAAGAGTCAAACGATACTCGCAGCCGCTGCAACAATCATCTAACAAGATGTTGTGGCCAATGATGTTCTTTATCAGTTTCGATGTTTTCATATTATGAGTTGAGCTCTTTTTTATAATAGATATTTCATTTTAATTTTGTGCACTTTCAGCAAAATATGTAAAGTTGCGACGAGGAAAAACCCTTCTGAGTATTGGGGGATACACTTTCTGTGCTCAAAAGGTGTCCGGATTGAAGACACGCTGGTTCTGCTCTACACACAACGGCAAGAAGTGTCACGCAGTTGTGCACACGTACGAAGACAAAATCATTAAGATAAATAATGATCACAATCATTCAAAAAGCGTCTTGACTCCATTTGAGCTTACAAAGAATTTTTATTGTTTCCTTTCGTAGCTGATTGAGTGTATTTTAATGCATAACAAGCGTTTTTATCTCCACTAACAAATTTAATAGTTGCAGTTACCAAAATAAACATAGCGCAACGTCGAATATATCCCTGTTTAAAAAGCACAACCTTATTTTCTGTTTTGTAGATTCTGAACTATGTATATAACGACTTTTTATTTCAGTCAAGTTTATCAAAGCCAAGCGAGGAAACAGTACTCTGCTAAGTGTCGGAGGATACACTTTCTGCCTTCACAATCGTTCCGGCTACAAGAAGCGCTGGGTTTGCTCCACACACTCGGGCAAGAAGTGTCGCGCGACTGTCTACACTTACGACAGTGAGGTCATCAAGATTAATAACATACATAATCATTAAACTTTATAAGGTTTACTTAACATATAAGTTATGTCAGGACTCAAAGTAGCAGATATTTGCACGTTACGTATAGGAATATTGCAATTTATAGTTATAGCCTAATGAATTATTATTTTGTCACAGTTTTCCTTCTTTTTATTTCTAATCCATTACTAACCATTTACTGAAATTGCGTTTTTGTTTTAAAACTATTTTATAAATGTGTCGTGTTAGTGAACATATTATGTTATATCTATCTACCTATATATAATTTATACCATTTACAAAACATAAATATGTCTGTAATGTTGAAGTTATTAAAGATGGTCTTCGGGAGAAACGCTTTATTGTTTTTTCTTATAAAACAATTAGTCTTGATAGATGTCCCAAATACAAATGGACGATTATAAATAACAGAAATCTATTTATAGTAAAAGCCGGTTACATAACTCATTTTACACAATATCTGTACCGCATGCTTAACGATGACAGCTAGTTAAACATCTGTTACTTGTCACATTACTTGAAGGCTGTAGTAATGTTCGAAAACTACACGCTATAAAATGAATAAACATTTACAGTTCGATTCCTAAATATTTTTTTTATTGCAGTCACATATGGGAAGTCCAAAAGAGGAAATACTCTAATATGTATCGCAGGATATACGTTCTCTGTCCATAAAAGACGTGGCTTAAGAACGCGATGGATTTGCTCGACACACTTTAACAAGAAGTGTCGCGCAAGTTTGCACATTTACGACAATGAGATCGTCAGGATCAAAAATATACATAATCATTAAATATAATGATATTATAAGTCTGAATAAGTTAGAACCTTAATTTTGAAAAGCTTTTCACAGAAATGTTCGTTTTATGTTCTAATAAATAAATTAAAGTTGGCTTTAGTTTTTTTTATGATTACACCACCTTTTCAGGAATTCGATTGTGCTCTTATCGAGTACTAATTAAGAAATAATGATGAATAAATATGTTCCCATTATACACGTACTTTTTTTTTTTTTGTATTTTTCTAGTTTTTTTGTAGTAGTTTTTTTTTTTTTTTTTTTTTTATAGTTTTTTTTTTAGTATTTTTAGTTTTTTTGTTTTTGTTTTTTTTTTTTTTTTTATACATGACTATGGTCATTACTGATCTTGATGATCTCGTTGCCGTAAGTGTATACAACTGCGCGGCATTTCTTGCTGTGGTGTAGGCATGAGTCCGATATATCAAAACGTAACTAAAAACGGATATGAGATTCATATCATAACATATCGATATGGCAGTTTTTAATATCGGATATTAGTAAAACTATACATAGGCTAAGTAACGCGCGAACCACAAACTCGCACATTCCAAGCATATGATATCGAACGGTTTGATATATTCGCTTTCTCTCTTTCTAACAAAAAGACATTTCATTAGTGCGAAAGAAATGCAGCGAATATTGAACTGGGACGGATATCAGCGGATGATAGGCGAATTGAACATTACGGTTATTGCAATAAGGTTTAGATTGGACTTGATAACGCGTGAGTTTATGTTTCTGTTCGTTTTCTAAACAAATATATAAGTTACGTTGGAAAAGCGATTAATATCGTGCTACCCATATCGATATCTGAAAACGGTTTTCGATATCGATATGAAAACTTCATATCGGTTACAAAACCGTTTTCCAAAAAAACTGATAACGCCCATGTCTACATAACATCGAGGAAAGGAAAACCGTTGCTCAGCATCGGCGGCTCCACATTCTGCGCAGATCGCGTGGCCGGGCTGCGCACGCGCTGGTGTTGCTCCACGCACAACGGCAAGCGGTGTCGCGCCGCCGTGCAAATTTACTCAAAGTCAACAATAATCATAGTTTTCTTAGAGCCAGGTTACACGCTCAGTCTGGCGTCAGTCTGGCCTGATACTGATGGGAGAATGATCGTGTAACCCATTGTCTGCCGTCTGTCTAGATAAATCGTGTACCATGAAAATCATCCATCATTCTGGCGTCAGTCAAGACTGATGGACCAGACTGACGCCAGACTGAGCATGTAACCTGGCTCTTAGAAACAATGGATTATGTAAGAAAGAAGTACAGTAGGATTATTATACAATATACATAGTACCTACCTAAATTAGTAAGTAAAATCAAAATTAAAAGGATATTAACCTAAACCAGGGGTATTTTTTTTTTATTTTTTTCTTTTTTATTGGCCAAAACATAAAAAATATTACATACAATAATTATCTTAACACACCTGCGTAATCCGTAAAAGGTTTATGTGCAGGTGTGGAGTTCTGTTAACATTGCTGTTTAAATATTATAATGGGTATTATTATACGGAAGCTATGTTCGGACTGCTGGACAACTATACTTACTTAATTCTATTAATATGTATTTTTTAGTCAAGTACCTATGTGAAATCACAACGGGGAAAGACTCTGTGGAGTAGCGAAGGATACAGATTCTGTCAGTATGGACACTCCCTGTCGCTCTTTGAAGGCTACCTCACCCTCCCTGTGTGACCGATCTTTGACCATTTGTCAAGAGGTTGGCACAGTTCCAAAACGGTTCCAAATCACAGTATCATAACCAAAGACAATTTTATTTTTCAAAGATAGAGCTCAAGGCCTAAGGCTATACAGCCTTGTCTTTTGTATACAGCCTTCACTTTATTTGTAAAAGTCTAGCTAATAATAAAGAACAATGAGGGCTATCATTATCAGTTTCGTAACAATTTATCAGTTTCGTTATAATCTCAGTTTAATAACGATTTCGTTACGGTACATCTATTCTGCATTTCTTTCACCCACCTATCAGTTTATTTTTCAGTGAGATACGTGAAATCTCAACGGGGAAATACTCTACTAAGTATCTCAGGATACACTTTCTTTTCTCGAATGGTCTCTGGATTGAGAAGACGCTGGTTGTGCTCTACTCACCACAACAAGAAGTGCCGCGCAGTTCTACACACTTACGGTGATGAAATCATTAAGATCAATAATGTTCATAATCATTAAAAAATATAAAAGGTGACATTCAATGAAGTGTTTGTTTATCGTGTAAAATGTAACAACTTATGATCTAACATTTTTTAAAGAAATGCCACAAAATATTGGTTTTTGATATAAAGATGGTCAATCAGACTGACTTTTTTTTTTATTCTTTTCATTTCACACTTTTTATTTTTAATAACTGACACCTATGAAGATACCTAATTTCATAACGTTTACTATTATTAGTCGTAAAATGTTCTAACTGTAATGTGGTTATCAATGAAGTGCTAGCATTTATCTGTAATAAGGTGGATGTTATGGACGAAGAAGGAATTGTCCGTATTTGTGTTAGTGCCTTCTCGGAAAATGAGATTCTGACAGCAAAAAACTTGCTCTTTGAGTCTATTTCAACTACGAAGTCAAAAAAGACAAGAAAAAGGCATGGAAAGACACTTCGTGATATTGATGATATCATCTGTCTGCTAAAGGAGACTGATCCTGAGGAAATATCTGTCTTTGTCGCTCGGGATCTGCAAAAGTTACCCCCGGTCTTGTTTGACCACGTAGACGTGACACGATTGCTAAAAGATTTAGTTAAGATGCAAAGTGAAATAAACAATTTTACTGAGAAATATGCTACAGTAAAACAATTAGAAGAGGTACGGACGGAAATAGAAATGTTGAAAAACGCGTCTATTGTAAATAACTTCCCCAAAAATGTTAATGAAAAACGGGGCGCCTGCCTGCTACCTAGTTTTGAATTTGAAAGTGGGCCTGTCGGGCTATCTCCGGTATGTAATACTGAAAATAATCCTGTTTATTCCTCCTCTAAAAATAAGCGACTACATTTTTCGGACGAGGGTAAATTGGAAAATACATCGTGTGTTGTTCGCGACAAACAGCCGGCATGCGAGTTCCAAGCGGTCGGTCGAGAGCGCCCGAGCGACAATGCGCGTACGCGAGTGACTCACGCGTCTCCGTCACCACGACCGCTGCCGCCTATGACGTCACCGTTTACCCAGTCGCCTTCTCACAGCGCGCCTATGACAGCTGATGCGCTACACACAGCCCGCCAGAATGTGACTCAGAATGGGTTTTACGAAAAAAGGCGTTTTACTGATGTGGTGCGTGATGGGGAATGGAAACCGGAGCAACAAAATGAGGAATGGGTTCTTGTTCAGAGAAGGAGACTAAGAAACCGGTTTGTGGGAAATACTGGTAAAGCAACTATTGACGCCAATTCAAAGTTTAAAGCTGCTGAGAGCAAGGTGCCGCTTTACATTTATAACGTGTCAAAGGAGACGACCGTGTGTGACATTACGGAGTTTATTAAAAACAAGACTAATATAGATGTTAATTTGGAGAAAATGAACATGAAAATTTCGAAAGACTACGATGCTTATAAAGTTTTTGTCCCGAAGTACAAAACTGATTTGTTTCTGAAAGACGATTTCTGGCCCGACGGTGTAGTATATCGCCGTTTCGTTGACTTTAGCTAATCCTCGTCAACGCGCCGCTATCGAGAAATGGATAAAGATAAAACAAGTACATAATGGATAGTATAACCAAACTTATAAGCTTCAACTGTTAAAGTGTGACACGCTCAGTTGAGTGTGTAAGGAGACTGTGCCGCTCGGCAGACATTGTGGCGCTGCAGGAGACCTGGCTTCTGCCGCACGACATTCCTTTCCTGGGCACTATTGACGAAGCATTTTCCTTCACCGGGAAGTCCGCAGTCGACACCTCTGCTGGGGTTTTGAGAGGAAGGCCATACGGAGGAGTTGCGTTGCTGTGGAGGAAATCTGCATTCCCGTCTGTCTCAGTGATTGAGTGTAACAGTGTACGTCTCGCCGCTATAAAAGTGATGTCTAATGAGCGGCCGTTATTGGTATTATCAGTGTACATGCCTACAAATTCGGTCGAAAATCTGATCGAGTTTACCGAGTGTCTAAGTGAAATTAATGCAATAGTGAAAAGTAACGATGTGGAATCCGTTTTCATTTTAGGAGATTTCAACGCGCACCCTGGTGAGCTCTTTTCAAATGAATTATTATCATTTTGTGCGGAACAGTCGTGGTCATGTATTGATATGGACTTGCTACCGCCCGCGCCGGCTACCTACACATTCGTGAGTGACGCGCACGGCTGCCAGCGCTGGCTCGAACACTGCGTGGTGACCAGCGCTGCGAGGCTATCTGTACGTAATGTTTCAATACTGTACGATACCTACTGGTCGGACCACCTGCCTTTAGTAGTTGAATGTAATATTAATTTAATTATGCCAAAAATATGTACCAATTCTATTAAATGTAATAAAGTTAAATGGGGTGAAAGGGATTTTGAACAAATAGAAAAATACTCCAAATATTGTAATTCCAAATTTAAGCACTTAGATTTTCCAACCGAGTTCACACACTGTGCGTATGGAAAGTGCAATGATCATAATCACAAACTTTTGTTAAATAGTATGTATAAAAATATTGTTGATATTATGAGCACAGCTGCTGAGACTAGCTTTAATTTACCAAAGCGCAAAACACGTAAACATGTGACTGGCTGGAATAGGTACGTTCGTGACGCTCACAGGGAGGCTCGACTTTGTTTCCAGGTGTGGTTACTGTATAGGAAAACAAAATCAGGGTATATTTTTAATAATATGTGTGAGTCTAGGAAAAAATTTAAATCAAAATTAAGATATTGTCAAAACAATGAAGATCAAATTAAAATGAATATTATCGCAGAACATCATTCAAATAAAGATTTTTCTAAATTTTGGAAATCCTCAAACAAACTAAATCTAGTATCGAGCCTCCCTGTGAGCGTGGGCGACGCGCACTCGCCGCGTGACATAGCCTGCGCCTTCCAGCGCCACTTTAAGGTGGAGTCGCCTCTGGGATCGGCGGCACAGCGGCTCGATGCTGTAGCTCACGATCTGGGTCCGTGTGTGAGATTCTCTGCTAAAGATGTGAAAGTTTTTTTAAGTAAAATGGTACGAGGGAAGTCCCCAGGACACGACAGCCTCAGCATTGAGCACCTGAAGTACGCTGGGCCGCACTTACCAAGAGTTCTTGCCATGTTTCTTAGCCTATGTGTGAGTCATTGTTACCTACCTGATAATTTAATGTACACGACGGTAGTGCCAATTATAAAAAATAAAACGGGAAATATCTCAGATATTAACAACTATCGGCTGATCTCTTTAGCTACTGTCATCGCCAAGGTGCTGGGTAGTCTGCTTGATCGTCAGCTGGGAAAGCACCTCCATCTTCATTACGCACAATTTGGTTTTAGACCTGGCTTGTCAACCGAGAGTGCTATCCTCTGTCTCAAGCAGACTGTTCAGTACTATACAGCCAGAAATACACCTTTATATGCATGTTATCTAGACCTGTCAAAAGCATTTGACCTCGTGTCCTACGACAAACTATGGCAAAAATTGTATAGTGAGACAGAGTTACCAAACGAGATTGTATCTATGTTTGAATACTGGTACGCTCATCAGCTGAATAGTGTAAGGTGGGCGGATGCGCATTCGGACATGTACAGGCTGGAGTGCGGCGTAAGGCAGGGGGGTTGACCTCGCCTCGACTCTTCAACCTGTACATGAATCAGCTGATCGAGGAGCTCAGCAGCACTAACATAGGCTGCTCGATAGACGGGGTGTGTATAAACAACATAAGTTACGCTGATGTTATGGTGCTGCTGAGCCCTTCGATCGGTGCTCTGCGGAAGCTCTTGAGCATATGTGAGTCGTATGCGGCGGCCCATGGGCTCAGATACAATGCTACGAAGAGTGAATTGATGATATTAAAAGCAGGTACAAAATGCTACTCGACTGTACCTACAGTCACTCTTTGTGGCTTATCAATAGCTAGAGTAAAGCAGTTTAAGTATCTGGGCCACTGGGTCACCGACGACCTTTGCGACAACGTGGATCTGGAGAGGGAACGTAGGGCGCTGTCTGTCCGATGCAATATGTTGGCACGTAGGTTTGCACGCTGTAGTGAACAGGTAAAGATAACTTTGTTTAAAGTCTATTGCCAGTCCTTCTACACGTGCAGCCTATGGGCCAACTTTACGCAGCGGGCGTACAGCGCTCTGCGCGTCCAATATAACAATGCGTTCCGGATACTGTTGGGGAAACCGCATTTTTGTAGCGCATCAATGATGTTTGCCGAGGCGCAGACAGATGACTTCTACGCCATCATACGAAAGCGGTGCGCCTCGCTACTAGCGCGCGTGCGCTCCAGCTCCAACAGCATCCTGAACGTATTGGCCGAGCGGTGGGACTACCCTCTACTACAAAGGTGGATGCATCCCCACTTTTGTATGTTTAATGTTACCTGTAAGTAGCTGTGCTGTGTTGTGTTGTCTGTATGTGTGTATGTGTGACATTTTATTATGACATTTTAATATTTTTATTTTATATTTTTACAATGACATTTTTACTAATTTACTATTTTTATTTTAATTGTTTTCAATTTTTTTTTTTATTTAAAAATTGTAATGTGTGAATGATTTAAGTAATTTCAATGTATTGAATTTTTATATTATGGATTTTTATATCTGAAATAAATGATTATTATTATTATTACATTGAATTATTTAATTCAGTCAAATTTTCCATTTCTGAAGGTCATAGCCATCTTGAATTAACTTCTTTGAGGTGTCAAATGCTTTTGTCATCAATTCTTAGTCCTACTGTCAGTCTTTTACATTCCACTTTGCCAACTAATAGTAACTAATTCAGTCAAATTTTCCATTTCTGAAGGTCATAGCCATCTTGAATTAACTTCTTTGAGGTGTCAAATGCTTTTGTCATCAATTCTTAGTCCTACTGTCAGTCTTTTACATTCCACTTTGCCAACTAATAGTAACTTCTCTAGAGTTTCCGAATCTCATCTGATCGAATAAATAAATTAATAAATGAGCATTTTTTTATTCTACAACTGGAGATCATTTACTGTCCACTGAGATGTAGTTTCAAGGTATGTATGTAGGTATGGTATGTCATTAAGATAGAACTGATTGTTCTCTTTGTCGCCTATGTTATGCGTGGCGCGCCTCTCCAGGACTTCATTACTTCATTACTTTATAACTCATTATAGCACACAATAGCACTTTAATTCAGTCAAGTACGTGATAACGCTGAATATCAAATCTTTCCTAAACAGGTGTCCGGGATTAGCTCCCTCTGGGCTTGTCCAACGCACCACAACAGGAAGTGTCGCGCTGTTGTGCACATTTACAAATAGGAGATAATCACGATCAATACGTTCAATACCATTTCAAAAATTAATTCGAGCTTCATAATTAACATAAGAAAAGTTATACTTTTCAAATTCTATGTGTATTAACTTGGCATGGGAAAATTTGAAAAACTATACTTACCATTAAAATTGTTACTATGTCAACCATTTTAAATAAATTAAGTAACAAAGAAGAGCAGAGTCTTCTGCCACAAATGTTTCTAATATTAAAAAGGACGCTCTAGCTCAACTCACTATGTACCTATGTCTTCGTTGATGAATAAAGATATTTTATTCATAATAATTTAAGAGACAAAAGCCCAAAAAAAAATATTGATGAATTTAACTGTTCATTTAATGAATTAAAATCTGACTTTTAGTAGAATACGTGAGGTCACAGAGAGGAAATACTCTGCTCAGTGTCAACGGGTACAAATATTACGTGCAAAAAAGGAATGGATTGAAAACAAGATGGTGTTGCACAAGGAAAACATGTCACTCATCTGTGAACACATACAACAACGAGATCGTCAAGATCAATTATTACCATAACCATTAATATAATCAATACTTTAAAACATCACACTTTCCAATGTATGCAGCATAGCTTCTATGCAAAATTTGTAAAAAATGTTTTATACATATATTTTATTTTATTTTATAAACATACCCTTATACTGTTATCCTATTTTGGGGTTGGTGCCAGACGGCTGTTGTCCAGCATAATTATTTATTTTACTGCATATTTTCTTACAGTATTATTTGTGAAATCGCAAAAAGGGAAGGATATGCTCAGCATCGGTAGATACAAGTTCTACGCCAAAAAAGTAAAAGGATTGAAGACGTGCTGGCTGTGTTCCACGCACCACAGAAAGCCTATGCCACGCCGTCGTTCACACATACGGCGGCGAAGTTATTAAGCTTAATAACGCACACAACCATTAGGTAACTCTCTGGACGATGGACATACATTATTTAAAAAAAAAACGTGTATCATGACGTGGATCATGTGATTATTACATAGTTAAAAAAAGCGGCCAATTGCGAGTCGGACTCGCCCATAAAGGGTTCCGTAGCAGCAAGTAACATAATATAAAAACTAGCTGGGTGACCGAGCTTCGCACGTTCAATCGGAGCGTTTATAAACTAATTCACTTAATAAAAAAAACTGGAAACGACATATCCAGATGAACCACGCCAAAAATAGCAGAAAAATACTCGAACATATCGGTGCATGTTGTCATTCCTGTGCTCATTCCTTCAAGAACTGCACGCCATCTGTTGTCGAGTAGCGCGGTCAGTGTTAGCAACAAAGGGCTCCAAGGCCTCCAAGTAATGTAATTCACTGGTAATTCACCTACTCGACAAAAGATGGCGCTATTAGTGAAATATATTAACAAAACAAAAAACCAACTATCAAAATAAATTCCTTATTATGTAAAGACCCTCATAGATCCATTGTAGATTCGAAACATTTAACCATAGATCGATAGAATTATTTTTGTTAGAATCGTTTTCGACAAAGATAAAAAAAAATGTAATGCACAGTAAATTCGAAACATAAACATTGTAGCAGTCGTTGATGTCTTTTATATAAAACTTGATAAGTCAGCGCGCGTCGAATTTTTCAAAGAATACTATCTTCGATAAAATTGGTAAAAAATGTACCTACGTCATTCACGCTGCAGCACCCGATTTGAAATGTTCCAAATCGATTTTTGGTGATTTTTAATCCCTAATCCTAAATTTTCGTCAAAAAGTTTCAAGCCGTTTTCGAAATCCTCGGGACACCTAACTCGTTTAAAAGTATAGAAATAATAATAATAACACAAATAAAAAGACAAAAAAGAATAAAGTCTCGCGGGATTCGAATCCGAACCTACATAAAAGGAAGCGAGCACTGAACCATTAGGACAGTTCGCACTTGAAAGAAGTGTTAAAAATAAGCATTATATGTGTCCGTATATTATGTAATTTCGCTCATATCTCCCTTAAATGAGTTTTTCGAAGATAATTCCACCATAGATCGATTTCTGGTGATTTTTAACCCCTAATCCTAGATTTTCGTCACAAGATTTCAAGCCGTTTTCAAAATCGTCTGGACACTTAACTCGTTTAATAGTATAGGATTCTTGTAGTTCGTTGTAGGAAAATTGCGGTTTACGATTTATGACGTATTAAAAAAAAAACTACTTACTAGATCTCGTTCAAACCAATTTTTATTTTTATTTTTTTATTTTATTTATTAGGGAAATCAACAGCTTACAATATACAGTAACATTAATACGCTTATTCTAAGAGATAGTAAAGCCTTACAGATTTCCACAGAATTACAAAAATGTATGTGGAATGTGTGTGTATACTGTATTGCAAACAGTGTGTGTGTGTGTGTGTGTGTGTGTGTGTGTGTGTGTGTGTGTGTGTGTGTGTGTGTGTGTGTGTGTGTGTGTGTGTGTGTGGTGTGAGTCACAAAAGTAGAAAAGATATTAAAAATTCAAAGTAAACAATGAGTGAAGACGAGGAAAATATAAATGTGTATTGATATTTGTGTATATACCTAAACAATAGCCACCAGGAGCACATATAAGAAAATAATCACATACTTATATACAATGGAAAATATGAGTTAGCTGGAGACAGACTAAAACCAATACTGGTTTTTTTTTGTGTCAGATACATTATAAAGATATTGTAGATAAGGTCCTGTAGTCACGTTTATGAGTATTAGACGACAGTCCTATAAACTAGGAGACTAAAACGGCGACTAATGCCTGATTGATATGACTGATATTGGGTTTTTCTGAAAAGTATGTTAGCGAGCGAGCGAGCTATATGGATGCGAACCGCATAGGATCAGAACAATTTGTATCACAGCCCTACGAGTGTAAAGTATCTCTTGGGATCGGTACGTGACCGCTGCGATTATAATGTCAGGAAGCTGACAGACAGTTTTAAGTGCTGAGTAACTGTAAGAAAATCTTGCTTTTGAAAGAATTTTTAGAATCAAGAAAAGGATCAAGACTACTGAATTTCGTATTATAGGTTCGGCTTAAGCGAATTAATACGTTATTGCATGCGTAGTTTGTACGTTGGTGGGGGACATTTAGCATGGCGGTATGCCTAGTGCGCTTGGAAGGTATTCTGTATGATATACTGGATACTAAATGAGAGCAGTCGATATTGGAATTCAACACATCGTGTAGGAAAGCCATGTCAAGCATCAGTCGACGATCCTCTAAAGATAGCATTTTAAAGTGCATACAACTCTCACGATATTCCATTCTTTGAGTGTATGACCGAAAATGGAGATATTTTAAGAATTTTGATTGGATTTTTTCAATACGGTTTTTGTAACCCTTATAAATAGGTGACCAGACTGTGCAACCATACTCCAGAATACTTCGCACATAAGCATAGTATATTGATTTTAGGCAAATTATGTTAGAGAACGGTTTGCAAACTCTTTTGAGTGTTTACTAGTGTTGTTCTGTGTACTAGAGAATCATTAATGCGATAGTTAAACACTATATTATTACGCTTACGGGAAAAAGAGATAATTTGGCATTTTTCCGTATTAACTGAAATTCTATTTAGTTTGTAATATACAGATAAACGATCTAAGTCCTTCTGTAGTTCAATGCAGTCTTGCGTCTCACTTACATCAATAAAGATTTTTGTATCATCTGCGTACATTAAGAAATCACTGTTGACAAAACAGGTATGAATATCATAGAGATAGGCGTTATACAGAAGGGGGCCCAAAAGGGATCCCTGGGGTACACCAGAGGGTATAGCAACAAGATCTGACCTACATCCTCCAACTACTACTGCCTGAGAACGATTTCGGAGGTAAGATGTTATCCAGCGTAACAGATCCCCACATATGCCAATACGGTTAAGTTTTTTTATTAGGATGACGTGGTCCACTTTATCGAAGGCTTTTTCAAAATCTGTATAAACTACGTCAACCTGTTTACGCTTATCCATGGAGTTTAGTAAATAGTCCATAAAGACAGTGAGATTGGTTGTGGTCGACCGACCTTTAAGAAATCCATGTTGTTGGTTGGGAATTGCTCTGACTACTGTGTTATATATGTGATTGTAAACTACCTTTTCAAAAACTTTGTCAAAAACATTAAGGATTGAGATGGGCCTATAATTCTCAACTCTACTTCTAAGGCCTTTTTTATGCACTGGCACAACATTTGCCTGTTTCCACAACGATGGAAATATCCCCTTTGTCAGGGATTTGTTGAAAATAATAGTAAGAGGAGTTACAAGGGAAGTTGCGCATGTTCTAATATAAATAGGAGGTATGGAATCCGCTCCTGCACCTTTTTGTATATCTAGTGTATTAAGTAATTTGAAAACTTCATCAGTAGTGACGGTAATAGAACTGATTTTCATAAGTATCCAATTCTTTTTGAAATACACTCTGGAAAAATACGTTAAACGCATTACATATAGAATCACCAGTATAAGAAGCATTATTTAAAGTCATAGTTTTGGGATAACTAGAAGAACCTTTACGTCTAGATTTTATGTATGACCAGAGACTCTTGGGGTCTTTACTTATATTATTTTGTACGTTCGTAATGAATTGCTGGTAACATGTATTTTCGACTTTCCTGAGTCTGGAGCGTAATAAAGAAAATTCTTGATAGTCTAAAGGATTTTTAAACTTTTTGCACTGTCGATGTACCCTCATCTTTTCTCTAGCTATTCGAATTGCAGCTGAGGAGTACCAGTCTGGATATGAATTATTATTCGATGTTTCAAGGGGAATAAAAAGTTTAAAACTATTATAAATATACTCATTCAATATATATACAGCCTCATCAACAGTGGTATCAGTTAGCACATTCTCCCAGTCAATTTCATTCAAATAATTAGTAATACCTTCATAATTAGCTTTATTAAATCTGTACCGAATATTCGTCTTTGTTTTAAAGGATGGTAACATTAAATCTTTTGCATCAATTGTAAAAGGAGGATGATAATCGTCTACTTTGGAGAGTGGGGTGTCAGATACTTGTATTTCTATGGGAAAGTTACTAAAGGCTAGGTCTAGTGTATTGTTACTTTTATTTAAAAAGTTATTATATTGTGTAAGACCGAGACAGCTGAGCTCATCAACCAGACGTTGGGCTACTTCTTGAACTTTTTTGGAACCAACTTTATTGACAATCGCCTCATTATTGCTACTCCAGCTAATGCATGGTAAGTTAAAATCTCCAATCAAAAGAAACATGTCGTCTGTATTAGCGGTAACCACATTTATTGCAGAGCTAATAAACGACTCAATATCTTCTACTTGGTATCCTGAATTCGTACTGCCAGGTATGTATGTAACAGCAATATGAAAAGAAGATTGGCGGATTGCCAGTGAGTGACTCGGAATAGTTACCCATATAAGTTCTAACGATTTAACACTCAATTCCTTGCGTACAAATGCGCTAAAGATACGTTTTACCAGTATAAGTACTCCTCCACCACTTTTTTTGAACTACTAAATTGGTGTCTGTCGCATCTAAATATGTCATAAACATCATTACATATTTCCGAGTCGAAAACGGAGTTGCATAGCCAAGTTTCAGTTAAGATGATTATGTCGTGTTCGCACATCGATATATTACGATATAAGTCATTGCACTTTGTTCTGAGACCCCTCACATTCTGATAATATATTGTTAAATTACCCAGGTGTTAACTGGTTATAAGTGGAATAAATAAAAAAGGGCAGGGTTCCCAGACCAAAGTGCAACGATACAATATCATATGGTGTGTATATTACGTACACGTGCATAATACTGTTACAATTATTCCGCAGTCTTGGCATATTTATTTTAAATGCATCTACGAATAGCAGGGAACGACAAACCGAGCAAAAGATAAATAAAACCGGCAGCGCAGGTACATAGCTGTGCGTATCTACATAGGTAATATCATGTCCCATACCTGCAGTACGGTAACAGTGCAACTCACGAGAGGTAGGTATGTTTCGCGCGTATGATTTTAACCAAATGCGTATCGGATAGATATATGAAAAATATTGTACGAAGTTGTTGTTCGGGATATGACTGTTAGTTGAATTAATTAAATATCGGAGAGATAGATAGTTGATTGCTATTGATATATAATTAGATATTTTTGTGTTTGCACTATGAAAGGGCCAATTATTTAAGAAATGTAATATTAATATACAGAATATACAGAATAGCGTTTTGTTTAGCAAAAACAGAAGAATGGTATATACAATATCTGTTCTACTTTTTATGTAGCATTGTCGTTTGTTATGGTGGTAAAGTGAGTGAGTATTATGTAGGGATGCATCCGATACCGATACCGATACCGATACCGATATATCGGCGATACTTCGGAGTTGCCGACTCCCGATACACCGATACTTTTCAAATTTCGCGCTTCAAAAAAGGAATGTAAACGCGCGTGTTGTTTCGTCTAACTCGCTGCAAACGAGGCACGAATTGAGTTCGGGGAATCCCCCCGCGCATCTTGTTTCAGTGTGTTGTCTCGGCCGCTTTGGCCTTGCGTATCGTATCTCATTTCTTCAGATACTTTTGTTGGTTTGTGACTGTTGTTGCGCGATTTTCCATACTAAATAAAATACAGAATAACGGACCATATTGTTTGTGTATATCATATAAAATAAGTTGATTGAATAAAATAAACAGTAAAATCATGTCAACTTCAAGACACAAAAGTGCTATATGGAATCATTATGAAATTTCGAAATTTGATAATTCCAAAGCAATATGTTTGTATTGTAAAGAAAACGTGTCCCGTGGCATCAATTCTAAAACTTACAACACATCAAACTTGTGGATCCACTTGAAGAGGCACCATCCAAGTGAAATGGACACCACTTCAGCGTCGCAAACAAGTATCCAGAAAACAAAGAATGACGATGACAACTGCCCAGAACCTAAGAGACAAGCAACTCTGGTGGAGATAATCGATAAGAAATCAGTTTATAGCGACGACGATATTCGGGCAAAAGATATAACTCGTACTATTGCTGAGGAAATATGTGTTGACATGGAGCCGTTTGATTTAGTGAACAAAATAGGCTTCCAAAGATTATTAAAAAAACTAAGCCCAAATTATAAAATTGTTTCGCGGTTCCACATCACTGACAAAGTCATACCAGAAATTTATCAGCGAGTGAGAGCTAAAGTGTTAGAGCTGTTAAAAGAGCTACCGCATATAGTGATAACCACCGACATATGGACAAGTGACTCTTCTTCGCAATCTAATGATTTTATAAGCTTGACAGCTCACGGAATCAACGCAAAATTTGAATACAAAAATTACTGCCTTGAGGTTATGCCATTCGATGGAGCTCAGCATTCAGGTATCAACATAGCAAATAATCTTAACAAGGCTTTTCAAGACTGGAGTATACAAGGCAAAGTTCGAGCAATAGTTGTTGACAACGCTGCGAACATGGGTGTCGCTATTAAAGAGATCCAAGAAACATATGATGTTGTACCTGTCAAATGTTTGGCTCATTCTTTGCAACTGGTAATAAAATCTAGCCTTTTTAAAGATGACAAAGTGAATGAAATGATTACCAAAGCAAGGTCTATTATTGGACATTTTAGTCATTCTATGAGCAGTAATAAGATTCTTAAAGAAATGCAAGATACACATAATATTCCAAACCATGTCCTTATACAGGATATATCCACACGCTGGGACTCGACACTACAGGCATTAAGACGTTTGCTAGAACAACGAGTTGCAATACAAGCTTGTCTTCCTCGTGTAAATTGCAAAGTAGAACTTACAACTGAAGAATGGATAATGATGGAAGAGGTGGTTAACATTCTGCGTTACTTCGAAGAGGCTACAAAGTCAATAAGCAAAGCCACTGCTACATTATCTGATGCCATTCCTTTAATAAACAGTCTTCGAAAATTGTTAGAAAACATGAGAAGTCCGTCGACAGAAAGGGAGAATGTATCGCAATCGCAAAAATTAGCGGCTGACTTGTTATTGGCTCTTAATGAAAGATTTGATGGTTTGGAAAATGAAGAAACATATTGTTTAGCCACAGTGCTTGATCCTCGTTACAAAGCACGAATATTTCAATTACAGTCTACTACTTCTACGGCAAAAAAGCGTCTTGTTGAGTTACTTAACTCTAATGTAGCCCTGCATTCCGGAACTATTTCAAATACGGTCACACTTACACCTGGTGTAAGCTCCGAGATACCTGTACCTACCAGTGGTGGGCTTTGGAGCGTTTGTGAAAATATTATTAAAGAGTCCGAGGAAGACGAGCCCCTGTCCACTATGACCTGTAATTCTCTCAAAGAGGAAGTCGAGAGATACCTAAGGTCTCCTAATATATCGAGAGAAGCTGATCCACTTATATTCTGGCGCAATGACTTCCTATACCCAAACCTAAAAAAAATGGCGCAGAAATACTTCAGTTACCAAATGAGTTCAGTTGCGTCCGAGAGACTCTTTTCCACCGCAGGTCTTATTCAAACAGACCTGCGTAATCGCATGTCTCCACAAAACCTCAGAATACTTTGTTTTTTAAACAAAAACCTACTAAATGTGAATTTTAATTACTAATACATAGTATTAACCTAAATTATATTTTTTTATGTAATTTAATTTTATTAATTTCAGTATTAATAGATAATCTAATTCTTAATCTGTAATTTTTTATATTAATAAAAAAATAACTCGGCTTATGTTTTGTTTATTTAACCTATATTTAAATTCACCAATCGTATCGGTATCGGTATCGGTATCGGCGATATTTTTATAAGAGTATCGGTATCGGTATCGTATCGGCAAAAAGGCGTATCGATGCATCCCTAGTATTATGTAACATGAGGTGATCAGTATGGTTTTGTTTACATAAAAGGTTACAGTAATATTTTGTGGACTCCAATAGAAACATACACATTATTATAATAGTTATACACATAATTAACAAATGATTCGCATCACTCAAATAATCTTGAATGAATTTCGGTGGAATTTACATCATATATTTTTTTTTTGTTTTATCATTCTCTTATTTTAGAAGTTACAGGGGGACACACACACATTTTACGACTTTGGAAGTGTCTCTCGCGCAAACTGTTCAGTTTAGAAAAAAATGATGTTAGAAACCTCAATATTATTTTTGAAGACCTATCCATAGATACCCCACACGTATGGGTTTGATGAAAAAAAATTTTTTGAGTTTCAGTTCTAAGTATAGGGACCCCCAAAATTAATTGTTTTTTTATTATTTTTGTGTGAAAATCTTAATGCAGTTCACAGAATACATCTACTTACCAAGTTTCAACAGTATAGTTCTTATAGTTTCGGAAAAAAGTGGCTGTGACATACGGACGGACAGACAGACAGACAGACAGACAGACAGACAGACAGACAGACAGACAGACAGACAGACAGACAGACAGACATGACGAATCCATAAGGGTTCCGTTTTTTGCCATTTGGCTACGGAACCCTAATAAAATAAAAACAGGAATATGTGCGCGCCCTCCACTAGCGAATACTTTCCAAAGATTATGAACGCGATAGTGACAGCAAAAAAGACTAAAAAGTTATGACCGAAGTTATTTTGATTTCTGATGTATTATATTTATTTCAATAAAGAGGTTATAAGCAAATACACCTTTTCACTTCTATCACTAGATGGCAGTCGTTAAGCCATGTCCGAGGCCTCACAGGCGGCTTGAAAACTTCTGACAGTGGGGTTAGTCACTAGCCCCGCAACCTCCACCAATTTGGAGTTGGCCCCCGTGTGTGGAGTATGACCTAACCTTCCTGAGGTTTCGGAAGAGACCCGTGCACCTGCAGCGGGGACAATAAACGTTGTTAACAGTAACACTTTTTCAGCAGAGTTACTTCAGCACTTGACATAGCAGTACTTATAATTCAAATCGAGGTTTCGACTGCAGAATTAGTTTGGGGCCAGGCGGCCGTCTTTTAATTTGTCCCGGATATTTATTTATTTTCATGCATATTTTCTTTCAGTATTATTTGTGAAGTCGCAAAAAGGGAAGAATTTGCTCAGTATCGGTGGATACACGTTCTACGTCAAAGATGTGAATGGACTGCGGGCGCGCTGGCTGTGTTCCACGCACCACAGCAAGCGGTGCCTCGCCGTCGTGCACACTTACGGCGATGAAATCATTAGGATCAATAACGTACACAATCATTAGCTATCTCTCTGGACTTAATTTGAAATGATAATCGTGTAAGTTTTGACGTGGAGACTGTAAAAGCCTGGGTGTCAAATCAGACTTTTTTGATCGCGTGTTATTATATTTTTATATCATGGTGAGAAGGGAGATGAAATAAGATCAACATGATCAATACTTATTAAACACCTGTAATACAAATATTTGAAACAATCCCCAAAAGACTCTGTTGAATCGCACTCAATTTTCATCAGTGAAATCCGGTCAAATGTTTGCCGGTATTTTTAAAACCATTAAACCATTTTAATCATTTTTTAAACCATGTTGTTTCATTAAACTTTGCATACATTAACAGCCAAATGACTTTTCATACAAAGGTCAGAAATTGACTGATCGGTTATCGTATTCACGACACCGAAGACTCATAATTTTTACGTGTTTTTCTTGGAGAAATCATACACCCATATTTTTCCATTTTTCAAATCTAACCTAACCTATAGATGTTGAAATAGATCACAGTCTAAGGACATTTTCCAGTATGGATACTCCACCACTCCTGCCACTCTCTGAATACTAGCTCACCCCCCCCCCCCCCTGTGTGACCATTTGACAAGAAGTTGGCACACCAAAGCATAGAATAATAACCAACGGCAATTTTATTTTGTATAAGTAAAGAGCTAAAGGCTTTTAAGGCTATACAGTCTTGTCTGGTGTATCCTTCACTTTATTTGTAAAAGTCTAGCTAACAATAAAGACAATGTGGGCTAATTATTGAATCTCGATTCAACCCTAGTACATCACGCACACATTTACATGTGCACAAAAACATTAATGTCTATGTAGTAAACAACGGCGCGAAATTTGTATGAAGTGTCCGGGGTGTGTTCAGTATTTTTTGATGGGCGATCAATATTTCCCTTTCCGGATGATCGAATATTTATATGTATATGTATGGGAGTCTTGTTCGAGCAGCGGCCGAGAGCGGACGGTCCGACCGGCGGCGCTTTTGTTTAGAAGCTCCTTTGTTTCGTTTATTACAGGACCCTTGTGCCCGAGCGCTTGCGCATCCTAATCGCGATGTGACGTTTATTAAATTCGACTTGAAAATTTAATTGTTTAGAATAACTTGTGATAATATCGTTTAACATAAATTGCACACCGCCACACTGCATATGCGAACAATTCGATAGTGCTTTGCAGAGGAGAAGAAAACAACCATATAAGAAAACCTAGGTACTACACTATTATACTTGTTTAGGTGGTTCACTTAACAAGAATTTTGTGATTGTGTATGCCAAATGTCATGTGTGACTTTTTTTTCACGTGCTCTTGTCGTGCCCTTTGGTTTTTTCTCGTATCATTTAAGAAAGCTAAAAGCAAAGCTGATTATAAAATCCAAAAAAGTATTCTTCTTTCAAGAAAATTTCGTTTTATTATCAAGAAAGCTTCGATACAGCAGGACATCAGTTGCGCATCCTAGAACCCAAAACTTATCAAAAACGAAACCTCGCTACCTACTCAAGAATTTCTAACAACTAGAGAGAAATATCTGGAGGCCATAAGAATAATGGCTCTGAATGTTGATACGCGATTAAAAAGACCAACTCAAAAGTGTCAATGTGTTTATTTTGTTTATAACAACTAGTGCTATGTGGGTGAGTAAGGTTTTTCTGTGTACTAATTATACTTTATAGATTGTGCGTAAAGTGTATAATGTATAATTATTTATTACACAGTACAATGTGATACAGTGTTTGGTGGGCAAAATTAGTACAGTTAAACTCATTAATTTTTGCCGTAATAACTAATGTGACGCAAAATCGAAGTTAGGAACTGTTTTTTTGGACTAGAGGGTTTAGACAGCAACAAAGTTTGGCGATATGAAGCTTCCAGGAGCGTAAAGATGAATCAATAAAAATAAGATGTTAAGTAAAGTACAAGTTAAATATTGATTGATTGATTGATTGATATACTCTTTATTGTACACACACAAAAATAATAATATATAAAACAACAAAAGACACAATATTAAAATAACAGTGGTACAATTTGGGCGGTCTTATCGCTAAAAGCGATTTCTTCCAGACAACCCGGTGTCCGGAAAAGAAAACAGGAAAAATAGGTAGAGCAAAAGTTACATACTAAAAGAAAGAAACTTATCAATATAAATTAAACTTAAATGTGAATAATGGATAAATATACAAAATATATAAACATAAATAAAACATATACAAATGACCTAAGTATATACAAAATATATAAAAAATATATATAATAAACCAAAGCAGAAACGGAGGAAGGAATCAAAGCACATATGTATTATTACGCTCGTTAAAATTCAAGAATTCATGTGCTTTGACTAGATTCCGAAAGGAGTGCAGGGATGAAGCTTGTCTTGTGGAGACGGGGAGGGAATTCCAAAGACGGATAGCTTGAAGAGTAAAAGAGTGAGCATAGAAGTTTGTAGAGTGAGGAGGTACATAGAGGCGAAGGTTGTCTGTAGAGCGAAGAGGTCGAGTGTGAGTTGAAGAAAGGAAAATAAAGCGTTCTTTGAGATACATTGGGGATTTCCCAATAAAGAGGATAGAATATAGGAGGCAAAGAATATGGAAGTTCAAATCAGGGTAACACACGTCAGCGTAATCAAGGATAGGTAATCATCTACGTATAAATATCTACGTATACTACATATAAGTTTTATGAGTGGAAAAAGTGTTTTCTGTGTATTATAAAATATTGTATAATCTCTAGATTGGGAGTGAATTGTATACAACTATACAAATAATGCAGCGATAGGTGATACCGAATAAATGCACTAAGTAACAAAAATCATCAATATTGCTGTTACATTGTATTTTAGGCGAGACATGAGACAGCATTGAACTTTGGCGATGAGATTCCCGGGAACGCAAATAGGATGTAAAAGAAGTATTTTATGAGTACCGCTTTCTACGCCTTACTGTATATATTGCGCCGCGTGCAATCATCTTTTAAAAGAATCGCCACATCTCGTTTGGCTGGGATGGTAATAAAGTTAAGATTCTAACAAAAACCAAGCAACCATTAGTGTGGACAGTATAACTACGAGAACAAAGCTTTAAGACCGATTCAATAACATCAAAAATTATGAGACATTCGAAAAAACACGGAAGATACAACTCCGAAAATACGCCTTACTGTATATATTGCGCCGCGTGCAATCATCTTTTAAAAGAATCGCCACATCTCGTTTGGCTGGGATGGTAATAAAGTTAAGATTCTAACAAAAACCAAGCAACCATTAGTGTGGACAGTATAACTACGAGAACAAAGCTTTAAGACCGATTCAATAACATCAAAAATTATGAGACATTCGAAAAACCACGGAAGATACAACTCCGAAAATAGGATAAACAGCCAGGACACCCCGATGCAGGACAAAGAACAAAGAATCAAGTCACAACGGAATAAAGAAGAAAGCTTATCCATCCGATATCTTGATACCGCTTGAAACGTACACTGATAAAGCATAGAACCTAAAAAGACAATACAATGGAATCTGAAGACACCCTTCTACTGCAACTACTTCAAAACAAGCAGTTATACTTTCCTCCCTGTATATGTTACACACCAAGTATAGTATCTATCTTCTCCATACTGGCTACACGATGACCTGAATTCGGGCTGGTTCAATCTCCCATCTCTCCTCATCCTGACTGCGCCGCCCTACACTCCTGTACTATCTACGCCCCCCTCTGTTTTCTCGGGCCTCCGCGTCCTTGCTGCAGTAAGCTGGCTGGAAGGGGCTTGAACTGAACTGAACTGTATATTTATATGTACATATATGTATGAATTTTTATGGATTTGATATGAGTGTTGTCGGATCGGCTGTCGTCACATCGTATGGTGTTTCAATAATATGTTTGTTATCTGTTATCCTCATTTGGGGCCAGAGGGCCGCCGTCTGTGATATGTAATGTCCTGGCTATTTATTTATTTTTATGCATATTTTCTTACAGTATTATTTGTAAAATCGAAAAAAGGGAAGGATTTGCTCAGCATCGGCAGGTATACGTTTTTCACCAAAGCAGTGACTGGACTGAAGGCACGCTGGGTGTGTTCCACGCACCACAGCAAGCGGTGCCACGCCGTCGTGCACACTTACGGCGACGAAATCATCAAGATCAATAACGCACACAATCATTAGCTAAATCTCCGGGCATAATTTGGTTAATAGAATAATCACAGTCTCTATTCTAAGTACACATTTTATTTAGATGATATGTAAGTACTACATATTACATATATATTTCTAAATATCAACATACAAAGGATACATTTTGAAACAATCTGCACAGATTCGCGGCTTAAATGGACACACTGCAGTGCAATTTTTTTTTATTTCCTTCGCTTCTCCCATTTGAGTCCCTCACCATGCAATTACGATAAGCCGGTTTTTTTTCAGCCGTTGGAATGCTGTCAAGGTAATGAAAGTCCAGAGCAGATATAGACCAGTTACCCGTAAAAATGCACAGGTTTATCTTAATATTAATTGTAATTGGTAATGGTAATATTATGTGTATTTTGCAAGTTGCAGGCACACACCTACATACACATCCACAAACGCACACATACACACAATTTTCATAATTGTTATTACAGACTCAGCCGCGTTATTATTTTTGTGGTAACCAATAAAGTTAGACTTTCACGATACAGGCGATGCCTAGTGTAGGGTCAATGTTAATCTTTTGAAAGGTACTGTTTTTTTTGTAATAAAGATTTTTTTGGTTCATCATAGAACTCTTCTTTCGAATGAAATGTTTTTATACTATAAGTATAAGTCTTAGTGTACTGCACCGGAACGCTGTTTGTCAACCTTTTACGGAACTTTGCGGAATGCCTGTTTTATTTTTAAATGTACTATGTCATCAAATATAACAAAGGTTATTTTTACAGGAAACCGGCAATCTATCCTGGGATTTCATTATCCCTCACACGGGAAAAGGGCAGAAAAAGAATGCTCACCGAGCCTGCAAGGTGTGCTATTTCAACGGACGGAGGAAAGAAACTAAATGGCATTGTCCCGTGTGCCCGGAGAAGCCGCGGTTGTGCGTGGAATGTTTTAGAACTTATCATTTAGATATTAAGAAGTAAAAATTGTAAAAACATATATATAAAAATTAGGTAGAAGAAAAATATTACCCACATACGTATAGCATCACTGTGGAACAATCCGGTAGTTGACTGCTACCCATTCGACTCTACAGTTTCTAAATCCCGGGAAACTATGTCCCAATGGCACGCGTGGCTCCGAAGCCAACACGTAGACGCCCGTTGAATTATTCAATTTAAAAGTAGGTACCTAATCTCACAAACTATAGTTTGTTTATAAATAACCACGAGATATAGATTTTTTAATACTATAATATAATTTACAATATCATGAAACATGATGAAGAAGAATCAATCAAGAATGCCTAAAATTATAATATTTAAGCCTGCTTGTATTCAATTTTTTTTGACAGATTTTACTAAGTTTGATGATGTTAATGTTTTGAAGGCCTCTCTGTAAAACAATTATGACTGGATCAATATTATTATATCTTTATTACTATGGTTTTATTGGAAGTTGATGCTAGTATTAAAAATTTGTGAAAATTTCAAAACACATTGAAATTTTATTCATTTACATTAATATCTCGAGTGGACTGAATCAGATACAAAAAGAGTACTTCGTAATTACTGGAACCATATGTATTTAGTTGATTAACTTATTTTCAGCGGAGTTCGTGATAGGTCGTCGAGGGAAAAAGTTGATAATGCTCAACGGGTTCACCTACTGCATGACACCATGTAAAGGACCTAAAATCAGGTGGCGATGTTCCACACACAACTTTGCGGGCTGTCGAGCCACCATCCATACCGTTGACGATATCATCGTCAATATGAATGCCATCCATTCACACCCTCCGAGGCAACTTGTGGATGAAGACGTTGAGGTGAAAGGAGGTGACAGCAAAGAGGATGACAAGAAATGAGACATTTATTTAAAAAACAGTCTGTGAACTTGGAGCACTCTAATGCAAAAGTTTCCCCTTTAATTTTGTGTCCATATGGACACGCTGGGCAGTGACGGGTTAATTAAAGTACGTACTAAAATAATAGATGCAAGTTCTACCGTCATTAAAAAGTCATTGCGAGCTATTGTTACATTATGTACCTATGTCCGAATATTTTGAAATAGGATTTTTTCCGACAACAAACAAACTAGACTTTGCCCCTTAAATATGGCTCGAAGGTACATATACACATATACAATTTAACCGTAATTATCTGATAATGATATTGTTCAAACTACATACAATGTTTGTGGCCTTTTGCAGGTATAACAGAGTTTTCTAAATGCAGAGGAAGATTGTATTCTTTCTACGATCTGGAGATTGCTTTACACCACTGTTCAAATGATTAGCAATGATTATTTCGAATCAAAATGCCTAATTAATAAACGTGTACATTGAAACACACATGAGTGTTCTGTACAAATAAAAAAACAAGGCGTTGAAAAAGCAATAAAAAGGTGTATACGATAAATACTTTTTAATATTTCATCGAATAAACGATGCGACAATAAAGTGTGATTTTTGTGCAAAATTCAATAATACGCGTGTTTTCCAAGTTCAATTTATGTAGTATTTTTTAAATCTGAGGTACCTGCCATACAAACAAAATTTACTTGTATATTTTTTTCTCAAAAATGGCTCTATCGATTTTAATAGATATTTATGCTCACGTTGTTCATTACGGTGTTTAAATTTTTACGTAGGTATTTAATTTTTTTTCACACCTGACTATCACCTGTATAACCTGTATTCTGTGCTACTGGTTATGAATGTTAATTGCAGATTTTTATCCAGCAGTGACGACACTTTATGCCAGAATGTAAATGTATATTATTATGTGCATGTATATCAGTCTCTAGTTCCCATAATACAAGGAATCCCATCCTAGTTTGGGGCCAGATGACGGTGTGTGATACTCCCTGGATATTTATTTTATTTTTTATTCGCAAAATTATGCTCAACTTATTTTATACCGTGCGCCATTTGAAAACTTAGATATTAGAACCCCATGAATTATCACAGTTATTTCTTAACATTTCCAGATAGTCATATATACGTGATGCACCGAAATAAGCGTTTAATTCTGAGAGATGGATTCACTTACTCTCTTAATCGTAGCGGGGGCAAGATCTGGACGTGCTCGTCGAGGATGTCGCGGGGGTGCAGCGCGCGCCTGCGCCGGGAGAGCGACGGTCGGCTGGCGGCCTTGGAGGACAGGCACACGCATCCCCCGCCCAAGCATTATGTCAAAAATGGAATATACATTAAACTGTAGTTGTAAAACATACAGATTCATGTCTGTCAAATGCAGCATAAGCCAGTAATCTTTCATCTATTATAACTGAGTACTTACTCTCTAGAAAATCAATCAAATAAAACTGTGGTTCATAAATGATATAAAGATTTCTGTGAGTCTCCAAAATAGGACTATACTTCGTAGGTAATTGTGCCAAGAATATGTTATTATTAATTAATATATTGTTTTATAAAAAAAATAACTTACTTGTATATTTTAACATCAGAGTACGAAGTTCAGATGATACCGGTGCGCGACGGAAAAGCCCAAGTGTTGATGATAAACCAGTACACTTATTCCAAAGACTACTAAAACATTTGGGTCTGCTCGTCCAAGAAGAAAGGCTGCTCGGCCAAGGTGAAGCTCGTGGACGGCGCAGTGCGCGCTGTGAGGATGGCCCACAGCCACCCGCCGCCCGTATACGTGTGCAAGGGTGGAAAGTACTTTAAAGTTGGATGAAAACATCAATTAATGTTAATACGACTTAATATTTTTTTTATCAGTAAAATTCTACCACTAACCTTATTAAGTTTAACTATCATTCTGTTGGTAATCATACCAAAATAAAAGTAACAGTACCAGTGAGTATATTTTTTTACTTCCTAATGATTTTGCATTTTGTCTATAATGTTACTTTATGATACTTAGATTAGACTGTCTTAGGTTTCGTTTTTTGCAGTTTGCTGGGTGAAGAACCCCGCCGGGAAGCAGCTGATGTTGATAAATGACTATAGTTTTTACTGCGACAAAAAGAACAGAACCACTGAAAGTTGGAAGTGCACTAACTGCAACTGCAGATCACGCGTGACGACAAGTAATCAAAATATAATCAGAAAGAAATTAGAACACAACCACCCCGTTAAACTTTTTATTATACGGAACGGAATTTACGTAAAACTTTGAGGATTTGTTTGGAGAATCCTGTATGCTGTATATATATACAATTTTATTTATGTTATGTTGTATGTAAAGAAATTGTTCGGGATCGATTACATTTTAGTTAGGTTCAGACGAGGTTCAGACTATGTTGTTTAATTGACACGCATTTACACTTCAGTTTTAAATTGGAATGGAAATTCAGTTCATAATATTCGCACAATTTTGGACAAGTTTATTTGTATAGAGTTTGCGTTGATACGATTAAGATTACTTAATTTGGATCTGTTACAGAATACATGATATTTTAAACCTAGAGTATAATGGAATTTTTGAATAAGTATTTCAAAAATATCTCTCTTCGGCAGCAGTAGCATGTACTCGTAGCAGTAGCGTAGTGTAACGTGCACTTGTTCGTGACGACATTTGACAAAGCAGTCATCTTCTGAAGTCAAGTGAGTGTCAGAGTCAGAGTCAAGGAAGTGTTTCCGGAGTGAGAAGAAACGGCGGGCCCTAAAGAAACTCCCTCCAACACATTTTTTTTTAAAGTCTTCTATTCTATTACATCTTAATGCTAGATCAATAAATGAATTTACAATGTCATGTCTGTAAATAAAATAAAAAAAATAAGAATAAAGAAAGAAGAATAAAGAAACAAAGGATTCAAAAGAGATAAAAGTAATAACTATTTGTAGCTAATGACTAACAATTCCAAAAACAAGAGCATGCCAGTTCACACGGACAGCACCCGATCACGAGTATAACGCGAGAGTCAACCATCGCTCCCCTCATATTTGAGGGAAGTGAACGACCCGGCTCCCGATACCCCACCATCCTTTAAGCGAGCTGTGTCCCCAACATTGGATTTGATTTCTGAGGTTTGGTTTTTATATTTAAGTGAATTTGTTTTGTTTTGAGTCATTTGTTGTCTACAAGAGATTATCTAACTTAGTATCTTATATGATTAACGCTTCACTTTATCATAATTTAATTTTTATGAATATGGTAAAGCTAAAGACATTCTACTATTAACCCTAAAAATTAAAAAAGTTCGAAAAATTTTTGCGATTAGACATAGTATAACACGTTTTGCATAGAACAAGAAAACAAAGAAGGAAAAAATTATTAGATGTTTTATTTATGACTTGTAATACGCAACTTACTCAGTAACTCAGTAAACATGTTTTGATATGAACTAATATTGCATTGTCACCTAGTTCTAATCGATATTGTCGGCAAGTTTTGCTCATTGAAAATTAAGTTTAGATTGAATGTAAAATTATACCGAAGAGAACTAGTCAAGAAATACAGCGAATACGTGTTTTGTAAAGTCTTTGTCTTTTTCTTTGTAAAGTATGTTGGGGGGAGTTTCTCTGGGCCTGTCGTGTTTTTCGTTTTCTGCGAACACTTTCCAACTGGTAGGACCTCGACAAAATAATAGCCTTCCAAAAGTGTACACACAGCTACCTAATACATTCTCAGCACCGTACGTTTCGCCTCCATATACTCGTAACATGAAACGCTAGTCTGGTCTGTTCTGCAACTTGATTAACGCCATGCGTGATGACGCTCTGCCATAAAATTCTTATATTCTAATAATTAACTAAGGTTATTTCGTGTCAAGATCCTGTATTAAAACCTTGACACTTTTAGATGTGCAGTTTATCCCAACGGAGAAAGGCAAGTACATCCTGGTGCTGCAAGGCTTCACGTACTCGCAGGTCGGCGGGCGGTTCTTCTACTGCTCGTCCAAGCATATGGGATGCAAGGCGCGCGTGCGCCTGGCCGGCGGCAAGCTGGTGGCTTCGGGCGAGGCGCACAACCACGCGCCGCCGCGGCACGCGCGCTGCGGCAACGGCGCATTCGTGCAGCTGCGCCCGCGCAGCGACACCGCCGCCGCTGGCGCTGCCGCCACGCCACGCAACACCCTCCCACCCTTCCCTGTCACTTCCCTCCAGGCGGCCTACTTAGCACTTCACGCTTTAAGTTTCCCTAGAATCTTTCCTAAAACGGATATGTGGAAACGGCTACCCAATCAAGAAGAGAAGAAGGATTAATTCTTGAATTAAAGCTTTCCCTATACTATACAGGGTACTTATATACAGCAAAAACCAGCAATAAAATATTGAAGTAAGTAAGTTTAGTGCACAAAGTGTAGAAACCTAAGAGTAGAAAATGTTTTGGTAATATCAATTCTCTTGATTGTTTCGTAGGTACGCTAACTCATACAGTTTTTTATTGTCACAATGTGCCCCCTTCACGCTGATTATTTATTGATCCCCATATAAATTTTGTAAATTGGAAAAAAGTTAATATTTTTAACAAAATTTACGGAAAACTACTTACCTATTTGTTGATCTCTAAATTTTATGTACTATATTGTTAATTTTGGATACTATCTAAGTAAGATTTATAAGCTTTGCTTTAATGATACGGCAACATGATATACGTAATTTGGTGATATTATTAATAATCAAGAAACTAATTTTTTAAGTTTATATACGCATGAAATGAATATCTGGTACTTTTTTATATGAAATTATATTGTGCTTAATGCTCTGTAGATATTATTTGTGTTTTATTCACTAAACGGTAATTAAACAACATCAAAAAGTTAAGTTTGTCCTAAAACATAAATTAAATCACTACTAATTTAACTTTAGACATTGACTTTTATTTACAAAAAGCGGCCAAGTGCGAGTCGGACTCGCCCATGAAGGGTTCCGTAGCAGCAAGTAACATAATATAAAAGTTGTTGTAGTTCGTTGTAGGTAAATTGCGGTTTATGATTTATGACGTATTAAAAAAAAACTACTTACTAGATCTCGTTCAAACCAATTTTCGGTGGAAGTTTGCATAGTAATGTACATCATATATTTTTTTTAGTTTTATCATTCTCTTATTTTAGAAGTTACGGGGGGGGGGGCACACATTTTACCACTTTGGAAGTGTCTCTCGCGCAAACTATTCGGTTTAGAAAAAAATGATATGTGAAACTTAAATATCATTTTTGAAGACCTATCCATAGATACCCCACACGTATAGGTTTGATGAAAAAAAAAATTTGAGTTTCAGTTCTAAGTATGGGGAACCCCCAAAACTTATTGTTTTTTTTCTATTTTTGTGTGAAAATCTTAATGCGGTTCACAGAATACATCTACTTACCAAGTTTCAACAGTATGGTCCTTATAGTTTCAGAAAAAAGTGGCTGTGACATACGGACGGACAGACAGACAGACAGACAGACAGACATGACGAATCCATAAGGGTTCCGTTTTTTGCCATTTGGCTACGGAACCCTAAAACGGATATTTATTCTGTGCAGGTATAGATATGGGAAATAGTATATTAAAATTATTTTTGTAGGTCATGTAGAGTTCGTTATAACACAGAAAGGCGGCCATGCAGTCGACTTCCAAGGGTTCCGCTACTACCTGAACTACACGGGCATTAACCAGGTGACGTCGTGGAAGTGCCGCTTCAAGCAGTGCAGCGGGCGGCTGCGAACCCTGGGCGCGGCCGCGGTGGCACTGCAGCCGCACGGCGGTGGCGACTGAGCCAAGTGGATTCGATATGAACTATGGCCATACGTTGCATTCACTAAGGAGCGCCGCGAACACAGTCAGTAAAGATATTATCACTGACGGGTCCTCCAAAATCAAGTCATCAACACGCCGTCACAGTAAACCAGGGCTTAGATTTTTTAATGACAACTGAACACATTGAAATGCATTTATTTCCAGAAGCATCTTACCCGTGCATATCTACTTTCCAGTATTGGCAATAGATGAAATATCTACGACTTTGCTGAAATAGAATTTGGATATGAACTCCAATTTTTTTTTACAAAATGAACAAATTCTTAATGTAGGTGTAGATATGCTGTCCTGTATGATTAGTACGACTAATAGTTAATAAAATAAGTATCTTGTGGAAAAAGGTCAGTTAGTGCGAGGTAAACCGATTCTAGGAATCTTAACAGGCTGGGCACGACACTGATGATAACATGCAGGTAAATTACAAGGTAATATGAATGAAAACTTTAATAATAATCATCATTACAGATCTGGAGTATTACTTCGGCACAAGCAAGTTTGGCAACACGGTGCTGGTGATAGCCGGCTACCGGTACAAGCTGATGAAGAAGCGCGGCGGCGAGGAGCGCTGGCTGTGCATCAACACGAACGCGCGCTGCAACGCGTTCGCAGTGACGCGCGCCGGCCGCCTGCTGCGCATGAGCGAGGGCCACGCGCACCCGCCCAGCAAGTGGGCTCCCAGGCGGGGCAAGGCGGCGGCGGCGGCCGGGGACGACGAGCCAACTGCTGCACAAGACAACACGCCATAAGCACACTTACATAAGCACTGTCATACAGTATGGCCACTCCCGGCCCCTCTCTAAAGGTGACCTCAACAATTTTGCGGGTACGAGCCGGTGCCAATTGCTTAGCGCAAGATTAGAAACATACACATTTACGATGATATGATGTCTCGTTTTCGATAACAACCATATTATCCCCACTACAAGGGCACGGGTTTCTTACCATACATAGGAGGGTTAGGTCATACTCCACACGGGGGGCAAGTCCGGATTGATGGGAACTTGTGGGGATAGTGGCCAATCTGTGTCAGAAGTTTCAAGCCGCCTATAAGCGGCCTCTGAAATGGCTTAACAACTGTTATCTAGTGACAGCAACCGGCACGTTTGTCATAGAAGCGGTCGTGGCTTAGTGCGGCTTGCGTGGTCGCGTCGATCTCGTGGGTTAACTGACTACAGACACGCTTATAACCTGGATGGGTTTGACTGTTGATGGCATTTATCTCGACCGTTTCCGTGCTTCGTAAGTCACGTTATGCCGTTGGTGCCGGTTGATATCGCTAGATGGCCGTCGTTAAGCCATGTCTGTGGCCTTATAGGCGGCTTGAAAACTTCTGACACTGGGTTGGCCACTAGCCCCACAACCACCACCAATCCGGAATTGGCCCCCGTGGGTGGAGTATGGCCCAAACCTTCCCGAGCTAAGAGAAGAGACTCTTGCCTCTGCAGTGGGGGCGTAATGGGTTGTTAACACTAATCGTTTTCAATAATTATAGATTTACATCTATTATTACAGCAACGTATGAAAAATGTGCCGCTTGTTGTATGCTTTATGAAATTAATTGCGTTTTCGCTTTACTATAGACTACTATAGAGTAAGTATTTATTGCGTCCAAACATACTGCAGCAGCAGGCTGCGGCCAGCGAATGAGGAATAGCAGGACGATCTTGATAATGGACGTATTTACGAGTACATAATACCTACGTACGTGTTAGTTGCATACGTGCCTCTAGGTTGCAACTCTTTGTTGCATCTCCTTGCACCAAAAGCAAGTAAACCCGGTTGTTGTGAATTTACGAAGCTACTTTGCAGGCCGCTGCCGTTGCAAACCTGTAATGCAAAATTATTTTTTTCGAAGAATGTCAAAAATGTTGTACGTCTGTGTAAACATATTCGAGGAAAAAAGTGTGATCTCTTTTACCGACAGCTTTATTTACGAATATAATTTTTATTTTATATCCAATTCATGTAATTGCCTAAATAGTATTATTATTGATCTTGTGGTAAATTATTTACTAAATAAAAAATCTACTAGTAGGTACTTAGTTACGTCGGTATTCATTTTAAAACAAGGTAATCGTTTTCTCCAGGGCTAACCTCGAGTTTGAGGTTCGAGTTGAGCAGGTTCGGGAACCCAACTATACAGTGGGGCAAGTACCGTTTCGTGCGTAAGCTGTGCCGCACGAAGACGACCTGGTGGGAGTGCTCGGCGCGCAAGACGGCCGGCTGCCGCTGCGTGGCCGTCACGCGCGACGAGCGGCTCGTCAAGCTCAACGGCTGGCATAACCACTAGGCTGCCTAATGCAGTTTTCACCGGGATAAGAACCCACCAGGGATCGCACACAGTCGCACCTGCGCACTGCTGACTGCTGCATCGCGTCGCGTCGTCGCGTAAATCTGACTGATGTCGAACTGTCAATAAATGTATTTCTTTATATTTGAGTAGTAATCCGAGTAATTTATTATGTATATGACTACTATAATGATATAATTATTATTGTATGTGGTTGTGTTGGTGGAACACTTGTAGAAATGTTGATTAGTATTTTTTCTTTAGTAACTATGTACATACAGTATGATACAGTACAATTCGATTGTTACAACTTTTCATCTCGATAATAACGTAGGCTTTAGCAGTATAAGTGTACTCATACTTGTGCCTAGTCATAATAAATTATAATACCAAAAATAATTACTTCTTGTTAGTTACCCCTTACCAAAGAAATATGTAGGTAATAATTTAATGGACTTGAATTTTTTAATTGAATTTATTTTTGTTAAAAATTTGTTCATGTAAACATATAACGTATGTAAGCAATAACAGTTCCAATTGTAGTGCGATGGATACTAAGGAAGAGTCAATAGAGTGCAATCACAACGTATTATAAAATTGATTTAAAGATTACAGCGTCGATTTAGATAACGTTGAATTTTTACCACGATGAATGCAACATCGTGGTAAAAATTCAACGTTATCTAAAAATTAATAAATGTATAGTTCTGTTTCTTTATGTTTATTTTCCAATATCGATAACATATTTCTAATGCTACTATACATAAGTATAATGAATTGAATCTTCGTGCTTTGGTGCAACAGTGTCAAATAATTTGGGAATAATCGAACATTTTTATATTAATGGGTACTAAATTGTAATGGTGCATTTCAGAGCTGAGCCCGGTGTTCGCGCGGTCGCAGCGCGGCAACCCGGTGATCATGATCGGCCAGTACCGCTTCAACCGCGTGAACAAGTACGGCAGCAAGACGCGCTGGGTGTGCGTCAAGGCCAAATCGGGCTGCCGCGCCTCGCTGCACACGCGCGACAACGCCATCGTGCGCGTCTGGGGGCTGCACGACCCCCTGGCACACACCAGTGCCAACCGGTTCTAGAAACAGCAGAGATTTTTTGCTCTTGGGCAATACTGATTAGAATGACGACGTCAATTACATTCCAATGCGTATTGGTTGATGTTCAATTACGGTACACTGATTTGGTATATTCATGACATCTAAGGGTCTTCATAATGGTCTTCAAATGGGATCCCGGAACAAAATAATAGTCCTGAGTGTGGGCTGTCTAGATGTCTCGGCTCAAATGGGACTTATAAGCAATCAGATTTATTGTTCTCGTTATGTTTTGCTATCACGCATATCATAACAATCGCGTTAAAAGTCACAAAATATTTTGAATAAGTTTGTCTATATTCTGGCGACTGGCTCTTAAAGAGCTGCTCTGACAGTAATATTTCTCCGAATCTCCTACATCATGACAAATTGGTGCTTTCTACAATGTATTTGCAGTCATACTGAGACCACATTTTGGATAGTTATTTTAAAAAACGAATCTCTTTGGGGCTTTGTAGAAAGTAACAATTACAAATATTACAGTGTAGTGTAAACGGCCGAAGTATGAATTAATGAAGATATAATGAAATTATTGATTGAGTAAAGTTTTACGGTGGTGGATAGGTTTAAGAAAATCTGTTTTGTTCAATTTATTGACAAGCAGTTCATAAAAGCATTGCAGGCAGTACACAAAAGCGATTATATTGTTATTTATTACCTGTTTCAATAATCAACAAATAAACCTGTTTTTATGGTAATATAGTTGTATCATTTATGTCTCTTTATCCTATGTGATACCTATAATAGTCTTCACTGTCCTTATGTAATCCATTTACGGACATTCTAATACGTGTAAATATATCGTTATTTTCAGCGGTGTCTGCTGTGTTCAGCGTTTCTAAGACAGGAAAGGCGGTAATACGGGTGGGTCCCTACAACTTCAACCAGGCGACAGGAAAAGGGCTGAACTTGCGCTGGCTCTGCGCAAAGTACAGGTCCGGCTGCAGGGCTGCACTCACCACTCTCAATGACGTCATCGTTAAGACGCTCAATGAGCATAATCACTGAGTGTTAAACGGTAAAGGGCAATAGTATTAACTAGTGATGTTGGACACACAAAGCAATACTTTTGGGTTTGGCTTGATTTTTTATATGTATTTCGCTTCAGAATGTCTAATGTGCTTATATTTTATATTGTAAATCAGCTATGGGCAATCTACAATTACGGACAAAATTTTGTGACGTTAAGAATGTCGTATCTAGATATATGTAGTCACACTTTCTCTACAGGTAGGGAAGGCAATTAAGCAGAAATTTAAAAAAATGCCTTATAAAACAACGGAAGTAACGTGACATATTACTGTATTTTTCGAGAAACCTGTGATATTTAGCAGATATTTGGACGCACTACTTATTTGGCTAAGGCGGGCCGCACTATTTTGTCAAAGCAGGCTGCTTCTGGCCCAAGGGCCAGGGGTTGCCCATTTCTGGTATGCTTAGGTACTTTGCCTTGATATCACTTTAAGATTTAGCGACAAAAATAAATATATTGCTGTGCAATTAAAGGTTTACATTAACTAATTACTACGCTTCCTTAAAGCATGCCGATTTTCTTTACTTTTGTTAATTTGGAGAATAAAGGTTCGTTTGTGTTTATTTTTTCCTACGCAATTGCAAAATAAATAGAGAGGTTACTAAGAATGAGTTATCTCTCTATTTTTGACAAAAATGTGTGCCAAAAGTTATTGCTATCGTATTTATATTATAAATACGATAGCAATAACTTACTACGTACTATAAACCCTTGCTAATTGCTTTAATAATTTAGCTAATTACCATTTTTTGCCAAAAATGTTTTTATATTAATACGTAGCATGGCTGATATTTCAAGAACTAAGAACTTATTAGCATTTGACACAGGTATGGTTATTACCATTACCTCGCTGATGCCATCTTGTATAAGTATGTATATGGGTGCTACTTTATTAGTGCTTAATATTTTAGTCAGTGCTTCTACTCCTGAGTCTGATCAACTTTCCCCTAGGAAATCATAGTCAAATCGCAAAATTGGACTCTTCATACTAATTTGGCTGCTCGGCTGATCGATTTGTATGAAGAGGCCAAAAATTTTTGCGATTTGATTATGGGTTCCTTGGGTAAAGTTGATCGAAAGCAGAAGAAGCACTAACTAAAGTATCGGGCACTAATAAAGTAGCACCTTATATATTTTTTGTCTTCAGTGCTGAATCGCTCTTTCATGTCTTTCGCTAGCCGCAGTATTGCATCATTCGCTGATATGTTTTTCAGTCAAAATACTGTATTGTATCGCTTGTTGATGTTCATCTCTAGCTCTAGATATCTTTATGTTTTATTCATCGTTCAACTTAAACTTTACGTCTAAGGCGTTATAATGAAGAAAGATGGAATTGACCCATTAATTGGGATTGATTGTAAAAAAGGTAATTCACAATAAATGAATAAAAATAATAATAGTGAGATTATCATTACATTACCTACCTATTTGCTGTTTTGATGTTAGTTATAAACGCATATCGATACTTCTGGGCTCAAAGGGCGTACACGCCTATGTTCCATTTAGCGTATACGCCCTTTGAGCCCAAAAGTATCGATATACGTTTTATAAAGAACATGGATTACAAAAAAAAACACTACTGGTGTACCAAAATTACCATTAGCTGAGGCTTTTATTCATCATAATGAATAATAAACCAGACTTTTCCATAAATGTAGAAATATTAGAATTTGAAGACTAGCATTACCTATTTGCTTTTTCGAATATGTCTGCAAAGTTCGGAAGCACATCACGTTTAAATCACGGATTAAAAAAAGTTATTTATGGAGTACCAATATTGGCGTAAAATCCGATAATTGGTACTTATTCTCATCATATTAAGCACTTCCATTTTACGACTTTGCGAAAACTCGGCTTATTCTACAAAAAAGTAAGTGGTGTGAAAATTAAGAGAACGTTAATAACAGTGACATTTGTATAAAGGAACCTAGTGAGTGTTACAGACACAAAAGTTATACAAATAACAAAATATGTACAAATTTCAGCGATGATAGTGTACACGACGTCGAAGTTCGGCCGGCCGGTGATCCTGCTGGGCGGCAGTCGGTACAACCTGCACCGCGAGACGGGGTCGCGCGCCGCGTGGCGCTGCGTCAAGTGCAGCGACGGCTGCCGTGCCAACCTCGTCACCGTCGACGGCCTGTTGGCCAGGGTTAACCACTCGCATTTACACTTTACCTTCTTAAATACTATATTATCTTTCTTTTCCCGTATCTTAATCTGGTAGATTCAAGTTTCATCATCATCAACCAAAAAACGTCCACTGATGAACATAAGCCTCCCCCAAGCATTCAAAGTTCAAGTTTATAAAGTTTAGCTTCTTTAACCCAGGGCTAATAGTTTTAGGTATAAAGGCGTGGTATTCGCTGACGAAGCGGGGCAACCCCCTGCTGCATGTGGGCCGGCACCGGTACCACCGGCAGCGGCGCAGCAAGTACCGCGGCGACGCGGTGGAGGTGCAGTGGCTGTGCGAGCGCTGGACGCACCCCGCCGGCTGCCGCGCCTCCGCCATTACGTGCCACGAACACGTCATCCGCCTGAACAACAAGCATAACCACTACTAGAGCCACCCGCCGTCACTTGCAGACTTTACATGTAAAATTTTTTTTTTACCCTCAATTGGTGAGCCCTTGGCATCATCTCACCTGATGGTAAGTGATAATGATGCCGAATATGGAAGCGGGCTTACCAAGATTCCACAACGCAATGGCCAACTGGGCTTTCTTATCTTCATGCCGGAACAGATCAGTGCTGTAAACATTCATGTTTGGTGGCAAGACTTAGATGGTGGTACCTAGCTAGTGGCTAACCAGGTACTACCAACCAAACCGAGTTCTACAAAGTTGGGACCCGCCGGGAATCGAACCCGCGACCTCGCGCGATGTGGAGCGAGCGGACAAGCCACTATGCTACGGGAGGCGGTTAAATCTTAATTTTTTTTGACTGAATTGATGTGTGTTGTGTGTAATAGAATTGTCACTAAATTTTATTTCTTGATTTCACTATGTGAGTGTGCCTTTATTACAAAAAAGTACATACTGCTTTCTTGTTTTTTATACTTCGTACTTTTGTTTAAAGTTATTAAAAAATGTAGAGTGATGCCGTGAAAAAGTACTGCCGTATATTGGGCGTTTTATGTATTTTTACGTTTCCTCCAACATAAGTACAGTCACTGTATAAAAGTCGATACATACCTTAAAGGCACGCAGTTTTGTGAATCACTCACACATTAAAATAAAATAAACTGGAATATTATTATAACTTGCGGCTTTGAATTGAGAGCGGTTGCTTATTTCGTCACCTAATTCCAAGTAACTCGGTAGTTCAAAACTCTCGTAGCAAGGGCACACTCTGCTCGGCCTGAAGAAGCCGCATAACCATCAATGACTTATAAATAAAAAACTAATAAAAACACAAAAATCTGGCTTTAGCGAAATATATTTTACCAATATTTTGTTTTTACAATTTGTTTGACAAACTATTTATTTTTTCTTTTACAATTAATTTATTACATTATGTTTACGGTGATCTTTTGTCCTTCGCGCTTGTTTGATTTATTTTATTTATTAAGAACAGTTTCTGTAGATATTGTCTAATAAAATTACTAAATGGATTGCATATTTACTAAAATTTATAGTATATAGTAGTATTTGCAAAACGTACAATTTGAATTCTGGTTTTAATTAAATATTATTAACAGATCTAGCAAGTAAATAATTGGTCGGTAGTCTCGATGGATGGAAAGTGCAAAAATAGGGTTCTTAATACTTAATTATTACTCGTATTTCGGACTTTATCTTCGCTGTTATTCTGAAACATTACTGAAATGTTCCAGGTGGTGTGGTGGTCCCAGGCGCCGTGTCGTTCACGACGTCCCGCCACGGGCGGCCGGGGCTGCTGGTGGGCAGCTACCGGTTCAACCTGCACAACATGACCGGCGCGCGCCGCGGCTGGATCTGCTCCAAGCGCGTCGCGCTCGGCTGCAAGTGCAGCGTCACCACTTTTGGAGACACCATCATACGCCACAGCCACTCGCACTGCCATGATTAAATCAAATTTCACCATGTATAATCCAATAACACTATAAGAGTGTTAGGACTATTCTAACGATTGCTTACACTTCAGAATCTTTTAAGGAATTTTGGGTTCAGCATCAGCCAAAGAAACAGAAATAAGTACGTTATGTGCTTACGAACAAGCGACAAACGTAACCTTCCTTCTAGGGCAATCGGTCTATATATCTATAGCACTATCAAATAATGAACAAAGATAAAAATACTTCAACTTTTTTGAAGCCGCTTGGAAATATTAATCTTAATGTTTTTATTGTACACACTTAAGTTTGCTGATATTAACCGAATCTATGACATAGTGGTTAGGTTTTCACGAAATCCCGCTACGGCAAACCAGTCATCGAGATAGGGCGCTACCGGTACAACCGGTACTGCAACTCGCGCGGGCCGCGAGCCTCCTGGAAGTGCGTCAAGAAAACCACCACCAACTGCAAAGCTTACCTTACAACTGTATATGGAACCATTGTGAACACCAGCCATGAACACAATCACGATTGATTTACTCTTAGATTCTTTTTTAGTTTTAGCTATTGAAGTAATGATACAGTTACAGATACTGTTAGTTGTTTGTGCGTGTATTTTTCAATTGTATAAAAATAAAATAAATAAAATAAAAAATACCTAAATGTTCATAAGAACTTTTATTAAAAAAAACTTCAAGGGCGTTTCCTGGGAGCGCTGCGGGGGCGGCGTCGCACAATTCAGAAGTAGAAAAACACTTCGTGACAACAACTTAAAGGAAAAGTTGAGAGAACGTACCTTATTGTTTTTATCCACAGTTGGTTAACTATTCCTCGGATCTTCCTTCCAAAAGTCCACTTGATAAGAAGGAATTTTGTAATTGCAAAAAAGTGAGCTGCAAATTATACGAGTACCTTACGTGGGAAATATAATAAACAAGAATTTAGCTGCCAGAAGCAGGTACTGATTACATTTATAACAATTCTAGGGTCTCTCGAAAATATTCCTCGGCCGATAATTCTGCAGAGCCGAATGGGCAAGCCACTGCTGCAGATCGGGCGCGACCGGTTCAACTGCAAGCACAGTCTCGGGGGGCGCGTGTCCTGGAGCTGCAACAAGGCGCGCAAGGGCTGTAAGGCCAGCCTCGCTACCCTCGACGGCGTCATCATCAGAGCCAGTCACGAGCATAACCATGATTAGGCGCGGAAGGAAAAGATTAAATGAAATAGAGCGTAAAATACCTACTTGGTGTGAATACATATGCAATAATTTTCTATAATATGAATTACTAGCTTCCGCCCGCGACTTCGTTCACGTGGACTTCAGAATTGTGTCCAGAAAGAAAGAAAATGTTAAGATAGCGCCATCTAGTGACGAAGTGGAAATTTTGAGTTTTTAAGCATTTCTACGGGAACCCTTAAGTTTTCCGGGATAAAAAGTCATCCTGTGTGTTAGCCGAGTGCTTTATCTATCTACCTACCAAATTTCATCCAGATCCGTTTAGTAGTTTCGGCGTGAAACCGGAACAAACAAACAAACAAACTGACAAACAAACAAACATCCATACTTTCGCATTTATAATATTAGTGACATAGTGACATTAGTGAGAAGTGAGATGAGATTTGAGTGTGATATGTAGGTATCTGTGTTTATTAAACAAAAACATTTAAGCAAAAATAAACTGTTGGTGTTTTAAAACTTGTTGCTTTGTCTTATTTTATATTAAATATGTGAAAGTGAACGAAGACCATTATCTAACCTGACCAAATTAACAACGAACACCACTGGCTGTCCCGTAGAAGAAGGACGCGGTGATGATGGTGCCGACGCAGCGCGGCGGCATGAAGCTGCTGCTGGACGAGCATGAGTTCTCAGGAACAAGGCCTTCGTCGGCGCCGCGCCTGCGGGCGCAGCGCGCGCTGGCAGTGCGTGCGCAGGCGGCCGCCTGCCGTTCCACGACGCCGGCGACAAGATCACCGGCGACCACGCTCACAATTAAACTTTTCTTTCAGTAGCTATAAAACCTATTTAAACGTAACGCTGCGGCAACAAATGTTTTGTAGCTATTGAAATTACTTATTTCTGGCCAATCTTCCTAGAGATCCAGCTAAGAATAATTGACAAGGCTGATAACGTAAAACAAACAACTTCAATCGTAACAACTGATAATAAATGATAATTTTCAGCGACATCGCTTCGCAGTTAGAAGTTTAAATTAAATAATTTATTGTAGTAAATGTGAAATACAAATAACACATAATTATTTCAGCACATTTAGTCACACGTGACGTACAATAATGGTATCTCTAAATAAATGGTTTAAACCTGAGTCGGGTATATTCGATCCCCGTCATAAAGATAACAACGGAGCTGTACTGTATATACATTTCGCGTGCCTGTATAGGCATACCCTTAAACTAGAGCATCATCGCAATGCTGCCGTGTCACACCAACATGTACTATCTTAAGTTAGTACAGTTACGCGTAACAAGTGTAAAATGTATTTTTTCCCTTTATACTATACCTACAACCAAACACAATTGAAAAAAGTTAAGCCATTTTCGAGATATTGAACTTGTCAAACTGATATAACTTCAATATTTTGAGGTGCTGTCACGCCTTTCTGTTTCAACTTTAGATGTATCAGATGTGCGCTCCAGCAAAAAAAAATTACGTGTCGCGGCTATCTGTACTATCTGAAGTAATTATAACAGATAGGCGTGACAACAACTGTTTAAGTCTCGCCCCAGAATATAATATAGTCCTTTAAAATCCCTGAAAATGTAAACTACATATTATACTAATGAAACTGCACATTTTTCCACAAGAAACCAATAATCAAAATAAAAAAAAATACTTTTTTTGACTTAAAATAACCATTTAACCAAACTCAAAATGCACAGCAATCAGCAGAACCTACAATAAGTAAAAATATACTATGTACTTCGCGAAATGTACGAGTCGCAAAACGTACAGTACGCAAAATTTACAAATCTTAGAACGTATAGATGTATAATAAGCAAAAAGAAGATTGCACAAATAGAGTTACAACGTAGATACCTAGGTATTTTTAAGGGTTCAGTAATGCTATGGAGGAACACATACCTAAAACATACCATACATTGTAAAATACCGGAAAAAATGTCACAGAACTCTACTCATAAAACTCAATTACTTTCTCTGAGGGACCTATACTCAATTTGTTAAAAAATGTTTGGGCTTCAAATAGAATATTGGCGGATCAGTTGTTATGTAGTATGAGCAATCCAAGGAAATCTCTTAATATTTTGATAAATATTGTACTGTTTCCTTGGATTTATAACATATTTAGACAGTTTAGTAATATAAGGTCGTTCCGTCTGTACGTTTCAGTCGGACATACACATTGACATAATATATGAAATATTATTTTATATGAGCTTTTAAGGATGGGTTACCTCTCCATACCCATTGTTGTAAATAATATTTCTTGAACTCGATATTTTTCTAAATATCGTAGGAGCTATTTCCGTGAAACTTCTCCAGATTTCAGACTTCAACATCAGATCTTGAAATCCAGCAATTACAAGGTGATTAGCGATAAGGTCGTGTCTCGATTTATAATGAAGTTTTCAAGATCTGATGTTGAAGTCTACTAATGTTACTGTACTAATGTTTTGAAGTGTTTCGACGCTGTGACTATTCATACAGAAGGAAAAAACGAAGTAAAGATGTGTCTGTCGAATATGAGTGTAACTTATCAGGTGATACACTGACTTTCAAAAGGGCTTGCCACTTTGATAAATCACCCAAGTACAGATCAATATTTTCAGGACCCCCTAAGTTTCATACATATGCGTGGTATGGAACCTGATCACTCAGTCCTTGCCGAGTCTGAGTAAATGATTCAACGGCTCTTAAAGTGTCTTAAATGTCTTGTTGTCTTCATCCAATCTGAGATGATCTGAGATCGACAGGAGTCTTTATGCTCCTAAGATGTGTTGGGTGTAAAACCCCTTCACCTAGTCTTTACTGAGCCTGAGCAGGCGATTCAGCGGCTTTCAAAGTGTTTTGACGCTGTGCCTATTCATCCACGTGTAGGTCACTATCAACAGGAACCTCTAAACTTCAAAGATGTGTTGCTAAATTTTAACTGTCTTGAAATTTAGCAGCTTTTAAAGTGACTCGACCCTGTGGCTTTTCGATTTTGAGATTTTTCAGGCGTGAAAATTGTTTACTGAGTCCTTGTTGGGACTACATAGGGTTTCATAAATTATTAAAGCGGCTTGATGCTTTACCTGTTCATCTAGGCAAAGATCAGTAAGTAACCTTTAAGTTAAATCATTACTCATTACTCAAATCTAAATATGTGCTTCAGTATTTTTTTAAGCGGCTGGACACTGTACCTGTTTACCCAAGTGGAAATCAGTTTCGAAAGGACCTTCTGAGTTTCTATGCCTAGCGTGAAACTTATGCACACAGGCTGTGCTGAGTATGAGTAAGTAGTTCAGCGGCTTTCAAAGAGGCTTCATACTATACCTGTTTATCCAACTGGAGATCAGTATCTACAGGAACCTCTAAGTTTCTGAGACTTGGCAGGTATGAAACCTCTTGATTGACTCTTTGCTGAATCTATTATAAACAGGTAATTTAGTTGCTGTCAAGGCAAGCTCCTGCATTTTCATTTCGGCATTATGCAACTTTGCGTTTGAAAATATTGCCGCTCCCCTCGATCCACTTGGTTCCCCTTACTGGACCCACCGGTGGATTGAAATGCACTCTTTAAGTTTCGTGCTGGGTTGGTTGCCGGGACTTGTACCGAGCACACTTCTGTTAAGTTAATTTTACAATTATTACCGTTTTAGAATAGTTTCAACGTTATTTTTGTGATGGAGAAATAGCTGTGATCCCGATTTGAGATAAGCGATAATAAGAAGAGGATTAACTCAGGAGACAGCTCCGTTTTCCGAGTTCCAGCAGCAAACCACCACGTGGAGCGTCTTTAAGTGCCCATCACCCTTAGAGTCGTCACTTTCACTTGACATTGGCGTTTCGCCATTTTTTTATTGAAGATTCTCCCATTTTTCACTAGACATTGGCAAAATCACGCTCGGAATGAGATGTGGAATGCCAAATAGAAAAATAGAATAGAAGTTTCGTGCTGCAGCGGCCTAACCTTTATGAAATTGAGAGAGAGGAGCAATTTAAAACTTTGTTAATTGCATTTGGTAATTCATCGTAAGATACATTTTCCGGTTCTGTGTAAATATTGTAATCTAGCAAACTAGAATTTCGGGAATTAATCTGTTCATACATATTGTTGTAAAATTATACCTAGATATAATTTTTTATGTTAGTATTGAAAAAAAACTGTAACTAACCTCAGAAAAACAGAAATGACTAGCCTAATTATAAATATTATACGATATTTTCATCTTGCAAACTGGTATTTTGGGAAGTGGTCATTTTGCGACTCCAGTTTTGCTGTTTTTATCGATATTTTTTGCAAAAATATAGGTACCTAAATATACATATGTTTTAATATTTTAAAAATATGTTATTTAAGCAATTATAATATGAACCAGCCTGCCTAAAAGCAACTTTAAACTCAAAAAATATAATTTATATTAGAGATCGATGTCAAGCCTAACTGTTATAACTATAGTTAGAACTAATCGCGTGACAACGTTTGTATGAAACTGTTGTCACGCCTAACTGTTTTTTTGGGAATTATGTGAAAAATACGAACATTTTCAAAAAAAAATATTGAGACCTCTTGTTGTACTCGATTTTTGGTAACTTTTGTGATTTAAATCATTTCAATACACCATGTAGTTTATTTTCTACATAATAAAATATGTTTAAAACTTTAAACCTCATTATCTCAGATTGCCCTTTTTTGAGATAGTACAGATTCGTATGACACGGCAGAATGGATAGTGTCAGTGTTTGCATTCTTTGCCAGTTGTTTATTTGTTTCCAGTGTCGCTGGTGCGCTCGAGCACGGGCCGGCGCCGGCACCGCGAGCACGCGCCGCACACTGGTTCCGGTATTAAAAATACCAAGAATAGACCCTAAAGATCGAGGAATGCGACGATTTTTTTTTTCAAAGATTCTCCATATAATTCTAAACAACTTTAGTATGGACGAGTTTGCTATAAAATAGACTAGAATAGACTTGTACTTAAAAAAAATATTGAAGATTTTTTTGTATGGAGACAAATCGTTTTTTTGAGTTTTTTTGGAAAATACGAATTTCCTAGAAATGAGACCTCATAGGTATCATAAAAGGCATTAACCTCTATGATTCCGCTAAAGAAACTTGGTGCTTATCGGTGCGTCCTTGGGAGCTAGAGGCTTCCAAAGATTTGAATTTTGACTTTAGAGTATTAGGCATATATTTCCACATTTTGTCTTTAAAAGATGTGTAATAATGAAGTTATTAGTATGTGACATTAACTGGAGGTGAGATTTAATGAATGTAATTGCTATTTCTTGGCTCAAGGCATTATAATCTTAAAAAATGTAATCTTTTTAAAATTAAATGACTGAGCTAAATAAATAAGCAAAACAAAAGTGTAAATACTTCAAAAAAATGCTTCAGTTGGTAGAAGGTTATGACACAAGCGTAACTTAACCCATTAGTACTGTAATTTTGAATCCCGCTCTCATTTCTTAATAAAATCCCACGTGAAAATTAATGGTTTACACATGCTTTTAAATCATTAATTTTTTTTACCTAGTACAAAGTCCCTACCACGCGGTACTTGTACACTCAACGTTTCAGAAAGTGTTTGCGAAGCGAGAAGAAACGTCGAGCCCAAAAGTAACTCGTTCAACACTTTTTTATTTTAAAATCTTAAATTCTAGTACACTTTATGTCAACACTAATATTATGAGATCAATACAGTCATATGTCTATATTTCATTGTCATTTACATTATCAAATATTTTGTAATAACCTTTAGAGCATAAACAATTTAACATGCAATTTGAATTGGGTTTCTGGTAAATTAGTCACATTTTCTAGTATTTTATTGTAGAATCTTACACACTGTAGGGCAGTTAATTGACTTCTTAACTTTACTTAGTCTCGAAAAAGCAACATTTAAATGATGACTGAGTTCCTTAAGTATATAAAAAACATGTATAAACACTTTATTGCACACAAGGAAAACATTAAAAACATCAAAACACTTTAAATAATTACACATTGACATTTTGTACATGAAATATCCACAATATCCCTATTTTGTTCGTTAATTTTCAATCAAAGCCTAAATAATGTATTATGCTAAGCTAGGGGGTCTAGATTAGGACAGATATCTAAATCAATAACAATTTCTTCTTCCTCGAGCACAAATGATTCGAACTCATCGGAATTTTCCTTTAATAGAAGATTATCTGTCTCAGGAAATAGTGGAAGTTTTTGTTAGCTCAGAAGGTTGGGTTTAATTTCAGAAATGAATGGATCTGAACTAATAAGGAAATTATGAATAATATCCTCGTTCGTTTGCCCTCGGTCGTTTGACCCTGCCGATCTTTGGAGGATGTTTTTCTCTTACGTTCCTGAAGTCCTTGTTGCGAGCTACGGAAGCTTCCTCAGAGATCATGCCAATTGGTAACAGAGAAAAGTTCTCGCAAATACCTGCACCATGAACTAGCAGTTTATGCACACTAGCTGGCATATAGTACCAGGAGTATAGTTGGACATATAATTCAGCGGTTTCCTGACAATAATTTCTAAAAGAATCAATGTTTAGTTGTTTGCCTAAGGATATGCATTGCAATATTACTGCAAACCGCTTTATTACATTTTCAACCACTCTTGTTATTTCAGCAGATTTTAGAAGTTCCTAAAAACCTTTTTGATGTGTTACCATCGTTGGTGGTGTCATAGCCTTGTTTTACTATGTCCACTAACAGCCCAGTTTGTGCAAATTCTGTGAGAGGTCTTTTCGTTTCTTTTGTTGGTACCAAGTTTGCTATTTCTGCTCTATGTACTCTTTTGTCTCCTTTACAAACTCGAACTTATTTGGCCTGCAATAGTTAGTAGACGAAGGGTGAGGATTTTCCCAAACCACTTCTTCGCCGTTCATTAGGCGTAATGGTACAAGACTTGTCATAAAAACTAATGAATCTGAAAAATCTGTGGTGGTCTGCCGCCTTAATAAATACTTTGGGACGAAGCTCCGTCAAAACCCCATTTGCTTATGAGCTTTAAAGGGTTTTTGTAAGACTCAAAATCTAATCCTACAACTTGAACAATCTTCTCTGTTGTCAAATTAAGGAGGGACTGTAGTTTTACGTTGGCTCCGTTTTCAGTCACTGTAAAATCTTCTTTGGGAGGATATCATTCATTTTTAGTAGCCAGTAATTTATGATAAGACGGTAGCTCACGAAAAATTGACCTCATAGTTAAGTACTGCAACCTTGACAAATTCAGAGCAGATACAAGTGACAGTCTTCTCACCAGAAAGCGTTTCACACTTTGAAACATATGGTGTTTTGAATATGATTTCACTAACTTCGAGAGTTTTTCGTGATTTTTGAGAGGTGTTCAATGATTTGAGCTAAAGCTGAGTTGCCACTTTCTTTCAACTTCAAAACTACAGCAAAATCAACTCTTCCACTGAATGTTCCAAAAGTGTTCCAGAACGTCTTTTCTTTCGTTCGTTTGTCAAGTCTTCAAATGCTTTTCTAATGATAGACGTATTGGTGGCAGCATCTGATGACGATGCTATTGTGATATCCTCGACATCAAAAGATACGCTCAAGTTCTCATCCACTTCAATTTCATTCTCTGGTGTAAATATTGATTGGAGACTGACAGAAGTGCATACGGGCTAATTAATTTCAGCTTCTAACTTTGCAAGGTGTTTCTTAAAAAAAATCTCTTATTCACTCACTCTTATTCACCTCGGTCCATTTCTTGTACAGATTCGCCACATATTTTTCAAAATCTTTTTTGAAGATTCCGCGTTAATGTATTCATGTGCATTTACACTTCTTTTGCTTATTTATTTGGCTCAGTCATTTAATTTTAAGATGATTACATTTCTTAAGACTATAATGCCTTGAACCTAGAAATAGCAATTACATTAATTAAATATCACCTTCAGTTTACGTCACATACTAATAACTTCATTATTACACACCTTATTAAGACAAAATGTGGAAATATATGCCTAATACTCTAAAGCAGTGTTTTTCAATCTGTGGGTCGCGACCCCCGGGGGGGTCTCGAAGCCTTTCTCAAGGGGTCGCGGGTAAAAGCAAAAGTTGTGTTTGTAGGCCTTACACTGCAATGAAAAAATACGATTTTAGTGAAAAGGCTGAGCCTGTTTATTTTTGAACAATTTGTCAAAACGCAGTTCTATTTTGGAGACGATAATAACTTAATAATTTTCTACTTGAAGAAAATTATAAACATAGTCTTTCAAATCACTGAAATTTTGTATGTTTATGGGCCTAGGGGGGTCGCAAGAATTTTTTTACTTATAAGGGGGTCGGGTAATGAAAAAGGTTGAAAAACACTGCTCTAAAGTCAAAATTCAAATCTTTGGGAGCCTCTAACTCCCAAGGACGCACCGATAAGTACAAAGTTTCTTTGGCGGAATCATAGGGGTCAATGTCTTCTATAATACCTATAAGGTCTCATTTCTAAGAAATTCGTATTTTCCAAAAAAACTCAAAAAAAAACGCTTTGTTTTCATACAAAAAAAACTTCAATATTTTTTTTAAGTACAAAGAAGCTATTTTATAGCAAACTCGTCCATACTAAAGTTGTTTAGAATTATATGGAGAATCTTTGAAAAAAAAATCGTCGCATTCCTCGAACTTTAGGGTCTATTCTTGGTATTTTTAATACCGGAACCAGTGTGCGCCGCAGCGCTGGCAGTGCACTCGCAACCGCTCTTGCCGGGCGCGCTTCACTACTAGCGAGGAAGCAACCTGCAGCACACATACCCGCCTGCCTAGTACGTCATAATCAACGGGGTCTACATCAAGATTGGCTGCGACCCCAAATAGGTCTTCAAATTTTAATTAAAGACAGAACAAGGACTACTTATTTACAGTTGACAATAAAAAAATAATCCAGGACACTCAATATTTTCATTTGGTTTTAAAAAAATGATTAAAACCATGTAAATTCAACCTTAATCTACACACGAAAATTCCCATAACTACAGAAATACGTTTAATTTCCGACGTATAACAACAGTAGGTAGTGGTAGTTCAGTGTTTATACGTCGAAAGGTAACTTCACCCCCGCATATGTTTCCCACACGTATAGTTTCATAACTGCCAGATACGGTTAGGATCCAATTTAAAAATTCGCCGTAAAATTCAATAAGTACCACTTCCGTTATTTGTTGATAACACGATTCCGACGTAAATGTACGTAAATAACAAATAATAGACTAAGGATAACCTTTTTTAAATAGTTTATTTAAACTGTAAAATACATCATATTAAACGTATATGGAAAATTTCACACTTTATAAAAAATATAACAAGAGTTACACACGTTTAAAACTTCAAACTGCTTTCCTGTAAAATTTGATTTCTGCAGTTAGGGTATTGTACGCAGGGACCGAGATTATTCTACTTACACAAGGCCCTTCTCTTACGTTTCGCGTTATGATTACTTATTTTTTGTTTGGTTTTGCAGTGCAGTGGATAAGGAATGCAGGAGGCAAGGAGTTGATCCTAATAAACGATTACACTTTCTATTGCCAAAAGGTTTCAAAGAGCACTCTGAACTGGGCATGCAGCAGTCAGGGTTACCAGCGGTGCAAGGCGCGCGTTAAAACCACCGTGGATAAGAGAATAATCCAATTAAACATCACACACTCACATGCTCCGAACAAATACTTACTTAAAAATGGTATTTATATAAGAATATAGGTCCAGGAACCGGCGTCCGTCCCTTGGCGATAGTGCGGTTAATTGTGCCATACGATTGGAGAGAGATTAGTGCAATGCAATGTTAATAATGAAATGTTCACCAATAAAACGGAGTGAAAGGTATGGCCTAGCGTGCAGTTTTCTCCGTTCCTGTACTAAAATGTAATGATGGTAGAATGATCCTCCGTGTAATCATTGTGTAGCTGCCACAAGTGAAAGAACAAAGTAGAACAACAAAAGCAAGAGAACAATTGTTATAAATTTAATATAGCAAAGACTTTGCCGGATATTTTATCAGAAGAAATATCACAATGTAAAGTTACTTAGCATATAATTTCTTGGAAGAGCGCTAAACATCCACCTCTGTATTTTTTCTGTTTATATTGATTTGCGTTTTTAGTTCTAGATACATATGTGAATTTATTGTATTCAATTTTTGTAATAAATAGATAATGACGTTAATTATATAACTGTCCAACATAAAGAAAATAGAGTCCTCAGTGTGATAAACAATCATATTGTTTTCATGCAACCTAACCATCTTTCGGCTGATGGTAATGATGATGAACCTAACCATGAATACCTAACTGCATACATTAGATTGTATGACAATCTGTTGTTCAAGAAAACTCTTACGACACCTTCCGTTTAGGTATTCGGATAGCGGTAATCTGTGGTAGTACCTACAAGTAATCAGCGGTTTCAGCTGACTACTTGTACTACCACAGATTACAATAAATAAACCATCGGCAAGAAACTGATTATATGTAAACAATTTGATATTTTTCAATTTCGGGAAATCGATACAGAAAAAGGCCCTTCATTACTATGACTTATGTAGAGTTAAGTCTTTACACGACTTAAATGCAATAAAACATAGTGCCTAAACAGAGTTTAGAGTAACAAACATAAATTTAGAGTAACAAATATGAGAATTGTGTGCGTGTATGTGTTATGCAGTTTACAAGTCACTAATAAATAAAATTAAAGTTTCTATATAAGTGATTATATTTATAAGTCCATAATACTTCAGATATCCAACATAAGTACATAATGTTGTAGAAATCATAACACAGCCTTAAAAAAATAAACTTGAAAATTGGTGCAGCTCTATTTTGTCTAAAACTGACCAAGATGGTTAAAATGCAATACAAACATACATGTTACACATACCTGTCAGCTCTTGTTTGCTACATAACCTCATTTCATAGTTTTCGCAGCCTCATTCGGAAATAGGTAACGGAAAGTTATTTCACGTGACTTGCACATTAATATAAAAAACAACTGTGTTACTTAGAAAGACAACTGAGCTATCGTAATTTGCAAATAAATATGATATTTTAATTTAATTAGTATGTTTTTCTAGAACATACTTCTTTTTCCGTAGCTACTGATAGCAGTTTCATTTAATAATTTACTTACATGTTCAGTTAAGAAAATCGCCTTTGTTTGAAAGGGACAGATATTATAAACTAATGGCCCAGGTACAAGTACTCAAACAATCATACCATGGTTGAAATAAATTATTTCACTGTATTATCACTACTCCCAGATCTGCAATTACTCCTGATGCCTACTCCGCATACTGTATTAAGTTTATTTGTGTAATCTTGTAGCTTATCCTGTATGTGCATTGATATATATTATATGTATATATTGTTTATTATTTATTTATTAGGTATATTGATATGTATGTTTTAGTTATTTATTTATTTTTTATCTGTTTTAATTGCTTTTACTATATCTTGCCTTTTTTTTTTTTGATTGCACCCACCCGCTGTCTATCCACTTCTCGTCTCCTCCATTCGCCAAAGGTTGTCTGGAAGAAATCGCTCAAAGCGATAAGACCGCCTTTGCATATCAATGTTTCAATTTTTTTTATGTGCTCGTTGTTATTTGTACTCTTTTGGTGTGCAATAAAGTATATTTATCTTTATCTTATCTTATTATTAATTTTACATAACTTTCTAAAAATCTTACTTGTTTACTTTGAATGGAATATTATTAATGTTTCAAATTAGTGTTACAATGCCTAGTGTCTACGTCCAGCAGTTGACTAATCCAGACTGACGATGATTACAATATGACTTGTAAACTAAGTTTACCAATAAATTATTTGAATTTGATCTGTGACGTCACACGTAACTAATTGTTTAAACCATTTTTTTGGAAAAATAATGTGTTTTTATACATTAATTATGTGTTGTTAAAGAATAAATGATAAAATAAAAAATATATGGTTGGTGAAAAGAGAATACCAACCTTATGAAAACCTACCAGGTGCAGTCATACATTTTAACTCGTGCTTTATTAAAAAAAAATCAAACACCATTGAGTTTGTTGGTGTTAACAATTATCGGTAAAAATAAAGGTAATGTTTTGGCCCTCTATGATCACTTTACGTTCGGTCGACAAACGGTTTTGAAGAGTGGCAAGGCGGCGTTGACAACCGATGAAAACGGCCTTATCAACAGAATGAATTACTTCCATAATCATCCACCGTCTAAGTATTTAGTAAAAGATGGATTGTATCTCAAATTATGAATTTGTATGTTACTTGTGGATTTATTTGTGTTTATAAAGATCATGGACTTTAATACTTGATTTATTAGAGTGCATTTGAAAAATATATCGTTAACTGGTGGCGACCCAGTAAAAGCCCGTTTCTGTTGATGAAACACTGAATTTAGTCATTCAACAAAATTACAAGTGCATAGTTCGCGAGGAGAGGATATGAAGCAGGGACCTGTATATATTTGAACGTCGTGTAAATAATGAAGATCAATATATCAATAAACAAGTTACTTAATGTTTAATTTGAATTTATTAAAAACGAAAATGCTTACTTGAAAATGAATTGCCATTTGTAACGATTACGTACTGAAAAAGGTTCCGTACCTCAACAGAAAAAAGGACTTCAATCCCTTGAAGTTGTGAAAAAATCAAACTTCTATGCCAACGCAATCAAGAGATACGTCCGTTTATGCCGCATATTTGGACACAAATTGGCGTGGGAATCAAAACCTATAGGGTAGTTCCCGTATACCTAGAATCATAAAATTTGGCAGGAAGCAATTTCTTACAGTAAAAGTTAAAGTAAAGGGAAAAGTCCGAAAACCAAAAATTTTTTGCTACCTCATTTTCTTTGTGTAATAAAAACAACTAACAACTAATAAAAATAAGTTATTATAGATCATGGTTTGATGGCCTGACTAGGGCGTTTCTCACAGGAGTTTGTAATCAGAGGAAAGCTAAAGTTGAGTCCTACTGCTGAGTCAGTTTCGATATTTATATGGAAAAATCTCAGAAGCATGACCTATCAAACAAAAACATAATCATCAAAAGCAGTTCATACAAAACAAAAACATAGAGTCGAATTGAGAACCTCATCTTTTTTAAAGTCAGTTAAAAATAAAATATAAACAGCAAGATTTTAGTTTGTTATGAATATGATTGAAGTCGGTGGTTTTCGACGTGATTAACCATTGTTATCTAATATGCACTCATTACATTAAAAGTTTAAATAATACAGTGGTTATTTTTCCAGATATTAAACTGCAAACCAGCGAATCCATCCTAGGAAATAAAATACTTTTGATAAATGGGTTCCAGTACCGTCGTAAGCGGGACTCGCGGGTGCAATCCAGTAGCAAAGCGCGGTGGGTGTGCGCCACAAACAACAGATGCACCGCCAAGCTGATGACGTTCGGGCAGGCGGTGATGTCCTGCGACCTGCGCCACTCGCACCCGCGCCGGGAGAAGCGCCGGCGCGGCAGGAAGCGCAAGAGGGCGCTGCCAGAGAAAGACAATCCATCAAAAACAAACTCACCGTCAAATAGTGATTCCGAATAACTACTTATTTTATTTAAATGTATGGTACATATATTTTAAATAGAATAAAAACGGTATTTATCTTATTTACTAGCGTTTCTGTTAAAACTATTCTTTTGCTATATTTAGGGCCCTTTTATTGTTATGCGGATTTGCATCCGCGCGCGAGCCAGGCCCGCATGAGCTACAAGAATAACATATATGGAAAAGATAGGTTGCGGGCGGCACGCATGCGGGCCTGGCCCGCATGAAAATAAAAGGGCCCTTAGTATGAAGAAAGGGTTATTAAAACTGGTAATTTTACGCTCATAATACGTCACGTTTTCATTATTTTATAGCGATACCACCTTACAAATACGTGGAGTCGAAGCAAGGGAACTGCCTGATAGAGATGCGGGGCTTCCGGTACTCTGTCAAGAAGCACTACCCGAAGCGCAACAAGTACGCGTGGCGGTGCGCCTCGCACCACACCCAGTCCGGCTGCCGCGCGACGCTGCAGACGCTCGGGGACGCCGTCGTCGCGGTCCGCGGCGCGCACAACCACGCGCCGCCCAAGCCCAGGGACACCAACAAGTCACTATAGTTTTGCCTTGTATGCATAGTGTACGAAGACTCTTATCAGGTGGTAATGAATGGAAAAAATGTCTCAGCGAGTAACACTGTTACTCGATGATGAATATTTTCCCGACCAGTTACAGTATGAAAGTAAGGGGCGTTACTGGACGGGAATAAATGTATTGTTTCGAATAGTATCATTACCGCACCTAGCGCTCGAATGTTCTAGCGCTATACTTTTAATGAATTTAATATTATAACATTAGATGTTTGAATTATATAGCTCTTCTGATAGTTTTCTATTTTACTATTTATTATTTTACCTCATTTGTATATTTTATTTAAAGCTGCTAAGAAATTTATGATATTTTCAGATAAAATCGCATCTTACAAGTTTACAAAGACATCAAGAGGGCACTGTCATCTAGAGATGCTCGGCTACAGATTTGGCATCAAGAAGTACAATCCCCGCAGTGACATGTACACGTGGCGCTGCAACAGTCATCACAAGAGAGCGTGTCGAGCGGTGCTGCACTCTGTCGGGGCAGTCCCCGATTCGATAAGCACGCGGGTCGGCGCCCCATGGCCACAACCACGCACCGAGGAGGAGAAAATGCAAGGAGAAAGATGAGGACTCTGACTGAACAAAATGTTATATTTTTACTATTATTGTTATTGTGGCAACATTGTGTGGTTATTTTGAACATAGTCATTTTGTCATGGTCAGGAAGAAGAGAAATACTGCAGAAAGAAAGAGGCTCGTAGGGACAAACAGGAATAACCCTAAATTAGACTTATTGTAGAGAAACCGTGTTAGACAAAAAAAGAGACTGTTCAGTTCAAAGCTATCCATTTTTAAAAATAAATAAAATCCAGAGATTTAAAAAAAAATATCTCGGAAATGGTTCACTTTTCCATAACACATTATAGGTTTTAATTGATTGCTAATGACCTCTTCTATAAGCCCTTAAAATATTCGCGTCGAATTACTAGTAACCCTGTATACATCGGTACTGACCATTACACTTGCCTAGACTACAGCATCCATCTAATAAATATCACTACAGATGTTTCATTTGTCATGTCTCATTTCCAGAGCCGAAGTTCAGCCTGTCGCAGCGCGGCAACCTGGTGGTGCAGATCGGCGAGTGGCGCTTCAACAAGCACGCGTGCTGGGGCTCGCGCGTGCGCTGGACCTGCATCAAGAAGAAGAGTGGCTGCACCGCCTCCCTCACCACCGAGGACAACGTCATCGTCAAGACGCTCGGCAGGCACAACCACTAACGTTGCCAACTGCGTGCGATCTTTCCTGCTTTCGTTGACAGGATTTGCTTCTACCATACATGTATAGGCGCTTATTACATTATTCATTATATTATTGCATAAAATATAACAGGACATATAATGTTTAGTACTATCTTTAGGTTATAGAAAGTAAAATCGACATAATTTAAATCTTAAACTTGATCTTTAACAAATAAAAAGATAATTGAAATAAATTGACAATTTATTAGAGGAAACTTGACTAGGATTGTGTGTAAAAGACCAATATTACTGCAATAAATTTTATTAACTTACTAGTTTTCGTGTACTTTATTTAAAAAAAAAGAAAAATTAAATCAAAAAGAAAACGGAATACGCCATCTTATGGTGAAATTATACCACAAACGTGGTGCGATTTTAATCAAGTGAATAAGAGGGAAACGTTTATTGTTTTTTAAAAAATCAAATAGCTTTAAGTCAGTTTCGTAATTTCCGACCGACGCACAGTTCAAATACAACAGCGATACGTATGACGTAACATACAATTTAAACAAATTGTCAATATTGATGCAATAGTAACGCTATATAACTGAGGTACTCCATTCCTTGGGACAGCTCGTTGATTGTGCACTCGATAGCGAGACTAAAAGGACTTCTACAAGGGCGGTCTTTAGTTCTTCTGTTCGCCAGATGTAGCTTCTGGTAGTGGCAACTAAGTAGCAATAAATGTCACAAAAAATAATTTGTGTTTTGGTATAGCGCATGGCATATGAGCCATATATCTAATATAATAGCAGTGAATGTTAGTGAGTAGGTGACGGTTTATACAATTTTGAAAAAGTCTATCTATTAATTTAATTTAAGACTATCTATTAAATTAAATTTAGCTTGTTACTTAATATAAGGATACAACCTTTTTTATTACTGTCTGTTATATTTTTTTGTATGTACTTGTAGTGTCTTGGAGTATTCTGTTATGCTACAATGTATCTTTATAAATAAATAAATAAATAAATAAATAAGTACGCCAACTTTTAATAAAATAATATGTTTTATGTGTATTAGCTAGTAGAGAGGGCAGTGCTTAATGTTTAGTGATTTCAAGAAACGCGTTTGGATGTCTCCGATTTCAGATAATTGCGGAGCCGCTTCATACTCTATTGGTTATCAAAATACTTACTAAAATTCGTTAGGACATTTCGAACGAATCACTAAATACTATGCGCTACACGGTTTTATACACATTGTACTACTGGAGTAAAATTTATTATTAAATCATTATTTCAACGAATCATTTTTTCTGATAATATGTTAGGTTATTTATGTATTAGGACTAGACAAAGTTGGGCGTAATGTATTGAATACCTGAAAATATGTTCTAATATTCAGGAGATCGTTTTAAAAGTTACTTTCTTGGAAAAATAATCATATTTTTTCGCATTATTTAGATTAATTGATATTCTTTATATTTTTATTATTATCAATAAGAAGTTAATGTAAATATTTATTCTACGATCTGCTCAATATTTCTAAAAATAGTGCTTCATGTCTGAAACAAATTTTAATTTGCCTTTCACCCATTGGTATATTTTTATTCACAGTTCCTTAGTCATCATCTTATTTGTTTGTAGAGTTTGCGCCGGTGCTGACGACGTCCCGGTTCGGGAAGCCGGCGCTGGCGGTCGGCCGCTACCGGTTCAACAAGCACACCAGCTGGCCTAACATGCGCAACACGACTTATCTCATGTCGTGTATGATAAAATTTGTCGATCCCGATTATTTTGTCGTTTTTCTTAACATGCGTACCACGGAAGAGAAGATTTCTCGGCATGACTTCGCTTTGTCGTGACAAGTAACAGCGAGAAGTTGATGTTGCCATTTTAAGAAAAATAACCGGTTTGTCATATAAAATTTGTTAGATTTCAGCGATAAAAAGTTTTTAGTCTGAGCTTTTCAATAATTTTATGAAAAAAATAGTGATTATATTCTCTTTTGTCACAGACTTTTTGTTTTCTTCGTGAGTTTTGTTAGATCTCAGCAATAAAAACTTTTTATTCTGAGCTTTTCAATAATTTCTTTGTTAAAATAGTGATTATATTCACTTTGGTCACTGACTTCTTTGAGTTCTTTGATTTCTTCGCGCGCGCTTCAATTTTGATCAATGTTTTCTTTTAAGAAATCTTATATTTTTTGCCACAAATGAAGCGACTGTCCAATGTAGCGGAAAAAAATTTGGGATTTTATACATTTCGGGGACAGTTAGTTACTTTCATGAGTAGAAATAATATTTAAATAATAAATTAAATACCTACTTATTTCAGAAGAACCCATATTATTGTTCAGTTTCATCTATTTCCATAAAAATCAAACCACCTACCCATGTGGCCCAGTGAAGCGGTCGTGCCTCAGTGCGGCTTGCGTGGTCGCGTAGATCACGCAGGTTAACTGACTACAAACACGGTCGTAACCCGGATGAGTCTGACTGTTAGTGGCATTTGTCTCGACCGTTTCCGTGCTTCGCAAGGCACGTTAAGTCGTTGGTGCCGGCTGCTATCGCTAGTAGTCGTTAAGCCATGTCAGAGGCCTTATAGGCAGCTTGAAAACTTCTGACACTGGGGTTGGCCACTATCCCCACAACCTCCATCAATCCGGGCTTGGCCCCGTGCCCCTGCAGTGGGGACGTAATGGCCATTTGATCATAATTGTATATTTATACAGTCGTAATACAGGACTGCCTTTTTGTTTTCGCGTTTCTCGTTTATCTCGTCGCTCAAATTCATCGAAGAGAAACATGTCGAGTAGAAGTTTCAAATTTCGAGAAATAAGGGCGCACATGTTAGAGTTTGTCGACAAAAGTTTGACAGACGATAAAATTTCATAAAATGACAGATCGAAAAGAGTTCCGTGTACTGCCATGTTAGGACTCCTCGACAAATAGACATATCTCGTTTTAACACGAGAAAATGCGTCGACAAAATTTTGTCACGTTGCGCATGTTAGGCCAGCAGGTATCAAGACGACAAGGCGCGGTGGTACTGCACCAAGATCGCTAAAGGATGCAAAGCTACCGTGTTCACTATGTTCGGTGAAGTCATCAAATACAATAACGAACATAACCACTAGTTGTTGTTAAATTTTCATACCAGATATGATCATTTAAGAGTTTACAGGATAAAAAAATGTGAAGTATTTGTTTGTTTGAACTTTTTTTTATATATTGTAACATTAATTGATCAGCTTATTGAAATGAAGAGATCTTTCCATTTTTTTGTTTTTGTCTTTGTTGTGGTTTTACTCGTGTATGTCTTTGTAAACATTTTTGGAATGAAACTGTAGTCAAATAAAAAAGTGCAGTATTGTTTATTTTACTTCAAGGATATAATTTATCCCACAGAGTATTTTTTTTGCGTATTTTTTATGCTTTTGAAAATTTATTTGAAAAATTGTAAGCTTAAATGTTGCGGTTTCTTTAGATATAAAAAAATTAAACAAAATTAGCTAATAATTCGAAACTTATTTGTTTTTTTTTCAGTCCAATTTGTACGTAATTCTACGGGAAAGGAAATACTTTTGGTGAATGGATTCACATTTTATCTTGAAGTCAGTCACAAATTCACCCAAAACTGGCGCTGCACGGCCCATCGCGTTTGCCGCGCGCGTGTCACCACCACAAACGACAGGGAAATAATTCGTGCGAACACCGACCACACGCATGCGCCGAACAAGTACATTATACGTGATGGATTGTACATAAAAATATAAAAAAAATATTGTTTATGAAAATTATATCGAGGGTTCACGGGCGACTTGTATTAAGCGACATTTTTGGAAACACAGGTAACCTCTACTTTAAAAATTTATTTCTTACAAAATACCTCACAAAAAATAACTTCTGAATAATATTTAAAATATTAAGAATATCGAGAATCTATATAATACTAAGAAGTTAAGTTTTAATGATTATTTTTCTAAGAAATATATTTTTAAATCAGTCTCCTGAACATTTCTAAAAATGTCGCTTAATACAAGTCGCCCGTGAACCCTCGATATGTACAGGGTGTAACAGAAGTGTGTGACAATACTTCAAGGTAAGTAAAAATCATTTATTATGACACAAAAAACATGAAAAACATAACACAATTGAAAACTGATTAGTTAGACACAAAAAAATATATAACACAATTGAAAACTGATTAGTCAAAAATACCGCCCCGAATCGTACCCGGAACAAAGGTGCCCATCACAGAAGCAGCGTTACCACGCTGAATTGCGATGGAAATTCGCTGAGTCAGGTACGACCCGGAACGGGGATCATGGCCCCTTTGTCTTAATCGAGAGGCCAAGTCAAACACAAAAGCCCTGGCTTCAGATCCCCAAGTGCCTGATGTCTCCACCGCGAAGGGGATAAAAAGGTGCGTGTTCTTTAGGACCGAATATCTGTCATGTTTTTGACGCGCAGCGTGTTCAGCCGCATACCCCGCCTCACGAGCAGTGCCACCAACATAAGTTGAAGCAAAGGTGCTAACGCACGTTGCATCCCATAAAAGGGAGCGCCCTCTCTGCCACGGTACAAGAGTAAGACCATCTGGTCTCCTACCATCAGTTCGAACTAAACCCTGCGGCTCCGTAATGCAAGGAATGTTTGCCGATATTAATGCGCGACGGATTATGTCGTTAAGTGCATGATGACGAGACAAACGGCCACTACATCTAACACAACTAAGACCATGATGGCCGCTTGACTCGACCATCGTGCCACATACACAACGATGAGGCTCACAAACCACGCAGCCAAGACGAAGGGCTGCCGCTATTCTCAGAGAATCATTATCCAGGAACGTACCAAGCTGCGGGGATGGCAAAGCATGGAGCCAAGCACCTGAGTCTGGTGCTGAAGCAGCCCTGAGACGAGCTAAATCAACACCAGAGGCGTCATTCATAAGCGTGTCAATAATGAGACGAGAACGAATATCATCCCAGTGTCTTTGAACGCTTGGACTATCAGGAGGGCTTTTACCCGGACACAGAGAAGACCAAGCAGCAAAGGCCTCAGGCTCATAAGGAATAACAAATCCGTCACCATTGAAAGAGAGAATTTTAGTGACTAGATTTCTCACCCCATACGCCGAGGCCAAAAAAGCTGCCAGGCCTTCAAGGTTGGCTTTTACCCATCAAACTGAACAACTTTTGTTCTACAACTTTGTTGAAATCGCAAAAATTTTTTTGGACTTTTCATACAAATCGATCAGCTGGCGAACCAAGTTTGTATGAAAAGTCCAAAAATTTTTTTGCGATTTCAACAAAGTTGTAGAACAAAAGTTGTTCAGTTTGATGAGTAAAAGCCAACCTTGAAGTATTGTCACACACTTCTGTTACACCCTGTATACCTATATTATAAAGAGTGTAGCGGAATAAGCATGGGCCAGATGCCCCTCGGGAAAGTTAGGTTGATATTTTTACCATGACATCAGCTTCTCAAGAGAAACATTTCCCTAAGCTATCAAACCTCAGCACGCGCTTGTTTTTGAAATAAATTTTTTAAATTGATTTTTGAAAAAAATATTGTTTTCCCTTACAACATAATTTTTTTTTGTGATCTTTTTGCAAACGCTAGATACAACAAAGAAGTATTAAACAAAGTACTTTTTAGTGTTTGCAGTGATTTATATATCGAAATACACGAATTTAAAAATTTTCAAAAATTAAAATGTCACGAATTCTGTGCGACACCCTCACGATATTTTTTTTATAAATTACTCTTACTGTGCTCTATAACATATATTTTTTTCAAAATTTTAGTAAGGGTAGAACAGTGTTAGAAAAAATATTATTTCTATCCATATATGAATATTAGAGCAGCGAAGTGAGTAATACTGCTGTGATTTTTAAATGTAATTTTAATAATAATATAGATATAATACACCCAGACACAGAGCGAACAAATCTACTCATCACAGCAATGTTTGCCCTGGGTGCGGACGAACCCCCAACCCTTAGATCAGATCCGTATGTCACAGCCACTTTTTTCCGAAACTATAAGAACTATACTGTTGAAACTTGGTAAGTAGATGTATTCTGTGAACCGCATTAAGATTTTCACACAAAAATAAAAATAAAAACAATAAATTTTGGGGGTTCCCCATACTCAGAACTGAAACTCAAAAATTTTTTTCATCAAACCCATACGTGTGGGGTATCTATGGATAGGTCTTCAAAAATGATATTGAGTTTTCTAATATGTTTCTTTTTTCTAAACTGAATAGTTTGCGCAAGAGACACTTCCAAAGTGGTAAAATGTGTGTCCCCCCGCCCCCTTAACTTCTTAAATAAGAGAATGATAAAACTAAAAAAAATATATATGATGTAAACTACCATGTAAACTTCCACCGAAAATTGGTTTGAACGAGATCTAGTACGTCGTTTTTTTAAATTGGTTAGAAATCGCAAACCGGAACGGAACGGAACCCTTCATGGGCGAGTCCGACTCGCACTTGGCCGCTTTTTTATGTGATACGTGGCAAACTAGCAGACGGATCACCTGATGGTAAGCGATTACCGCCGCCCATAGACACCCGCAATACCAGAAGAGTGACAAGTGCGTTGTCGACCTTTAAAATGGGATGGGGGATGGGAGGAATTGGGGGGAGGGGAGGTTGGGCCTCCGATGCCCTCACTCACTGTGAGGCCGTGGTATCACTCCGGTCAAGCAGGCCCATTCGTGCCGAAGCATGGCTCTCCCACGGTTATCGTCTCCACTTCCGGATTTCGACTTTAATCTTCATAATTCTTCAGTAGTTGCCGAAATCGCCTTTTTGTTTTGTTTGTAGTATGGTTGTAGGTCTTCTTTAGCCAGTAATAAAAATAAATCATCGCAGAAATATTTGCCCTGGATTGGGATCGAGCCCACCACTTTCGGATCAATAGTCTGGAGTGTAAATCACTGAGTCAGTGATAAGGGTTATTAGTAAGAATAACTGTGAAAATGTCGAAGTATCGACATCGCGCACACTACACCGCCCGCCGCAAACCGAGCGATCTCGCCGCTGCTGGCGTCAAGAAAGTTCCACATCTATCGCTCGCGCCGCCCCGCCCCGCCCCGCCCCGCCGCCGTACGTTCTGGCCGTGTCGCGTATTCGAGCCACAGAGTATTGGAGCGCACGATTAGGTACTCACAGGAAACAAATGTAATCAAACAATTTTTTTTAACTGGTTCGGTGACTTAATGGTGAGCGCTCCTGACTACTGATCTTGAGGGTCGGGGGTTCGTCCGCACCCAGGGCAAACATTGCTGTGATGAGCAGATTTGTTCGCTCTGTGTCTGGGTGTATTATATATATATTATTATTAAAATTACATTTAAAAATCAGAGCAGTATTACTCACTTCGCTGCTCTAATATTCATATATGGAGAGAAATAATATTTTTTCTAACACTGTTCTACCCTTACTAAAATTTTGAAAAAAATATATGTTATAGAGCACAGTAAGAGTAATTTATAAAAAGAAATTCGTGAGGGTGTCGCACAGAATTCGTAACATTTTAATTTTTGAAAATTTTTAAATTCGTGTATTTCGATATATAAATCACTGCAAACACTAAAAAGTACTTTGTTTAATACTTCTTTGTTGTATCTAGCGTTTGCAAAAAGATCACAAAAAAAAATTATGTTGTAAGGGAAAAAAAATTTTTTTTCAAAAATCAATTAAAAATTTTTATTTCAAAAACTAGCGCGTGCTGAGGTTTGATAGCTTAGGGAAATGTTTCTCTTGAGAAGCTGATGTCATGGTAAAAATATCAACCTAACTTTCCCGAGGGGCATCTGGCCCATGCTTATTCCGCTACACTCTTTCAACAACAATAGCGTTTTTATTTGATAAGGATAAGTAAATTTTAAAATACTGCTACAAGTTTTTGTTACAGTCTTAACTTACTTACTTAAAGTCAAAAATATGAAATAAATTCATAACACCATTTTTAATTTCAGTACAATTTGTACGTAACTCTACGGGAAAGGAAATACTTTTATTGCATGGATTCACATTTTATCTTGAAGTTAGTCACAAATTCACCCAAAACTGGCGCTGCACGGCTAATCACATTTGCCGCGCGCGAGTCACCACCACAAAGGACAAGGAAATAATTCGTGCGAACACCGAACACACACATGCGCCGAACCGGTACATTATACGGAATGGATTGTACATCAAAATGTAAAAAAAACATAGCTTGATAAGAAGAAGTCCAAAAAATACAGGGTGTTAAAAAGTGCGCTTTAAACTGTATATACCTACTTTATTGTAATAAGTAACACATAATATATATGTATGTCGCAGGGATATAATAAATTTGTTAAAATAATAACACGATTTGATCAAATCCCTAAATTGATTTAGTGAAATGATAAAGTAATTATTCTGTAGTACATATTTAAAAGGTTTATTTGGTACAACATACATTAAATACTAAAATCTTAAAAATTAACACTAGAACTTTACTTATTGTACAGATACACAAAAATAATGTTGTCATAAAATCGATAGGTATATACAGTGTCTAATAAAATATTGTTTCTGTGTATCTGTGTGGGTTTGCGTATTTTTCAAAATGTTTTTTTATTGAATACAAAATGAGTAAAGTTCTATTGTTGATTTTAGTGTAATTGGTTGTGTGTTGTACAAAATAAACATTTTAAATACTACAGAAAAATATTTTCATCATTTCACTAAATCAATTTAGGGATTTGATCAAATATCTAGGAAAATGAAAAAAAATGTGTTATTATTTTAACATTTCCCGGTATTTGATCTCCTAATCCCTAAGAGATTTGATCAAATTCCTGATTTTATAATATCCCTGCGACGTATCCCTGCGATCATATCCCTCCCTGAAAGTGATTTACAATTGGGAAAAAATATATAACAGACGGCCTTAGTGCTAGGTAGCAATTTCTTCCAGGCAAACCTTACCGTAAATTTTAAAGTACTATTGCATGTTTTTGTTACAATCTTATGTTACATAAAGTATCTTCTCTTATCTTGTCGTTAACCGTGCTAAAAATAACAAATAAAAGACACAACTTTTTTTTTATTTCAGTACAATTTGTTCTAAACTTTACGGGATAGGAAATACTTTTATGGCATGGATTCACATTATATCTTGAAGTCAGCCATAAATACACTCAAAACTGTCGTTGCACGGCTAACTACACGTGTCACACGCTCGTCACCATGAAGGGCAGGGAGACAGTGCGCGCGAAAACCGACCACACGCATGCGCCGAACCGGCAGATTATACGAGACCATCTGTACATCAAAATCGTTTATTAAATCGATATATTATGTATATGAATTTGTCTGTCGTACCGTGGCATGGCAATGTTAATCCTGATACATATCTGAAGGGACAGGTAACGACGGTCACGGCCGTTAACCGTCATACAGGGTTTAGAATTGACGTGCTATGATTGAAACTATACTTAATTATATTTACCGTAAAATTTGAGCTGCTATGAATAGGCAATGGTATAAAGAAGTTATTCGTAATAAAAGGAAAAATTTTTGGTAATTTTCATATCTCCACCAATCCGAACTTGGCCCCTGTGTGTGCAGTATTACTTAACCTTACCGACTTATGGGAAGAGACCCGTGTCCCTGCAGTGGGGACGTTATGGGTTGGTAACGTAATTTTCATATTGCCAGCCATGTCATGATTAGTCAAAGGCGTCCACTGCTAGAAAAAGGCTTCCCCAAGGATTTCCATTAGGAGTGGCTTCCTGCAATCTTCACCAGGTCATCGGTTCATCGAGTAGGAGGCTTAGCTACGCTACGTCTTCCGGTGCGCGATCGGCCATATACATGTCATTATTTTAAAGAACTCAAGCTATCCAAACTTTTAAACCATATGCTCTGTAAGATAAAAACTGTCATCAAAGCTGAAATATTTTCGGTGATTTCAGTGACGTGGGTGATAAACCGATCTGGCAAGCAGCTGGCCCTGACAGCCGGGTATACGTTCTACTTCCACCAGCGTAACTCGGCCACCGTCAACTGGAAGTGCACTAACTGTCGATGTAAAGCGCGCTTTACTGTCAGAAGTAACGAAATCATTCGTGCAAAATTAGACCATGTTCACCCACCTAATAATTATATTATACGAGATGGAATATACATTAAAATAAAGTGAATAAAGTAGAAACTACAAAAGAAATGGAAGAAATAACCCATGTTTCCAGGGGTACTGGAACTTACGTTGGCAGCGCCAAAAGATTCCGGCCTGACATATTTAGAGTTGTATAGCGATGACTTAAGCTATATTTCTGGAAAATGTTAGGCGGATAATAGTCATTGATGCAGTCAACGAGATAAGTAAGTTTTTTATTTATTTACCGTAGAAGTAAAACTCCAACAGTCAGCCGTATCATAAATCGAATATTATGCAGTAGAGTTGTTTTTTTTTTTTATAAGGAGAAAGTCAAAAGAATTTAAAAACAGTTAATATTGTTATGTGTACGGGGAGGCTTCACCTTCTTATTCAGGCATAAAGGAGTAGATGAACAAGTTTCGTTTCGGTTGTGAATTTTTTAAACATGAAGTGCACTGCATGGGTGATTCGACCATATCGGAAAACAATCCTGCTGTGGAACAAATAGTTCTAAGTGATCGTTTTATATGGGTCGAATTAATTTATGCAATGTTTGAGGTTTCTAAAACAAGTATCCGTCAATTTTTTAATAAACATTTAGGAGTTAAAAAATAAACTATGCGGTTCCTAAATTTGGTCCCGTTATTCTGCGACAGATAACCTGCCGTGTGAGGCGCAATTAGTGTATGTTGAGATACACTAATTAAGCTTAACAGGTCTTATTGAGATCGTCTAGTCCTGTTTTATATGGGGCACTTTAAAAAAAATGAATTTTGTTCCTGAAATTTTTCAGTAACAGGCCTGCCACATTAGTGTAACTCTGGAATTTCAAGCACGCGTTACACGGTCCACGTGTAATTTGAGTTATCGCAGATAGGCACAACAGGCGTGAGCGCCGGCCGCCGGCTAAACGCGCTTATCTAGGGTAGTTATAGATACACGATATAGGCGAAACAAACCTGTACGAACAAAGTTGATGAATCTTTCACTTCGCATGTGAGACCGGAATCAAATCATAGTCGGGTCTGGTCTTTTTGTTTAGCGCAGCCATTTTTGCTAGTTCGTCTGCACGCTGCACGTTCGTTTCTAGCCATCCCTGCATGTGCCTTGATTCTTGATTCAAAATAGTCTCATTTGTTTATTTTGGCTATAGGATAGGTGTATTTCAGATTTTTTCTAATTTTAGCGGTAATGGGATGGCTGGCAACTAAGTTTGCGATTGACTCTTGGGCAGATCTTGAAGGCAGAGATTTCTTGCGTCGCCTCATACAAAGCCAGTAGTTCGGCTTGGTAAATAGTACACGATGGATCCAGCAGGAGTTTTCGGGCCTTCGTTTCAGCACCATCCGTCCAAATAGATAGAGCCGCTTCGACTTTAACTGGATTTTATTGCCATCGGTGTAGATTTTAATTTTTGCTGTCCTTTTTCTGCCAGTTGGTCTGCGTTTTCTAGACATTCAAATTCGAATTTTATGTGTACTGCTGGGTATTGTGGCATTTCTGTATATGCGACTCGTTGCTCAATCTCTCGGACCGTCACTATTTCTTTAGGCTCACCCTTTTTAATTAAATATGAGAGGGCTTCTCGTACCCTGAGGTCCAGAGGAAGCAGCCCAGATGGCAACAATGCCGAGTTGAGAGACACTGTCCTATAGGACTTGCAGATCTTCTGCGCAAAACCTCACCGTACGATGTCAAGTTACTTTCGCATTTTCCCCATATCTGATAGAACGCGGAATACGCGTCACAGGGCAGAAACAGCACTTTTTTGGCACCGTGTATTTTGAATACTACTGATGTTTTAAAGTCAGTTATAACTTATATAAATAAATTATATAAATGGTCCTCTACCATGATCTCTTTAAAAAAATCGATTCAAATAATTAAAAGATCAAATGAAGGAGCTCCAAAAAAGTAAGGGTATCGGAATCAAAGAACGAAAATAATAACCACGGTTCTTTAAATAGCAAAGGAATAATATGCTACTATTTTAAATACTGTAAGCTCGAAAATTTTGAAGAGATTTCTCGGGATAATCACTTAATGTGCATCTATTGCAAGACAATGCAAGTGTGCCACAGAGGAGTTTTTTAAAATATGGCGATCGGGGATATTGGCTTCCAACAACTTGGTCGAGTATTCTACAATATCTTTATGGCTCTCCCTGTCTTTTATATACTTCGCTACCTGAAAAAGCACGGAGTTTGTTAAAATAAGTTGAAAGCTATACTACTCAAGCTTACGACTTTGAGGAATCTAGTTGATATGTTTATTCCTTGTTTAAATATATATATTGAAATAGAGGATGATGTGGTAGAAAAATAAATAATTTTCAGCTGTATTGGTTTTCTTTTTCATACTCAGGCCGGAAAATTTTGGCGCTGCCTACGTAATACCCTGGAAGTAATTCTACACCTACTATTTTATATTCATATCAGCATATTATAAGAACACATTAGAAAAAATATCGTTCAAAAGCATAGTGAAACTAAACGGAGCGACGACGCGAGCTTTTTTTATGAGAAACTTAATTTTTGTTTTTGTTAAACAAGATTTTAGAAGTATTAACGCAGCTCAATGTTCATTAATTTATACGAAATATAAATAAACAGGACGATTCTCGTGATATCTTTATACACGTAAACAAAACGCTTCTAGAAAATCCAATAATTTTTGTTGAATTACCTACATATTTTGTTTTTATAAATGCGTATTTTATTTAAAAAAAATTATTTAAAACACCTCAGAAATTTGTTAAGTATTAAAATAGAAACCAGAACGGTGGGTGATCTATTGATTGTGATACAGCTCTTTTCTCTTTTGTTTCAGTGACTTGGGTGCATAATCCTGCGGGCAAAGAATTGGCTGTAATTAACGGGTTCACACTTTATTTGGCCAGAACTAGCAAAAACAATAAATGTTGGAGATGCACTCTCGGCAGTAAGTGCAAGGCGCGGTTATTCACCACTGCGGCGCGCGAATTGATCCGTGTGCAAATGCGCCACTCCCACGCACCCAATAGAGGTGTTGTTAGGAACGGTGTCTACATCAAAATTTAAAACAATACGGTGTATGGTTTTGGCGTGTAATAATTTTTTAAGGGGTACTAGAGGCAAAATAAATGTAGACAGTTTTTTCCGCCAAAAAAATTGGACTTCTCTAAGTTGAGTGATCAGATAAACCGATTTGTATGAAATTTTTTTTTTTTGTATAATAATATTTTTCTTACTGGTTTAAAAACTATATAATAGATAATATACTAACGTTATACTTACTAAAAGCGTACTAACTGAAAAAAAAAACAAGAACTTAAAAAATACAATAGTTTTCTATATATTATACAGAATTTAACTAGTAAGTTGTTTTGTTTTTAATCTTATAAATTAAGAAGCTTCTTCATTACACTGTGCTAGGTTGAGTGAAATAAATATTTTATCTATCTATCTATAATGCTGTGCAATCAACCCTTCACTTATCATTTTAGTAAAAATAATAATTTACTCAAGAAAGAACGAACGTATTCTATAATCAAAAGAAATCATTTTAGTCGGTAGGTATTAAAAGTTTTTAGAGTAAATAGCTATTAAGTTACTCTGTAACATCGCAGCCACCTTCAAATGTTATTCCGTTTGCGCAGTGATATTCGTGCGCAAGCATACCGGCAAGCAGCTGGCGCTGGTGAACGGATACACGTTCTACTGCGACAAGATACACAAGAAGACGGATAGCTGGAAGTGCACCAAGCACTCCCGCTGCCGGGCGCGCGCCGTGCTCAGCAAGAGCGGCCAGGTGGTGCGCGGCGACTTGAACCACACGCATTCGCCGAACAAGTTCATTATACGGAACGGCCTCTACATCAAGCTATAACAAACTACAAGTGGTCTTGGCACAGACAAGGCATGTGTATTCTTTCCAACAGTTTAGTTTACGTATATAATAAAAAATAACATTTACATATTATTTTACATTTTCGTCGCTGTGTTTGTCTAAGATTTGAGCAAAACGCTGTACGATTGTGCTTTATAACTCGCAATAACTTCAGATAGTTATATTCCGGAAAAGACAATGTTGATGGAAAATTGAGGGGATTCATGGGCATGGAACCTATGGATCCTTTATTACTTTAAGATTACCGTGACTTCAATATATGTACTTTTGACGACAAAACTTTTTCGAAAGTATTGTATACTATATAGAATACCTTATACTGGTCTAACAAGAAACATTTCAAAACATGAACTTAGAAAAAATAATACCTATCTTGGACTTGAGAAATTTATGACATTGTAATAGTGTTATCTAGGACTTAGAAAAACTAGAAAACAATATAACGTTAACTTTGTAACTAACTCACTTATCATTTTAGTAATAATAATAACTTATTAAAGAAAAAACAAAATCATTCTATAATTAAAAAAAACCGGTCAAGTGCGAGTTGGACTCGCGCAACGAGGGTTCCGTATAAATTCATATTTACACATGTCACAATCAATGCTTATAGCACAAGTAAAGGGAAAAATCCGAAAACAAAAAAGAAATGTTACATCACAAAAAAATTGTGATGTAACTAATTTTTTTTGGTTTTCGGACTTTTCTCTTTACTTGCGCTATAAGACAATGCTTCCTGCCAAATTTCATGATTCTAGGTAAACGGGGAGCACCCTATAGGTTTTGATTCCCATGCGAGTGTCCAAATATGCGGCATAAATGGACGTATCTCTTGATTGCGTTGGCATAGAAGTTTTATTTTTTCACAGCTTCAAGGGATTGCAGGCCTGAGTATTTGATATTTGTAACTTGATACGTCGACACGTTCCTGAGAAAAAGGGTCTTGACAGACAGACAGACAGACGGACGGAAATAGAAGTAATCATATAAGAGTTTCTTTTTTCCTGAGGTACGGAACCCTAAAAAGAGCATACTCTCATTTCAAATGCCGGCAACGCTTTTGTGACTCCTCTGGTGTTGCAGGTGTCTATGAGCGGCGGTAATTGCTTACCATCAGGTGATTCTTCTGCTCGTTTGCCACCTAATTATAAAAAACCGGCCTATTTCGAGTCGGCCTCACGCACCGAGGGTTCTGTATATATTCATAAATTGATATACGTTTAAATTTTCCTTTACTTGTGCTGTAAGCATTGCTCATTGTCAAATTTCATGATTCTCGGTCAACGGGAAGTATCCTATAGGTTTTGATTCCCTTGCGAGTGTACAAATATAATATCTGGGACAATAATAATATCTGGGACAAATCACACACGGTCATCTGGCCCCAAACTAGGATTCCCTGTATCTTGGGAACCAAAGACTGATATACATACACATATACTTTTAAATACATACACATATAGATATAATACACCCAGACTCAGAGCAAACAATTCTGCTCATCACAGAAAAGTTTGCCCTGTGTGGGGATCGAACCCACGACTCTCGGATCAGAGGTCAGGATCGCTAACCACTTAGCCACCGAGTCAGTCAAATATGCGGTATAAACCGCCGTATCTCTTGACTGCGTTGGCATAGAAGTTTTAATTTTTTCACAGCTTTAAGGGATTGTGGGTCTGAGTATTTGGTATAAATTTCAACTGGGTACGTTTACGCGTTCCTGAAAAAAAGGGTCACAGACATACAGACAGACGAACAGGCGGACGGACAACGAAGTGATCCCATAAGGGTTCCTTTTTCATTTTGAGGTACGGAACCCTAAAATCCAAACAAATAATTTTAGTCGGTAGATATTAAAAGTTTTTAGAGTAAATAGCTAAGTTGCTCTGTAACATCGCAGTCACTTTCAAGTGTTATTCTGTTTGCGCAGTGATATTCGTGCGCAAGCATACCGGCAAGCAGATGGCGCTGGTGAACGGATACACGTTCTACTGCAACAAGAGGCTCAAGAAAACGGATAGCTGGAGGTGCACCAAGCACAGCCGCTGCCGGGCGCGCGCCGTGCTCAGCAAGAGCGGCCAGGTGGTGCACGGCGACTTGAATCACACGCATCCGACAAACAAGTTCATTATACGGAACGGCGTCTACATCAAGCTATAAACAGTCTTGGATCCGTCGGCGAGGAACCGAGAGATTCGTTGACTCTAAGATTAGAGATGTCCTTGTAAGCCCTTTAGGTATAACGAAAAATTACTATTATATACTACCGTTTCATTTATTTTATTTACTACGTAACAAAGCTTAACATAGTGAGATGCAGTACAGTGACTTCAATGTATGTACTTTTGACGACAACACTTTTTCAAAAGTATTGTGTGCTAGTATAGCTTATATTGGTCTATCAAGGAGAGTATCAAACTTAGGAATCACAGATTCCGCTGATTTTTGTATATGTTGTAGGGTGGTGATGAGAAATTGAAGTGTTTTTTGGGGAATTTTAAAAATAAAAATCAGGAATGCGATGTACACTGTATTGAGTACCAAGGCTAAGTGACGTTTCTATAAAAACGCCTATTGTAAACAGAATACTAAGCTAGAAGACAAATTACATAGAAATTGCCCATCATGTTATCACAGGCGCTGCAACATGCCCCCGGGCGTTGAAAGCTCGTCTTTCAACAGAACATCAGGATCCAAAAGAGTGCAAATCTTACTGAAGGCTCTTCGAACCACGCCAGTTGAAGTCTTGACATCCGCAACTCTGTTCACGCCGTCAGAACCAGGATAGACGGCCACCACACGACCCAGCTTCCATTTTAAGGGCGGAAGGTTATCGTCCTTCAATAGAACAAGAGCATTCACTTTCAATGAACTGTCTCCTGATCGCCATTTGACACGTTGTTGGAGTTCAGCGACATATTCTTTACTCCATCTCGCCCAGAAGTGCTGGCGTAACTGTTCTATTCTTTGAAACCGTGTGAGATAGTTGGTTGAATGGTCATGATAATTAGGAGCCGGTAGCGATGTCATAGGTCTTCCGATGAGAAAATGAGCGGGTGTCAGAGGCATGTCATCATTGGGATCAGCTGACAGAGGAGTGAGCGGCCGGGAATTCAAAATCCCTTCTATCTGCACCAGTACAGTGTTAAGCTCCTCATACGTAAGATTACAATTTCCCAACACTCTGACTAAATGAAATTTAGTTGATTTGACACCCGCCTCCCAGAGGCCACCAAAGTGCGGTGTGTACGCGGGTATGAAATGAAAATTAAGACCTTCATTGGCTGCACATTCAGCTAGTGAGTCGCAATTGGCTTTTAAGAACTTCGACAAATCATTATATGCCCCGACAAACGACGTACCATTGTCAGAATATAAGTTTGCAGGCTTTCCTCTACGTGACATAAATCTGCGCAACGCGCATAAGTAGCAGTTACTTGTCAAATCACCCACCAACTCTAAATGTATCGCTTTGGTTGTAAAGCATATGAATATGGCTATATACACTTTAACCAGTCTACAACCTCGACCTTGACGGCTGGCGGAAGAAATCGGCCCGGCATAATCAACCCCTACATTTTGAAACGGGTATCCTCCAGATGAGAGGCGCTGCTGTGGTAAATTACCCATTATAGGATTAACTACTTTTCCCTTAACGCGAGTGCATCGAACACATTGACGATAAATTGCTTTTGCCAAATTACGACCACCTATAGGCCAAAACCTTTCCCTAATAGAGGCCAACAATAATTGAGGACCAGCATGCATTAATTTTTGATGTTCATGTTTCAATAATAATTTTGTGACATAATGAGTGGACTGTATTATTAACGGGTGCTTCTTATCATATGGAAAATCGGAGTTATCCAAGCGACCCCCTACATGCATTAATTTGTTCCCATCTAAGAAAACATTAAACTTTTGTAGTGAACTCTTTTTATTTAATTTTTGATTTAGTAACAGCAAGTCATACTCTGGAAATGACTCCTTCTGCGATATACGAATCACCACATTTAACGCGTTGTTCAATTCGTCATCAGTTAAATAAGTAGTAGCCATAGATTGTCCTTTGCACATGTTAATGAAACGCAAAACGTAAGCGACGGTGCGTTTTAGTCTCATAAAATTTGAGAATCGATCAAAGTCAATCACTGGCTTATCATCGCAGTTTTTAACGGTGTCGTGAGATTGCTGAGACACAGCGGTAAGAACAACCTCCGGTTTTACCTCTGGTAGAACCCTATCAGATACAGGATCACGCGGCCAGGAGGAAGCGTCTTCCTTTAGGAAGTTCGGACCAGACCACCAAAGATCTAGGGATTGCATGGACGCAGCACATACTCCACGAGAAATATGATCAGCGGGATTCTGATCTGTGGGAACATGCTTCCAAGTGCAATTAGCTGTCTTTTCAAGAATCTCAGCGACCCGATTACGCACAAAAGGTTGTAATTTACTGGGAAGCATCTTTAACCATCCCAATACAATGGTGGAGTCAGTCCAAAAGACGACACCACTGACACGAGCTCGGAGAGAGTTCATAACCTTTTCATAAATCCTAGTCCCTGCCAAGGCACCGCAGAGCTCGAGCCTAGGAATTGTCGTAGGCTTTATGGGAGCTACTCTGCTCTTACCTAATAATAAACGCACCAAGACCTCACCTTTATGATTGACGCTTCTTACATAGATACAAGCGCCATACGCGATTTGAGACGCGTCGGAGAAAATGTGTAATTCTAATGAGTTATATGAATCACACATGACGATTCTTGGTATGCTTAGCTCATTTAGAGCAGGCAGATTTTTAACTAACTCAACCCAAGCTTTAGCAACTTCAGCAGGCAACTGATCGTCCCAAGATACTTTTAACACCCAGAGCTTTTGAAGTATAACTTTCATTAATATCACACAAGGTGAAAGAAGACCTAATGGGTCAAATATCTGGGATATGATAGACAACAAATCACGTTTCGTGTTTTTGTTTTTAATGTCTGTGTTAATTGTATAATATAGCGTATCTGAGTCTGGTAACCATCCTAATCCTAGCGTCTTGCAAGGTTCAGAACTACCTATATTTAAGTCAACAGTCGACTGTGAGGACCCTGAAACTAACAGAGGTTCATTCGACTTCCATTTTCTTAACGGCATACCTGCAGAAGACAGAGCATTTGTGACCTTTTCCTTAATGTCACCTACCTCGCTTAATGTGTCTCCACCTGTCAGAAGATCGTCGACGTAAAAATCATGTAAAATAATTTCCTTTATTTTGTCGTCATCACAATCTATCCCAATTTGTTTAAGACATCTCGTCGCAAGAAAAGGTGCGCTGGCTGTGCCATATGTCACAGTATTAAGGTCATAAATCTTAATCGACTCAGACGAGTCATACCTCCACAGTATCCTTTGTAGACACCTATCGTTTTGGTGGACCACCACTTGTCTATACATCTTCTCTACATCTCCAGCTATAATATATTTGTGTTGTCTGAAACGAATCAGTATAGACAAGAGGTCATCTTGCACAGTTGGCCCTACCATTTGCAAGTCATTCAGTGATGTACCAGAAGAACTGGAGCTACTGGCGTTAAAGACTGCTCTCAACTTAGTGGTAGTGCTACTTTCACGCAACACACCGTGATGTGGTATGTGATAGGTAATATCATTTGACTGCAGACTGACAGACTGCTGACATTCGGTCATATGACCAAGAGATTCATACTCGGACATAAATTGGTGGTAACGCTTTTTAAATACGGGTTGAGATTGAAATCTACGCTCTAGAGATAAAAGACAATGCTTTGCTCGCTGCAATGAGTCTCCTAACACTGAGGGATCTTGTTTGAGCGGTAATTTAACGCAAAAGCGACCATCTTCTAAACGCGTAGTATTATTTATGAAGTGCTCTTCACATGACTTTTCCTCAGCAGAATAATGGGAAAGTTCATAGTTGACTTCCTCTAATTGCCAAAAACGGGCAAGCTGATTTTGTAAATTATTATTTAAAACATCAGTTTCGCTTTTAATCGGATCAAGTTTCACAAAGTTACATTTAATTGAACGTGACGGAATCGACTCATGGCCGCTGCTTATAGGGCCAGACACTAGCCATCCTAGCCTAGTCTCATAAAGAATCGGTTTACCATCCCCTAACTTAATCCTCTGAGAGCCTAACAAATCCCAAAAAATATCAGCGCCGATTATTAAATCTATTTCGGCTGGGCGATGAAAGTTAGGATCAGCTAACGTGATGTCCGATGGAATATCGAAATTACTCAGATTTAACTGATGACACGGTACGTTTTCCGTGATGGAAGGCAGAATAAAACAATGAAGATCAGCAGAAAAGTTCTCATTTAGTGATTTCATAGGCACACGACATACTTTATTTATTTGGGATGAAATATTATCGGGAAAGAACGAGCGGTGCGGGCGGCTGCGGAGAGGGGGGAGGTGCGCAGCGACAATCAACGCAAGCGCGGCCCGCGAGCGCGAGCGCCCCGCCAGCGCCGCCGCCGCCGGCCGCGACGGCCACTTCGCCTCTGCCCCCACCCTCCCGCGCCGAGAACCGTGCCCTCCCTCCGATTTCGTCAGCAAAGGCGGAAGCTGGAACGAGCGAAAAGGAAACGAAAAATACGACTACGCGACGACGAAGCAGTACCCCTGTAATCATCTGTGATAATTTTGACGATACAATTGTAGATACTGATAACGACAGCTTTAAGACAGTTGTAAGCAAGAAAACAAAATATAGAAATATAAGAGTTAAAAAGATAGAAAATAACCAACAGGGAAAAGCGACCTTGACCTCAAATAAAATAAAGGTAGCTCCTAGACTTTCCCACATATTCGTGACGCGTTTCGATACAGGCGTATCGGAGGAAAATATAAAAGAATATATTGAAGAAAACGGAAAAACTGTTGTAAAGGTAGAAAAACTAATACCTTACTACCCGACCAATTTTTCGTCATTTAAAATATCAATAGAACAGGCACAGGAGCCTTCTTTCCTTTGTGGCGATTTCTGGCCTAAGGGCATTGAGTACCGGCGGTTTACATTTAAACGCCAGTTCCCAAGAAATAGCAAATAGGTAAGGCACACTACACACATAGTTTAAATACGAAATACCTATATCGAAGATGGAAAATATTAGCATGGCATCATTTAACTGTAGGTCAATAAAAAGATCTGTACAACACGTACGAGACCTATGTAAAGAACACGACCTCATTGCACTGCAGGAACACTGGCTGTTACCGGATGACTTAGACTACCTAAACAGTATCGATGCCGAGTTCGGCTATCATGGAATATCGGCAGTGGACACGTCGAGTGGCACCTTGAAAGGACGACCGTACGGCGGAGTGGCTATTATGTGGAAAAAATCGAAAATCCCCAACGTGACGCCGATAGACACGGGATCGACGCGAGTCGCGGCGGTGCATGTGTCTGTCGCCGGCCGCGGCCTGCTGCTGATGTCTGTCTACATGCCTACTGTACAGTTCACAGATGCACAAACTACAATAAATAAAACACAGGTTTGCTTGGACAACCGCACCCGGTGACAGCTCGATGGCAAGTGTCAACCGTAGTAACGTTCATATAATTTCCAGTATGCTACATCTACCTTTTACAAAAAACATTTTATTTTAAATTGGTTTATTTAAATATTGTGTTTATATAAAAGGTTTATTTAAATATTTTTATCATTAAAAGTTAAGTACCTACTTGTTTACTTCATTTAAAAATTATATTATTTAAGATCTTGTGACAGCGAGTTATTCAATTGATTGTTACATTCAAAAATATATTTCATTTCAATATTTACTTGTAACATCGAGTTATTCAATTAATTGTTTGTTATATTTAAAAATATATTTCATTTCAATATTTACTTATAATACTGAGTTATTCAATTAATTGCTATAAGTATTTTTAAAACGATATATTTCATTTTAACATTTACTCCGGTACTCATTATTTTCTTCTTGTTTTTTTTTTTAATTCCATGATTCTTTTATGCTACCTAATACAAAGTTCCTACCACTTGGAACTTGTATACCCAGATGTTTCGGAAAGTGTTAGCGAGGTGAGAAGAAACATCGGGCCTGAAAGAAACTCACCTCAACACATGTTTTTAAAATACATCTATGCATTTAAATTATTATTTTTTCTCGTAAGATAACTAAGTATCTGTTTTTATGGTTGCACAAGTTACAAGTTATTTGTGGTTATTAAAGTTCTGGCAATAACTATTTGGTATTAACTTTTACTATATTTATTATAATACCAATATTTTAGCACAAATACAATACATTTTGAAGTTATATTTTTATAAGTTGGTCAAAAATAAGTACCTAACACATAATATATTATATGTTAAACAATTTTAAACCATTCTTTTATAAGTAGTGCCATAAAATATCTAAATGAATTTAGTCAGTCCACTATTATACACATACATAGTAAATTTTTTTATTGACATTCCTTACAGTCAAATTATACTTAGTAAATATTATATACCGGTTTTATAAACAAACAATGTAAGTAATATACAAATGAATTTCATCAATCCACTATAATAAAAATATTAAATAGTTTTCTTTTATTGAAATTACTTACATTCAATTAATATTTCTCATTATTCTTAGAAAATATATACCAGTTTTTATATACAGACGTAAACTGCAAACTTATTGCTGGTACTTATACCAGCCTTTACAATTTTAATAAAACTAAATCAGATTATATGTATATACGTATCTAGTACAGAATTAATTATTTGTATGTACACTTAATATAATATTCGTTCAAAGTCACACTCATTATGATTCATCTCGATTTTGAGCAATAACGCTTCTTGAAATTCAAATTGCCAGAATTTGGATTACGTTAATTTGAGTAGGCGTGTTTTACTTTCTTTCACTTATACAAACATCTCATGTTCCTAGTGAAATTTCCCTTTTCTTCGATTGATTCTTCTCAAATGTAACAGTTTGTCCGCAACCTCATACTGCACCACAGCCGTTATTCCTTTTCTTTCTATTTAGCGTCTCCATTCTGAGTTTCTGGATCATTTTGTAATCACACGCTTCAGTGAAATATCTAACAGGAAATATTCATTGGTCAAGTTACTTTATCTTTCAAATTCTTCAGATCCTCAGTTATAAGTTTTCTTAATTAGAAGAGTGTTTTATTCATTTACTTGATTACTTCTATGTATATTACTATTAGATTATGTACATTTTGCCAGACGATACATTTTAGTCCATTTATATATTTACTCACAATCAGTAGCAATCCTGTTATTTATCGTGAATACCATAAATACATTTATACATTGTTTTGTTACCTTTTTCCGATAACTTATTGTCGGTGAGTTGTACTTATTCAAAATTAAATATGTAAAACAACATTTTACTTATTTGATAGAATTTGCTCCATGCAATTAGCTTGCTCTAACGAATTTAACTATAGCTTAAACTTTTATGAGTCACAAATCCTCTTTTAAAGTGACTTAATTCAACCTACTCCCGAGGCTTATAACAACTCTTTATTATTTTGGCATATTGCTCTGGCATTATTCTATTATAAATTATTTACAATATAAATATTCATGCCTTTGCCATTGTTTATCACAGTTCTTCAATTACAGTTCGAAATCACAATAACATTGCAATCTACAATTATCTCAATTCCTTCTAGGTACTAGGTACGCTAAACAATAATTCTAACTCTTCATACTTTTATATCCTGGGGGCCACGAGCCATATCAATAGTGAACGAGTTGACCATTTCCAAATAGTTAGCAATAGAATATTAAGCAACTTCTTATATCAGATAATTTAGATTTTACCCAAAAACTTAGATATCATTTAGAAATCTACCTCTTTATAGGCTATTTGGCTAAATGGGATCAGTGTGTCATATTTGCTTTCCTTTGAAGGAAAAACCATAATTGTAGGTGCTATTCAGTCTTCTGACCAAATAATTGTAGATACTATTCAGTCTTCTGACCAAATAATTGTAGATGCTATTCAGTCTTCTGACCAAATAATTGTAGATACTATTCAGTCTTCTGACCAAATAATTGTAGATGCTATTCAGTCTTCTGACCAAATAATTGTAGATGCTATTCAGTCTTCTGACCAAATAATTGTATATGCTATTCAGTCTTCTGACCAAATAATTGTAGGTGTTATTTAGTCTTTTGACCAAATTAACCATCGTCGCGCTGGCAGCTACTATCTAGGAGCTATTCAGCATTTTAAGTTTCAGACAAATCAAGCATCGCTATTAGCAACTTTATTTTCGTACTAAGGTGACAACAAGGCATAAGGTGGCATATATTTGACAACAACCTGTAGGTAGGTGATATTCGGCTTTTAGCCTTTATTATGTTTAAATTTATTTATTATTTTAATGTGTCATTGATTATGATTGATGAATGACTACTTGTATTCAATTTTTAATTATTTTGATGATCACATTATATTGTAATTTAAAATTGATAATGTGAACTAAATGAATCTAATTTTACCAATAGTATGCATAGTTTCAAAACTCAGTTTATGCTAACTCAATTTATATAATTTTTTCATGGTACACATTACATAAAATCAAACGGAAACATGTGAAACATTGTAGGACTTGCAATACCGTTCCTTGTTTCCCTCAAAAGCCAAACTTGTTCTAAACCTCTGACTTAAAACTTTCTTCTGCCCGGCCTGCTTACTATCTAACAGGTACAACTATCGTCGACAGATACAATCTAACATTTAGTTTTATTTATATACCATTTGACACTACCATTGACTAAGACTGTCAAGTACAAGCCGACTAAGACTCAATTGCAGTTTAAATCTCATTGGATTTAACACAGCTAAAAAGTCAATTTATTATGTTATATTTATTATATCAGGTATCACTTGATTTTACAAAGCTACCACTTTTTATGTAAAATTAATTATTTTTTCAAATTATGTACCAGTTTTTAGGAACACTGCCCAGCATTCGCTAAACCAACACTTTGTATTTTACTTTGTCGTTTGTAGGTACACCGTGCAACCATTGCCAAAACATTACTTTATTGGTACCGTTCAGCATTTGCTAAACTACCACTCGTACTTGGTACCGTTCAACATTTGCTAAACTACCACTTGTACTTGGTACCGTTCAGCGATTGCTAAACTACCAGATTGTTCTTTGTTTCCTCCCTCATTTAGCCAAAATCCAGCCTAAAACAGATTCGAATTTTCCAATTAATCCTTTCTACATTGTTTAATTTCGACATTTTGCTCAGTCAGTTCCCGCTTACGCGTCCTCAAAACTATATTATTTTAGAAATATATTCACCATCTCTATATACGCTATTACCACCCAGGACAACTTTCTTATTCCTTTGAACTATGTCAGTGATTATGATTAAGCTATTTCACGCATCTCTTTGTGTTATATTCGGTTACGTAAAGAAGCCCCTAAGAAGAGCTATCTGCCTAAACCAGTACCAATAATCATCATCGCACGATTATATTATGTATTTATTAGACATTTATGATTTTTATGTTAAGGCATTGAGATCCGTCTTAACTGGATTTCCTTTTCAACAATCTTATTTCTTTCATTTAAGAAATATTTTTAAAGATTCAACTATTTTTATAAATATTGTAAATATACTTAATAAACAAGAAATATTTCATTCTGTTTCAAACCAACTTCGGTTGTACATGAAGACTATATACGTCCTTACTTCATACATATCATAGTATAGAAACTCCTTTCTTTAAACTTTGTTGTTTATTGAAAACTTTTTGTTCGTAATGAAAACTCGGCGATGCACCGCATAACGCATAAAATCTTTTTATTTACTGACTTGACATTAGTCGTCAGAGAAAAAGAAGTAAATACAAACAACGCGTGACATGACATTATTTTCTAAAGACGAGGCAAACTAGTATTTTAAATTTAGGTGATGCCATTAAACTTTTATTTTATTATTTACAGTTTACTATATAAAAATAATAAATACAAGCATGTTATAAACTTTTTCCTGTAAATAAAACAAATATTCTGTCGGGCTTATGAATGCGGTGCACGATACCCGTTTTCATTTAACATTTGAATGGACTCGTCCATACTTTAAAAGTCCGTGACAAGAAATTTTGTATTCTGTAAATTTTACAACAAATCATTAAAAATCACTGTAACAGTGTTCTTATTTAGGTTATTTCCTACGTTTATGTACCAAATTACATGAGTTCACATTACTCAACCATTTAGTAACAGTATGGAGATATTTTAGTTGTATTTTTTCAAACATTTTCTTGTCTTGATTTTTTCAAGTATATATCTCGATATTACCTCTGTTGTGTTTATTTAGTTTGTACTTGCGTCAGAATTGGTTAATCCTGGCTGGGTCGCCACTTGTACAGTTCACAGATGCACAAACTACAATAAATAAAACACAGGTTTGCTTGGACAACCGCACCCGGTGACAGCTCGATGGCAAGTGTCAACCGTAGTAACGTTCATATAATTTCCAGTATGCTACACCTACCGAGTGCGCGGATAACCTGCCTTTATTCACGGAATGCCTCGGTGTAATGAGTGCAGTGATTGAAAATAGTGACTCGGAATGTGTTTTGTGTCTCGGTGATTTTAATGCTGATATCGCGAGTGCAAATAGTTCTTTTGGCCGCGAATTGATGGAATACTCACAAGAACAGGACTGGGTATGTGCTGATGTTTTTATGCTAGGTGCAGAGTCCAGAACATTTACCTATCTGAGTGAATCTTACGGTACGACAAGCTGGATTGATCACTGCATTGCAACTACATCTGCAATGAAAATCATCAGAGAGATAAATGTTTTGAATGATGTAAATTGGTCAGATCACTTTCCACTCATAATACAGTGTGATTTCAATACTATATTGCCTAAAATTAATTTGCCTTCAAAGGAAATAAATATTATATTATGGGGAAATCGAACCTTATCCGAGATAAATAAATATACCTACTTGTGTAATAAATACCTAAAATCAATTACCGAGCCCGTTCTGATGTGTACTAACGAGTGTAAAAATACAAAACATTGTGAAAAAATAGATAAATATTATAATGATGTCATTAAATGTCTGAGTCAAGCTTCCATGCACTCACACAGGGATAAGTCAATCAGACGTAAGCAACAGGTGGTAGGATAGAACTATCACGTGCGAGACAGTCATATTTCTGCAAGATTAGCATTCCAGACCTGGGTATTATACGGGCGTCCCTCGCAGGGTGATATCTATGAAAATATGGCAAGCACACGTAAAGTTTTTAAAAACACATTAAAATGGTGCATAAATAATGAAAACAAGATAAAAATGGATATCATTGCTTCTCACAGAAATAGAAAGGATTTTTCAAAATTTTGGAAGGAGACAAACAAATTAAGTCATAAACCCAGTATTCCTGTGTCAGTGAATGGTAGTAGTGACTCTGAAGAGATAGCTAACATGTTTATCTCCCAATTCAAAGTTGAAAACAATTCGGGACCTGGTTGTGTGAATGGTCGGGGCTGCGCCCGCCCAGGGCCGGGGACGCGGGCGCCCGCGCCGACGCCGCCGCCGCCGCCGCCCTCGCCCGACGGCGGCGTCGGCGCTGGGGGGCCGCATGCGCGACTCTGCGAGTCACGTGACCTCCATGTCACGCCTATGGACGTTTTTAAGTGCGTGAAAAATATGAAACGCGGCAAGTCCCCGGGGCATGACGGGCTCAGCCTTGAACACATACTCCATGGGGGACCGTCACTTTTTGTAATTATAGCGAAATTTATAAATATGTGTATCGATCACGGTTATTTTCCTGTTAATTTCATGAAAACCACTGTTATTCCGATTGTAAAAAACAGAACGGGGGATTTATCCAGTTTGAACAATTACAGACCAATCTCACTAGCAACCATATTTTCTAAAATAACTGAAAGACTAATTAACAAACACTTATGTGAAACTAATTTACCGATACATAAAGCTCAGTTTGGGTTTCGAAGTAATTTGTCGACTGATTTGGCTATTTTCGCTCTCAAAAATACTGTAAAATACTACATAGATAGAAAAACACAAATTTATGCTTGTTTTCTTGATTTGAGCAAAGCATTTGATACTATAAATTATAATATACTTTGGCGGAAATTAAGAAGCACTGGTGTGCCATCAAGAATAATAAATCTGATGGAATAATGGTATGACAACCAATGTAATACAATCAGATGGGGTAACTCTTATTCCAAAGAATACACTCTTAACTGTGGAGTAAGGCAGGGTGGACTGACCTCACCGGTTTTATTTAATTTATATATGAATGATCTGATCGAGGAGCTCAGTAGCACCAATGTCGGATGTCATATAGCAGGTGAATGTGTAAATAACCTAAGTTACGCAGACGATATGGTGCTGCTGAGCCCCTCGGTAGCGGGGTTGCAAAGACTCATAGAAACATGTGAACAGTATGCATCCACTCACGGTCTCAGCTATAATGTCAAAAAGACAGAAGTCATGATATTTAAAGACAATCATGTAACAAGTCACATACCATGTATAAGTCTTTGCGGCTCCACGCTGAATGTTGTTTCTAAGTTCAGGTACTTGGGCCATATCCTTACTGATACTCTTAAAGATAATGAGGATTTGGAAAGACAGAGGCGTGTAATCGCAATGAAAAGTAATATGTTAGCCAGAAGGTTCGCCCAGTGCTCGGCACAGGTGAAGATTACACTGTTCCAGGCGTACTGCCAGGCGCTATACACCAGCCAGCTGTGGTGGCAGTACACGAAGAGTGCCATGAACACTCTTCGTGTGCAGTACAACAATGCCTTTAGAGCTATGCTGAGACTCCCCTGGCGGTGTAGCGCGTCTGCCATGTTTGCTGTATACAGAGTCGATGACTTCTATGCCCTAATTCGTAGACTTACAGTCTCTTTCCACAAAAGAGTAATTTCCTCTGCCAATCCTATAATAGCCGCTGTTTTTCACACAGTGTACTGTCATGAAAAAATGTTCTGTCTCGAAAAAACTAATAAGGAAATATGCTGATTGGTTTTTGTGTGCCTTACCTTTTATGTGTTATGTATTGTCCTAAACTGACATATAGATAAATAAATTGTGACTTGTCAAACTACAGATGTAACTGACATAATAATTAAATGTGATAATATTATATTATATTATTATTATTTTTTAGCTCTGACATAACTTTATTAAGTAAAGTTTGGTCTTGCATTAATTTTGGATTGTTGTAAATTGTTGTAAACCGACTATTATATTATTATTATTATTATTACTTGGATTGATTTAATGTAATGTAATGTAATGTTTGCTATGGGTCCTGTGCCTGAAAATAAAACAATTTTATTTTATTTTATTTTTATTTATTTATTTATTTTTATTATTTATTCCCAATACAGACTTATTTATTTTTATACATGGTAAGTTTAATTTGTGATACATATTTTCTGTCATTAGGCAGGATGTACTACCACAATCAGGTATAGCGCGGGCAACGTATTCCTCATTATTCACACTGTATAACTTCACAAGCGCAGTGGACAGGAGTACTTCACTTTGTGAATCACGCGCAGGAGACGCGACCATATTCGCTGACAGTGCAACCTGAGGCTGCTGCGCCTGCGCCGCCTCGGCGCTGGCGCTAGTGCGCGCAGTGGCGAGGGCGGCAGTGGACGTGCCGTGCGGCTCGTAGCCTGGGCCGGAGCCCCCTTCACTCACGCTAACCTCAGACCTGCTAGAATGACCCCTGTAGTCCATCACATGAATCAACGTGTTATGTTTGCGTTTGCATATTTTACAACCCGGCTTTTTACACTGATTAGCAAAGTGCCCAGAAGTAAAACAGTTATAACATATTTTAAAGCTAGGTAATAACTCTAACCGTTTATTATTAGTTAACGCCAGAAAGGACGGGCAGTTAACTAACTTGTGATCTCCGTTACAGTTTTGACAGGGCTTTGACATGACAGATTTGTTGACATTTTCATGAGTACTACTTGCACTTTGTACTGAAACCATTGTTTTAATTTTAGAGTGTGATTTGTTATTTACATTTTGTGTTTGTTGACTTGTAAATGTGACATTTCGTGACAGTTCTATTGTTTCAATGAAATCGGCTCGACCACGCAGAAAATTAATGAATTTATCAAACGTTATGCCTACACCTTTGTCGAGTCGACTTTTTAACTCTTCCCACTCACGATAGGTTTTTGAATCGAGCTTGTGCGTGTGGATATGAATAAGAAGTGTATCCCAATGCTTTACAGGTTCTCCTAAGGATTCTAATGCTCGCAGATTCTTATTTATCTGGTCTATAACACGCTTAAAATGAAATGAAGACTCCTTTATTATGGGGTCAATGTTAAACAAAGCTGATACATGATTTTGTATCAGTAAGCGTTTATTATCAAATCGCTCGCACAGGAGATTCCACGCCACAGAGTAGTTACTGGCAGAAAAGTCTATTGATTGAATAACCACAGCAGCCGTACCTTCTAAACACGCTCTCAAATAGTGAAATTTATTTATTTCATCTATATCATCGTTCGAATGGATGAGACTGGTGAAAGTGTCATGAAATTCAAGCCAATTCTCGTAAGAACCACTAAACTTAGGTAATTGTATGGTAGGTAATTTGACGAGTTTACTATTACTTACTCGTGAACAAGAAGCCTTGTCATCATATGCCTTGCCATAACAAGCTAACATACCTTGTGCCCGAGACATCGACGAATAGTACGTCGTTTCAAAATTAATCCGTTCTGTAACCTGGGAGTCACTATTCTCTGCTAAGCATTCCAGACTCAGCTGTACCTCATCGTATTGGTCGTACACGATTTCCATTTTTGAAATGCGCAATTGCAACTCACCTGCCTGTGTGGCAGTCAAGGAAGTACCACATAATGTGTCCAAATAATTGGTAAAGGCTGTTAAACGTCCTTTATAACTTTTCCTTTTATTAAGTAATTCTCTTTCATCGACCATTCTGGGAGCTGAGTGTCACTGACCTGGAATTTATACAGTAGTAGTTTTTAGTTTCAATAAATTGATATTTTACACTTTTTACTTTAATTTAACAATATTTACTTGCTTGCTATGCTGTAAAATATATGCCTGTGACTTTCTATGATAAATGATATATAATAATTGATTTTTAACTGCAATCTAACTGCCTCACTTAAATAACTAATTAATGCTCAAAAACTAGAATATCTAGGTATTAACGTGAATAAATTAACAAGTTATTAATAAGTAAACATTTTACTTACAGAATAAATAACTAATAACTTGAAATTTAACTTAATTAATTCACAATGACTTTGAGCTGACTTAACCTCATACAATTAAAGTTAATTACACTTAAATTGATGAAATAACGGTACTAACCTTTACAGTTCGCTGTTTTTATCTAAAATACTACCTGATTAAGAGTGATGGGTGAAAAATGAGGAAATTAGACAATGCTTAACACTGATTTTGGCCACGCAAATTGCAAATCCATGTGCTTGAATGGCGGCTCATACATATTCAGCAATTCCACTCAGATTTCACTCCTCAGTTTATTCCTTCACTTGATGAATAGCAGTAGGTGTTATACTGACATCCGGCTCGAAGGACCATGATGAGAAATTGTAGTGGTTTTTTGGGGAATTTTAAAAATAAAAATCAGGAATGCGATGTACACTGTATTGAGTACCAAGGCTAAGTGACGTTTCTATAAAAACGCCTATAGTAAACAGAATACTAAGCTAGAAGACAAATTACATAGAAATTGCCCATCATGTTATCACAGGCGCTGCAACAGGTGGTCTTCTCTCAATTACTAGGTAAAATGGTAGTATTTCACTTTAATTTTCGTGAAAATGAATTTAAAGACTCATTTTTTCCAAAGAAGTATGGCGAACTGGGACCCACCAAATAAAAAAAATCAAAGACGACCCATTCAGTTACGAAATTATTTCCATTATATATTTAAATATATGAGTATGTAAATAAAAAAAAAATGACTCCAGCAGAAGCAGGGAATCAATAGTTTAAAAAAGTCTTAATTCCACACTAATTCCAACAAAAACGCAGCAATGTACCAAAAAAACGCAACGGTACAACAGACAATAGACTATGACAGCCACCGTTCACTCTGACAACAGGATAGCATAATATAAATCGCGTAAGTGTGAAAGAGAAGATACAAAACGGTTGCTGTAAGAGTGCACTCTCGGAACGCGTCTCAGGAATCAGTGTTGCCAGACGTTAAGAAGCTGTCATTGTTTTGAGGGATTTTTTAAGTATAATAATAAGCTAATAATGATACAGTCAGCCATGGTTAAGATTTGAGATTTTCATACATTTTTGTTGGCTGGAGCCAACGTTGACGGTGGGGGCACTATTTGTTAAAGAGTGATGTAGAGGTCAATAGGTTAAGCTCGGTCTCCCAGGTATAACCTAAAAATTTTTAAATGGTCAGTTTCAAACATCGTTATTTCAAAGTTCTCCCAACTTGTGCAATAAACACACAATTTACTTTTTTGTTATTTGTAATCCAATATTCCAGAAATACCATGTATCATTAAAGCACGTCGATGAAAAGACTGGTTCCCAAAATACATGGCGTCTCGCCATCATTCTTTATTTATTTAATCACAGATTCCGCTGATTTTTATATTGTATCCGAATCACCCCCATGTATGTTCCGCGATTTTTCACGGTTCTCGAGTTATGATTTTTTTTCTGAAATTTCAACATTTTCGACCTGACCAACTTTAAAAATTTCTAAACAAAAAAGTAGAACCCTTTTCGATAAGTTTTTTTTTGAAACTTAATCCTCATAAATTGTACTTTTAAGCATAAAATAATCAGCTACGTAACTTTCATGAATATTAAGTAAATTTTGGTCACAAGAGAAAAAAATACGTTTAGTGAATTATGACTTAGATTTTCAAATTTAAATCAAAAATCTAAACAGATGACTTAGTGGTTCCTGAGTAGGCTTAAAAACTGCACCATTCTCTTAGTTTTCGTAATCATTAAAAAAAAGTAGTACTTAATAAGCTAGTTTTGTTAATATCGGCCTTGAAAGATAGGGAGGTCATAAATTTTTAAAATTAGCTATCTGATGAAAAAAAAAGTTTGGTCATTTTATCATTCCTAAGGTTATTTAAAGATAGAGAATCATTCCTTAGGTTATTTAAAGATAGAGAATGCTAGAAACTAACATGAAAAATGCCGTAGAAGTTGGTTAAAAAATGTTTTAAGTAAAAAGTGGTTTTGTCAATAAATCAAAGATGATAAAGTAAAAACAATATTTATTTTTAACATTTACAACAGGTTTTCAAAGTGGCCACCTCCAACAGCAATACACATTCTACACCTACGTAAAAAATTGTCTTTTAATCGTCTAAAGGCTTCCCTGTTCTCTGTCACAACACGTCCGGCTTCTGCAATCTTTTGCCTTAATTCTTGTTCACTCGAACATTCTCGAGCGTATGCTATTTCCTTGTAATAACCCCAAATGAAAAAGTCAATGGGGTTAAGGTCAGGTGAGCGTGGTGGCCACCTAATTGGTCCACTGCGTCCGATCCATCTGTTGGGGTATGTCTCATTTAAGTGATTTCGGACTTGCGTCGCATAGTGACACGGAGCGCCGTCATTTTGAAAAACCATGGTTCGTCGAAGCTGAAGACTCACATCTTCCAGCAATATTGGAAGATCATTTTCTAAAAAGTTTCTGTATGTTGCTCCATCAAGTCTAGATGGCAATTCAAATGGACCAATCAGTTCACCGTTGAGGATACCAGACCACATGTTAACACTAAAACGATGTTGAAACGTTGAATCTCTCGCTTCGTGTGGATTTTCAATCGCCCAGGTGTGATAATTATGGATATTGAATATACCACATCGCTCAAACCGTGACTCATCTGTCCATAAGACTTTATTAAAATATCCAGGATCTTCTTGCTCTTTTCGTAGCATAGTTTGGCAAAATTCCACGCGCAATTGGTGGTCTGTAGGCAGCAAAGCTTGGACACGTTGGATATGGAATGCGTGGTATCCTTCATCGCGAAGTATGGCCTGGATAGAACTTCTTGGGATATCCAGAGCACGAGCCATTTTTCTCGTACTCGTAGACGGATTTCGCTGAACTTCTTCGAGCACCATTTCTCTGCGATCTGGATCAGTTCTAGGGATGCCTTCACGATTACCGCGTTGTCCAGGAATGCGGCCTGACATTAGGGTATTGTGCGTGTTAGTAAAAACACGATGGTCGGGATAATTCTCAGGTTGCGGCCCACCACGTCGTAGAAGTTGTTCGCGATACAATCGTGCTGCTTCAAGGCCGTTTCCTTGTGCAACTCCATAAAAATAATGCATTTCTGCATATTCGCTTAATGTGTAACTCATCACTTACACTTTCACAGTAAACAAAGTCCGAATCAGAATGCAAAACAGTCGAGGAACAGAGCAAAGTAGTCAACAAGTAAGGCGAGCGAATGTATTCAACTAAAATGGCGGCGACGCGTGTAGCAGTAAACACAAAGTGAGTACGACTGAGGCAGGTATTTGTTTCAGGCTGGCTAGAGTGGCGGCCCCTTTCACTACCTAGAGTGAGAGAGATGGCAATAATTCTATCTCTTATCATCGCCGCCTATTGTTATTGCGGGTTTATTCTTTGAATTGCGCCTAAAAGTACTTTTACAACCCGTTATCCACCAGAATTGATCGAAAAGTGAATAAATGAAACCTCAAAATGTTTTTCTGCAGTAATTTTTGGTTAATTAACAGACTAATTTAACCTAAGGAAAGATAAAATGACCAAACTTTTTTTTTCATCAGATAGCTAATTTTAAAAATTTATGACCTCCCTATCTTTCAAGGCCGATATTAACAAAACTAGCTCATTAAGTACTACTTTTTTTTAATGATTACGAAAACTAAGAGAATGGTGCAGTTTTTAAGCCTACTCAGGAACCACTAAGTCATCTGTTTAGATTTTTGATTTAAATTTGAAAATCTAAGTCATAATTCACTAAACGTATTTTTTTCTCTTGTGACCAAAATTTACTTAATATTCATGAAAGTTACGTAGCTGATTATTTTATGCTTAAAAGTACAATTTATGAGGATTAAGTTTCCAAAAAAAACTTATCGAAAAGGGTTCTACTTTTTTGTTTAGAAATTTGTATATTGTATATTGTAGGGTAGGCTCCCCTCTATAACTGAAAAACTGAAAAAAATGTCTTAAAATTCATTTTCTCGAAAATGAAAGCGAAGTGCGTCTTGTGCGTCGTGCCATAAATAACGTTGTATTCCATAAATAACTTTACGTGCTTTTTTAAAAGTTCTTCTCTGCAGGGTGATTTGGTATAAAATGGAAAATATAGGGAGGGTTTTTTACCGAAGGCCAGCAGCTTCAGTTCTACAACTTCGCTGAAAATTTTGTATACCAGTAAGGATATATAAACTGATATCCTTATTGGTATAAAAAAAATATTCTATTATCCGTGTATATGCGCGTTATATGCGTGTGGTTCAAGCTACTAGCTTACTTCTTTTCCACTTTGTACTAGAAAGCATAAGTTATAACTACGATGTGTTTTAATAAAGTACAGTTTAACCTTGAAACATTACTACTTTCAGTTTTAGTGCAATGTGTAAAAAACATGAGCAGAAAAGAGATTGTAATACTTAACGGCTACACCTTCTACTGCGAGTACCGTAAAAGACATACCAAGCACTGGGTGTGTACGATACGGCTCAAAATAGTAGAAAACCGTGTCGCATGCGACTCACGACTGCTAATGCCGACGGGAGCGTGCTGAAAGTTGCCGGCCAAGCCCACTGCCACCCGCCGAAGCGATTTGTCACTCATGAGGGTATTCTGTTTAAAGTTTAATTCAGAGCCCATCAAACTAAAACTTCTACTGCGCGGCGGAGGCGGCGCGAACGCATCGCCGGTGGCGATGGCTTTAAAAGCCTTTCGGACCACATCTTCGGGGAATTTTAATGAGGCCGCCCATTGTGTCTTATTTCCTTTTTTTAATTTTAGTTAGTCTTATCTATTATATTATAGGTGTTTTTGCAATAAAGCATACTGAATTATAATAAATTATTTTTTGAAATTTCATAACATTTACCATAGTACTCTCAATACGAAATGTTTTAAAGACTCGTGTGCGCTCGTTAACAACCCATATCGTCCCCACTGCAGGGGCACGGGTCTCTTCCCATACTAAATTCTTTCTTTACATTACCTCAGTAGTGACTGTAGTTGTTATTTTTTAGACTTCTAAAAAGGAGCTTCTGTATTCGACTGTTAAGTATATAATTGCGTTTTTTTTTTATTATTTTGATATTGTGTATGTTTGTGTGTGTGTGTGTATTTTAACGTTATAGTAAGATTTCTCAGCATAATTCTCAATTGCTTTGTTAATTGCAGTGTAGTTGGCTATACGTACATAACAGTTTGGGAATAGTCTCCTGTGTATGGGAGCGGTGTGGTACCAAATTCAGCAGACATCGCCAAAGTTGCACAAGGTCGAGTTGGTTAAGATGTAAGGCATATAATATCTACACAATAGAAGATGACATCATTAAGATCAGAAACTTACATAATCATTGAATAAATAACCATAATTGATAACGCCTGAATACGTTCATATGATTCGGTCGATTTCGATACAATTTATATGGGACCACCCATATAAATTGTATCGAAATCGATAGAATTGATTTTGAAAAATCCAACAAAAGCATACCTTATTAAACAAAAAAAGTACTTGCAAGGTATACCCTATTAAACAAAAAAGAATTTTCCAAACCGGTTTAAACGTCTCCGAGTAATCGGGGAACATGCATAAAAAAAAGATTCTGACGAATTCAGAACCTCCTCCTTTTTTGTAGTCGGTTAAAAATGAGCGTTTGAACAGAGACGCACATTTTCAACTTTGTACCTAATTTTTTTGCTAATCTGCTCGCACTATGAATGCATGTCGACCTGTCCCTGCATCCATCCATTCATTATACATTTTATTTTTAATTAAAAGAAGTTTCAAATATTGTTATGTACGTTTTTTTTGAATTTTTTGAACGCCTGCGATCGCGAAAATTTCAATAAAAATTCATATAGCGTTTTCCTTCTTGTGGATGGGCCGCCCTTTTTTTATTTTAACTCTAAAATTATTTTAGTCGAGCCGATAACTACATATATTTAGGGTTCCGTAGCCAAATGGCAAAAAACGGAACCCTTATGGATTCGTCATGTCTGTCTGTCTGTCCGTCCGTATGTCACAGCCACTTTTTTCCGATACTATAAGAACTATACTGTTGAAACTTGGTAAGTAGATGTATTCTGTGAACCGCATTAAGAATTTCACACAAAAATAGAAAAAAAAACGATAAATCTTGGGGGTTCCCCATACTTAGAACTGAAACTAAAAAAAAATTTTTTTCATCAAACCTATACGTGTGGGGTATCTATAGATGGGTCTTCAAAAATGATATTGAGGTTTCTAATATCATTTTTTTCTAAACCGAATAGTTTGCGCGAGAGATACTTCCAAAGTGGTAAAATGTGTCCCCCCCCCTGTAACTTCTAAAATAAGAGAATGATAAAACTAGAAAAAATATATGATGTACATTACCATGCAAACTTCCACCGAAAATTGGTTTGAACGATATCTTGTAAGTAGTTTTTTTTAATACGTCATAAATCGTAAACCGCAAATTACCTTTCATTCAATCAACTCAAATAGGTATACAAAATATAGAGTTCAAGACATGTGTGATTATGAATTTATACGGAACCCTCGGTGTGCGAGTCCGACTCGCACTTGGCCGGTTTTTAAATACTTACAGTGGAGTACATAATATCGAAGCGAGGGACGACTCTACTCAGCGCACGACGCACGGCGCGGGGCGGCGCGGCGTGGCGGCAGCCGGCATGGTACGCTGCGTGTGCGAATCGCACTGCTATAAGAAGTGCCGCGCCAATATTCACACCTACAACCATTATCAAGTTAAACAACGTACACAACTATTGATCTTGTTGCTGTCCTTGATGTTTTCCGTAATAACCTGGCAGATCACACACGCTTGTGAGCAGTAGACATCAACGATCGATGCAGTTAATTAAAATGCATTTATTTAGAGAGCCGCATAACTTTATGAAAAATATTTTTATGGTAAGTACCTATATAAACATGTTACAAAGAAAACCTATTAGGGTTTTTATAATAGTCGAAGAATATATCTATTTTTTTACACAGCTATACTTACTCACTTAAATGTTTGTGGTTGTAAGTAGTATACTAATTGTGTGATAAATATGTAAAAGTGGAAAATTGTATTATTATAGACTAACCCATATCTTAAGTTAAATTTAGTGCAAGTATTTTGGTAAGTACTATTTAAATGAATGTGAATTAGTATAAGAATGTACATAACGACCTCCTACCACGCCGCTCCGTAGGTATGCAGAATGCTGCGCACACGCGGCGACCAAACCACTCAACATATCGCGAAGCTTCTTGTATCGTATCTTTACTAACAGTAAAAAGTGTACAAGGAAGACCCAATTAACAATTATGAACAGAATTTCATTAAAATATACACACCGGCAAATTTTGCGGAACACAAAAAAAACACGTATGGGAAATGAACTCAAATTGATATAGTACAAATAAAACAAAAACAATTGCATGTATGATGATGTTAAGTTGTTTTATCAATTCAGTATACTTCGTTCCAAATTTAAATAAAGTGAAAAATAGCCCGCAATGTTGCACAAAAAGAATGTTCGATTTTTTTATGTTCCGCTAAATTTGCCGGTGTTTTGTTTGTTTTTTCCGCTAAATTTGTTTATTTTTGTAAAAAAATATCGATTTGATTTTTGTGTATTTAGTTTTTATTATTTGTATATTTTTTTGTTAGTTTTTTTAATTTACTTAATGGCACCATTTTAAAACTTTTAGAAGTAGTTTATTAATACAATGTATCGAGGGTTCACGGGCGACTTGTATTAAGCGACATTTTTGGAAACACAGGTAACCTCTACTTTAAAATTTTTTTTCTTACAAAATACCTCACAAAAAATAACTTCTGAATAATATTTAAAATATTAAGAATATCGAGAATCTATATAATACTACGAAGTTAAGTTTTAATGATTATTTTTCTAAGAAATATTTTTTTAAATCAGTCTCCTGAACATTTCTAAAAATGTCGCTTAATACAAGTCGCCCGTGAACCCTCGATATATAAATATACCTACACACGACGAAGTGGACTTATTGCGATGGTAATAAAACATTTATTTTGTTTACAGGTAAAACTAATGAAAAGTGGAAGTGGTAAGTGTGACCATCATAAAAACAGAAGTAGTAAGTAAAACCTAGTCGTCGTATAAATTCAAATGAAACTAAACTGAGAACTTTCGTTGCAATTTATGTTGAGTTTCCTGAAATAAAATGTTTCCGACTCACGAAACTAAGCTAGCTAATTCTATTTTCAGCTACTTTCGTAATTTAAGAGGCAAACGCTTGCTAAAGCTGCGTGAATACACATACTACGCGATTCAAAGTAAGAGTGGAAAAGTGCGCTGGCGACGCTCTACTAACACTAGATATAACTGCAGAGTTCTCGTCTACACTAGCTCGTATTGCTGTGAATTATACACATATTTACTAATTGTTATTTATATTACTTTACTCATTATATTGGTAATACTTATAACCGGTATTTTTAAATAATTTAGAGCCTTAAGTCTTAATTAAGAGCCTTGGGGAAAGCAAACAGTTGACTCCTAGCTTCGTTCCGCCATCTTCATCGCAGCAGGCCGCTAAGGTCATGTCTAAGGGCAGCAGGCCGCAGCCTGGCGGCGCTCAGACCGTGGTTAACTTTGTCCACCTCCATGAGTATTTTATTTAATTAGGTATAATTGGGAGAGTAAATGTAGGTTACATTACTATTATACTACTCTGTCAACTGTTTCTGTTCAAAAGTCACCGTGGCCTGGCAGCCAGCACTACCTGGCAGTATGTTAAACCGTCAGTGAACATGCACATTAGTAATAATATGTCAATAAAATAATACAACTACCGTATCGAAAAAAAATTAAGGAGCTTTAGATCCTAATTTTACAACTCTTGAATAGTGTTTGGGACACTTATCTGTATAAATTTAGTTTTTTGTACGAAGTGATTTTTAATGGTTATTAACGGTGCGACGCGAAGTTTTTAAAAACTTATATGATGGATTGAACTTAATATTATATAGCAATTAAAATATTATTACATATTTTTCGTTATGTATCCTTGTTATATTTTCATATATTTATCGTTCATTTTTATGTTATTATTAATATGCATGTAAATTAAATTATGTTTTTTATTTAATTTTATGTAGAGAGTAATGTATGTACGTGTACAAAAGCATTTTTGTATCTACGTTATAAGACCACTAATTACAATACTTACTCTAAGAATTTATTTTATTAACAAATTATTTTATAATTTAGTATATACTAAGGGTGTTAAAAAGTGCATTGGAAATAGCGGATACTCACAATCAAGTATATAGTTTGTTCAATAAGTCAGTTCGAAATTTTAAGGGGTTACTCAGAATCAAGTATGGAATACAGTAAAAATATTGAAAAAATCCCATTTGCTTTTTAAAGTTTCCTATACCAATTCTTGATTTACTATTCAAATTTAGTATGGGAAACTGAAAAAAAAAATTAGATTTTTCCTCATTTTTCCTGTATTCTATACTTATTTCTGAGTAACCCCTTAAAATTATGAACACACTTTTTAACACTCAGTATAATCCACCACCACCATCTTAACCAAGATGATAGTTACGATGGTTACAAGGTAAGGCAAGGTGTTACAGTAGGTGTTACAAGGTGCTACTCGAAGTGCGACGCCCACATCTGGACCATTGACAACAAAATTAAAATTTATAATGAACACAAACACTACCTTCTAGACATTTTGTTAATTATGTAAAAGAAATGTATTATGTGCAAACGAGCAGACGGATCACCTGATGGTAAGCGATTACCGCCGCCCATAGACACCCGCAACACCAGAGGAGTCACAAGTGCGTTGCTGGCCTTTGATTTAGAAGTACGCTCTTTTCTTGAAGGTTTGAATGTCGTATCGGTCCGAAAATACCGCAGGCGACAATTCATTCCACAGTTTGGTTGTGCGAGGCAGAAAGTTTCTAGTGAAACGCACAGTTGTGGACTGCCAACCATCTATATGTGGATGAAAATGTTGTCGCGTAGAACGATGGCGAAAAGAGGCGACAGGGATCGATCCGAACAATTCCTCGGAGCACTCTCCACATGTGCACGGAGCACGTGTTAACATGCAATATAATATTCAATGTTACCTAACTGCATATTCTCAATTCATGGCATAATTATAAACTTCTCAAACTTTCTCTTTCAGTAATTTGGACTAGGAACATTAGGAATAAAGAATTCATTATAATTAACGATTACTCGTTCATATTTGATGGCGCTGGCAAGACGACTTGGTACTGGAAATGCAGTAACAGCAACTACAAGAAGTGCAGAGCGCGCGTCACGACCACGCATGCGCGGGAAATAGTGCGCTCCAACCTGCACCACAACCACCCGCCGCCAAAGTACATCATACAAAATGGAAACTACATTAAAATTTAATTTTAATTAAAAATATGTAAAATACAAATGTTAATAAAACAGATAAAGACTCTTAAATATGATAATAAAATAATTAGATCTGTACATACTTAAATCTATTTTATTATAATACTTTAGAGACTTTATCAAATTAAAATCATCACTGTAATCTGTTTTTACGCATGTATTATAATAGTCGTTAGACTTGTTAGAAGCCTCTAGTCACTAGGACTAAAATCTCCGCCAGTTAATGAATTGCAATAAAAACATTATTCATTGCATAGGAAAGTAGTCACAGTATTAGTTTTTTCAGATGGTTCGAGAGACAACATTTGTGGCTCTTTTATTGTCCGTCTGTATTCTGGTTGACAAATATGGAGTTTCCGTAGGTAATTATAGTCGATGTAAAACGGGCAACAGTTTTAAAATTTACAATAAAGAATGCATTACAGCCAGAGAGGTTTTATTAGTAGAATGCGACAATATGTGTATGTAATATGTATGTATATAAACGTATATATGTACGTACATGTACATGTGTGTAGTATCTGCTGCCAAAAGTACAGTAAATTCTAGTTTAATTCATCAAGTGTGTGATTTGCATTCATTTATAATATTTTGTTTATATTGTTGTGAGTTTATAATTATTATAATTTGTATATACATATGTATGTCCTTACTGAGCTGTTTGTTTCAGAACAAACACATTTTGTAGACATCATGATATCGCCCACCGTAGAACCCAGCACATCAGCACACTCAGAAGATACAAATTTGATGGCTGCGAAGTCGAAGAAAACAGCAACAGCTTCAGTTAGACCACAAACACAAAAACCAAAAAACATTCAGGCTGCTATGTTGCAGCGTCTTCAAAATATTGAAGAATATCAAAAAAATATAATGTTGGTAGTATCCGAAGTTGCTACAAAAATTGATGCTTGTTTAGAATGTTCCCAGCAACAAACATTTAACAATAGTTCAGGATTCCAAAGAATTGCTGACCTTGAAGCTCTGCAAAATTTTAATGATGAATTGAAAAGTAAGGAATCTGTAGATACCTACAAAAAAAGACTGACTTGGGTTTGCGGATCAGGAAAGGGCAAAGGGATAAATAACAGTTACGCACTCGTAGATGTCATGTTTGACAGGAAATTCCTCACAAAGTGTTCATGGTCTGGGGGGTCGCGGGGTGAGAGCATAAAAATTTGCTTTAAAGCATTTAGCCGTGTCATAGACCTATTTTTTGAGGTTATTCGTCAGTCAGACGAAACATTCACATTTTTAGAATGTGAAAACTTTTTTAAAATTATATTGAAAAATTCTGTTCAGCGAAGTACCTCGAAAATGCTTCGAATTTCTGCTTCTAGAACAAGAGTCAAAAGAAAGGGCATCCTAAACGTGCCCAAAACTGTAACTAACATAGGTTCCGATGCAGATACCTACTTTGACTCAAAGTAATGTAGCGCACATTGAACGGAATGCTAAAAATTTAAACTTCGTGTAACAAATTACGTAACATTTAAATAATATTATTGTTTGATTAGTATTTTGGTATCTTTTGCTATTTTTAGTTTACCCTCCAGATAAATATGCGATATTATTATATAAAGCATCTTCCAAACTGCTTTTGAATTTTCAATAGAAACGCAAAATATTTAGTTTAGTTTAGTTTTTAATTAATTAATAAATCTATTGTTTCTTTCATTGTGCGCATAGAGCAAAGGACATATTTTTAATTTTTTGGGTATTATTTGTTTATTTTATTTCGCATAACTGTAAGGATTTGTCTCTAATATTATAAAAATGAAACGTTAGATATCACAATTAATAAACGGATAGATCGAAAAAGGTGTACTAATACTTTACGGTGGGCTTCTATCGATCTTCTTCTGTGTCTTTTATGACATGAATCTTTTTTGCCTGGGATGTAAAATAACTACAATTTTATAGATTATATTAACAACGTTTTTTTCTATTTCATGCATAGCAAATATTTTCGCTTGTCGACGAATAAAACATTGCCCTGTGTACTATTTAGGTAGTAAAAAGAATATTTTAGGTTTAGTCAACCTACCCCTGAAAACACATACGTTTTCAAAGAAACTAAATTTAAAGCGAAAAATAATCAGTAACGCAGCTAGTTAAGATAAGAAAGATGTTGTTTTAAATTTTAGGTAACGTTTCTTAGTAGATCTAATTAAATATAGCTGCTATCTATCGATCTGTCTTTCTTTTACACTACTTTCTTACTTCTTAATTATATCCCATATCAATAAACTGTATGCACGGCAGAGTAACAAAACATCAAACAGAACAGGAAAAGTTAATCTAAAAACTCTATATTACTAACATGAAATGTTTGTAATAAAAAAAAGGAACGAGAATGTAACTGAATACAATAATTGTTCACACAGTATAAAACTGTAATGTAACGTTTTCTTCATAACTTCTGTTGTAATTATAAGTCATACTTACAGTTTATTGCCTGACATTTTCTTTTATTAAACCCATGCAGAATGCAGAATTCTTGCACGGTTGATTCAGGCAAATTGATTTGCATCAACCTGTTTGAGCAAGTAAGATTTATCGTTTAAGTATATTTCTTATAAAATATTAGTTTTCCTGATAATATTCATCGACTTTTATAGGTCAGTAATGTTTCACTTTTTTTAAATTCTATTTTAGACATGAAATTCAGTTTAGTGATGACGCCACGCGGTAGTCAGCTGGTGCTGCTCGACGACTACACATACAGCTTCCGAAAAGACAAAAACGCGTGGCGGTGCTCGACGCACAACAACAGGCGATGCAACGCGATGCTGCGCCTGAGCGCGGACGGGACCAGGATCAAATTTGCCATGAAAGTGCACAACCACCCCCCGAACAAGTACATTTTACGGAATGGTCGGTACATCCGTGTCTGAAGTCTTTACGGGAGTTTTCTTTTGACTTTTTTTACTTAATCAACGTAGTAGTAATATAATCGAGGGTTCACGGGCGACTCTACTTTAAAAATTTATTTCTTAGAAAATACCTCACAAAACATAACTTCTGAATAATATTTAAAATACTAAGAATATCGAGAATCTATATAATACTAAGAAGTTAAGTTTTAATTATTATTTTTCTAAGAAATATTTTTTTAAATCAGTCTCCGGAACATTTCTAAAAATGTCGCTTAATACAAGTCGCTCGTGAACCGTCGATATTATATCGATATAAGGATGCCAATATTTTACATTTAACTTTTTCTTTTTGGGGTTCTATCTTTCTTAACAACAAAAATACAACATTTCATAACATATAACTAGTTAATTTGTACTATAATTAGCAGTATAACATAAAAATTAATTAACATTGGTTTTCCGAATAAATAAAATGAAATCAATAAATATTTGCATTAATTTCCCTGAATTGAATCAATTTAGAAACATCATCGCGTCATTTGTTTATTAATGGCATAACAAAAGAATTGGGATTCATGACATAAAATACTTTTTCTGTGAATTTGATGCATATCTAAAAGAACTTCTTATTCAATTCGATCCGCCGCTGTATTGTTACTTTTATAGAGATTACTTGTACTAATAGGTATTTACACTTTTTCCAGGGATATTTGCAGAAAAAAAATGCTTTGTAACAAATAGAAAAAAAATGAAGAATTTGAAAACAGCAGTGATTTTGCACTCACTAAATCGAAGAGAGGTAATAAGTTGGTGTTGAGGAACGGATACAGGTATTGTTTATTTAGAACAAAAAAGAACGGAAATCAAAAGTGGCGCTGCGTGAGGAGAAAATATTGTTCAGCCTTCTTAGAGATGCGAAATAACACTGTTGTCAAAGAATCGCCGCATTTGTGCCCAGCCGACGAAGAGAGCAACACCATCACAGCTATGGCAAGAAAGATGTTTCACAGAGCGAGCACAGAACCTACAAAAGTGCGTGAAATATACTCTCAAGTGCTAGCGGAATACACACCTATGTTAAAATGCATACCTCCTTTCAGCCGCTTTAAAACGTCGCTTTATAAATACAGACATAGAGCGTTGACAGCATGTCAGAAAGGATTGTCTCCTGAGCCATCAACCTCTGTTGATACAGATAAAATAGTTAAGACGTTTAATATAAAAGAGGAGAAAATGAACTTACGCGAGTAAGAACCTTATCGGTTTGTACTTATATCACAAGTGTCTGGTAAGTATTAAATATGGTAGTAAATTTTTTCAGGGTTACAGACCTAACGATTTAAAAAAGGTGGACGTAACACTGTAAGAAATTCATCCAGTTAACCGTATAGCTCATCAAAGAAGGGTGGCATATTATGCACCAAGTTCTACTTAATTTAAAATGTATACTGAATCTCTTAAATTGTTAACCCCCAGTATGTCGTTAGTAAATTTAATAACCGCCCCAAGTCTGTCACAACCGGCTCCCGGTTGGTTTACACTTACTTTTATGTGGCATTCCTCAAGATAATCTATGTTAACACCACAATCTGAAATAAATGAAATGTTATTTATCTAATGTAATAGACAATTTATGTGGTCATTTTAATAAATTCATTCCGTTCAGCCATGAAGTCTATAAGTCATAAAAAGTTTGAATAGCGAAAATATAAATGTTGCAGCCAACAGAATCTCCGTGTAGTTATTTAAGCGTTTGATTTAAAATATATTCGCTGACAATTTAGATAATTATATTATATAAAAAAAGATTGAATGATGTCACTGAAATTAAATCAGCGTTCACTCTAAAGTAATTGAACGTGTCATAACATTTATTGTCCAGTAAAACTTTATTAACATATTTCTTTTTTTCTTCAGGAAAGAATGCTGTAAAGTGCGAAAGACATGAAACGGTATCAAAATACTTAAACAACGAAGAGTTCAGATTTGTTAAGTCAGAAAGAGGCAAAGACTTGTTATTGCGGAATGGATACAGTTATTGTTTAAAAAGAGTAAATAAATATGAAAGTCGAATTTGGCGCTGTACAAGGAGGCAGTGGTGTTCTGCCACCATGCTGATTAACAACAACACTGTTGTCAAAGAAGGGCCGCACATGTGCCAGGCTGACGAAGAGACCAATAAAAAGAAAGAAATGATCGGAAAGATGATCCACAGAGTAAAAACTGAACCCACGAAAATCCGTGACATTTATACTGAAGTGCTAGAGGAATACAAAACTGAAGTAAAATCTATACCTCCCTTTTCTAAACTTAATCCGACTCTTTACAAACATAGAGCAAGAGCAGTTCGCGAGTGTCAGTCCCAAGCAAGCTGCTCCTCGGCGCCGGCGCCGCCAGCCGCGGCCGGCACTCGCGCGCCCTACGCTTGCGTGCTGTTTACGGAGGAAAATAAATAAATTAAATTGTTCTTTACACTGAAAACTAATCCGGCTTTCGATCTCAGTTTAGAAAATTTGCCCTTAATTTGCCAAATATAAACTTGAAACTTTCTTTAAAACATTTGTAACAGTAAATCGAATGGACAGTAGAAGTAATTTACACGGGCGTAAAACAAAAATGTACCTGTTACTTGTAACCCTGATTTTCTATAAAATTGAAAAATATAGAAAATAAAGATGGATCAAAGGTATCGTAGACCTAATCAATAATAAAGTAATAGCTATTTATTTTATTCATAACTGTATATTTCTCCATTTTATGAATATTTTGCTAGTATTAAGACAGGTCTTTAAAATTGCAGAAACAAAGCTTTCAGTAAAAAACAATATCCCAAATTATGGGAAGAGACCTGTGTTTCTGCGGTGGGGACGATATAGGTTGTTACGAAGTAACAATAACGTATTGAACATCACTACTAAAATTTACTTTCAAAAATTAAGTAAGTTATAACAGATTATAAGTAAGTCGGTAGTATTATGAAGAGAGTTATAATGTATATCACAGCATAAGGACATTATACAGTATGGACACTCCCTGCCGCTCTCTGAATGCTACCTCACCTTCCCTGTGAGACCGATGTGTGACCATTTGTCAAGAGGTTGGCACACCAAAGCACAGTATAATAACCAAAGACATTTTTTTTAAGGAAAGATCTAAAAGCTTCTAAGACTATACAGCCTTGTCTGGTGTATACAGCCAGTCTAGCTAAAAATAAAGTCGATGAGGGCTAATTATTGAATCTCGATTCAACCCTAGTATATCACGCACACATTTACATGTTTACAAACATGAATGTCTGTGTAGTAAAAAATAGCGCGTTTGTATGAAGTGTCCGGGGTGTGATATATTTTTTGTACTTATAGAAATGTTCATTATGTTTACTATCTGTAAAACTTACATTTAGGTACTTAAATATTATTGTTCATTTCACAGGAATATTGACTTTCCAACCAGGATGCGAAACAGATGAAAGGGACACAAAATATAGTGGAAAAGAAGAATTTACGTTTATACAGTCGACACGAGGCAGGGATCTGCTAATGAGAAATGGCTACAGATACTGCAAAGCGAGGGAAAATAAAAACGGAAGTCAAATATGGCGCTGCATTAGGAGAAAATACTGTTCAGCTCTTTTGGTATAAAAGGTTGTTCTGTGATGAGGGAAGCGCCGCACATGTGCCAAGCCGATCAGGACAGCAACAAGGCCAAGCTGATGATCGCCAAGATGATCCACAGGGTGACGACTGAGCCCACCAAAATCCGCGACATTTACACGCAGGTTCTCGAGGAGTACAAGTCTGAATTAAAATCTATCCCGCCGTTTGCCAATGTTAAGCAAACTCTATACAAGCACAGAAAGAGAGCCATTGAAAGACTGAAAATGTCTTCATGATTCCTCCAATGAATATCCATAAAACTTTTTTATTTCTATTTTTTGCATTAGTTGCTGGCAAATGAGATTAATATATGTATTGCTTATATGAAGTAGATAACAGTACATATTTGATTTTCGAAGCTATGTTTTTGTCTACTTAGTACATTATAGTCAAATATGGGACACCGACTTCAAAAAAGGAGGAGAATCTCAATTCGACTGTATGTTTTTTTTTGTATGTATGTTACGCGATTACTCCGCCAATTATTAATCGATGTTGATGATTTTTTTTTTGTTTGGTAGGTAAATAGCTCAGAGGTGGTCCCATATAAATTTTATCTAAATTGATTCCATGCTTTTTGATAAAATCAGTATAAACAAAAAACATAGGGTATTTTATTCTATACAAGAAAAAATCTAAAACTGGTTATTTACTGTGGTATTTGTAATAAGTAATCGAATTAATATGATTTCTAAATAATAAAATGAGAAAAAACATTTTATTTTTGATTTACAAAAATCAAGTTTTTCTATCTGTTATTCAAATATCTGAAACGACAGCCGCCATGCTGGTTGTCATGTGACATCATAATAGTGGTAAACTATGACATTTTGTTCGCAATATGTGTCAAAATTTTAGTACAGAGCTGTTTTGTTTACTCCTGAAATGACGTCACGACCTAAACATCATGGCGGCTAGCGTTTTCGCGCGCTAATTTTGAATGGTAATTTAAAATGTATTTTTGGGGTACTTATAGGTTTAAAAAAAAATAAATTTTTTTTTACTTTTTCCCACCAAATGATCAATTTGAGATACTTTTCAAAAAATTGTAAAAAAACCCTGTTACGACTGAAGTCGGTTTTGAACGTGCTCAGCGTTGTCGATTATTTTATTACTGATTTCACATTGACCGAGACAGAAATGAGAGACTGATGACGCCTGTTTTGCCATGGTAACTATTACAAATGCTATTATTGCTGCTTGTACTATTTATAAATTTTGTTTGAATTATAACATTATGTTATAATACAATAATTAGTGTATATTACAATTCACACTGTACTATATTATTTACATATAGATTTTTTATTCTCCTTAGAATTTAATTAACTGATTTAATGAAATATTATTACATCTATAAATATAATAAAACTTTAACGGGGCTGATTCTGTACATGGAATAAATAAATAATAAAAAAAACATTTATTTCAGATTACAGAGATCCATTATACGAATGTCCTTATAACAATTATTATTAATCAGTTTAATACAGCAAACTTATTGAATAATGAGTTAGTCCAATGTTGAAAAATATTATTTTTACAATGATTACAACAATAGACACAAATCGTTTGGATAAGAGTGTTCTGCGATCTAGAGACGGCGTTTCTGAATTTCGAAACTCGATGGCGTATCAGGGTGTCGAAGCTCTTAATACCCGCCTCGGCAAACATCAAAGAGGCGCTGCAATACCTTGGCAATCTGAACAGAACTCTAAACGCGTCATTGTACTGCACCTTCAGTTGACAATATTCTTTCTTGGTATAGTGCGTCCACAGTTGTGGAGAGTAAAGAGGCTGACAGTATGCAGCAAATAACGCTAATTTAGAGCTCTGCGAGCATTTACAAAAACGGCGAGCAATCATGTTCGCGCGTACGGAAAGTGCGCGGCGCTCGCGGTTCAGGTTGGGCCCGTCGTCGCGCAGGTCACGGCTCACCGCGTGACCCAGGTTTCTTTTTTGGAAATATGGAATATTTTTTGAAAATGTGCAATAACTGCAGACATGTCGTCTATCGATATAGAGACCAAAATAATTTAATCTAGAATTTTTGTCTGTCTGTCTGTCCACGCATCACGCAAAAATGGCGCGGCCGATTTTGATGAAACTTTGTACCATAATACTACGTAACCTGCGAGTAACATCTTAGATACTTTTTACTCCAGAAAATTCAAGGATTCACGGAAGAACACCAAAAACCTGTAATTCTTAAAAACCTTAAAAACTACGAAGCCGATTTTATTGTTATTTGGCATAATGATACTTTATCATTACTACTAAACATCTAAATTTTGTCATCCCGGTTCACTGAAGGGTTCCCGAAGGAAAGTTACAAAATCGTATATCCAGAACAACACAATTTTTTATCGCGGATCAGACGTAAGCGCGAGCGCACGCGCCTTCACCTATTTTTGTAGTTTTCCTTAATAGTATTAAAACAAAACAACGTTTCTAAAGTTTAACTGGTGATTTTTCTCCATCAACATTATAATTGATGACTCGATATTGACATTTGTATTTATTTACAGGTATTTTAATTATAGATCAGTTTTGTAAAAATGAAAACATTGTTGAAATGTGCAGCGACAAAGTTTCTGAATTTAAATATATAAAATCATCAAAAGGACAAAATTTAATAGTTGGAAACGGCTACAGATATTGGAAGAAGAGAGAATTCAAAAGTGGAAAACAAGAATGGTGTTGCGTTAGAAAAAAGATATGTTCAGGTCGAATATTTACTTTTAAGGGATTAGTGGTCAAAGAAACAAATCACGTGTGTAAAGCCGACGAAGAGGATAACAAGGTACAAGAAATGGTCCGGAAGATGATGCAGAGAGCGAGCAGTGAGTCCACTCCGCCGCGCGAAATATATTCTCAAGTGGTCGAAGAATTTAAATCGGACATTCAGCCTTCTAAAATACCCGCTTTTATGAATCTAAGAGGATCGTTTTATAGGTACAGACTAAAAAACAAGAAATCTATGGTGTGTTCTGAATCTACGTAAGGTTACAATGTAATAAAAAGTGGACTAAGCGACATCTTTTTTATACAATACATAGCTTAATAAATATTGAATATACATAGTTTCAAAACTGAAAATATAAGTTAAGAGTTTACATTTATTATTACTTTTTTTTCAGTTCCAGTTTTTGTATCTATATATGTATATACCTACCCGTACCTAGCAGAGATCACATCAGTAGCATAGTGGTAACATGTGTACAGTTTTGTAATATCAATGAATGAATTGAAATTTAGTTAGATTACTATCATAATCCCTACCCAGGGTACACATTTGTGAGATAAGCAGGTTGCTTTGCTCTACATCTGTTTGATATTGGTATGTCTTTATAACTACGGTATCACATAATCGTACCCTGAAGTTCAGGGAATTCTAACTTGGGACACATTTCTTATTATTGGCTGATATTTTGAGCAAAAAATAAATGATATTATTTTCTAAACATGCCTGTTTTTTTTAATAAAAAACCTTTCGTTTTAAAAAGTTTCCTAACATTTACAATACGTTGTTCTTTGATTGGATTGGATAGTAGTTAAGTATGTCCACCACATTACGGTTATTCATTTATTAACAGTTGCTTGTTATTTCAGGCTCAGTTAAGATTGAAAAGTGCTTCATAAAACAGGAGAAGCCTCCAAATTATTACATCAAGAACGAAAACTTCTCTATAGTACCTTCCAACAAAGGTGGCGATTTGTTGCTGAGAAACGGATACAGATACACGAAAAGCACGACTAGTCCAAGCGGGAACGTGACGTGGCGATGTATCCGGAGGAAGATGTGCACAGCTACTATAGTCACGAACAGTGTCTCTGTCGTCAAGGAGAAGGAGCACAGCTGCTTCGCTGATGTCGTGGACAACAAAGTGAAAGAGATTATATCAAAGATGGTCTTCAGGGCTACCAGCGAACCTACTTCTATTCGCAAAATTTACGCCCAAGTAATCGAGGACTATAATGATCTCGGACAAGATTTTCTGTGTAAAGTTCCATCTTTTAACAGTATCAAAAGTACACTTCATAGGAAAAGAAGCAGAGCTATAAAACGTCTCAGTAGTACTTTCACATAAGTTTAAAATTTATTTCTAAATTTCATGCAGTCTTGCTTAAATCAGACTCTTCGATGTAGTTTAAGCTATTTAAAGTAAACCTTGAGTATATTTAAGAATTAATTTCGTAATTTAAATTTACTTATACGTAGTTAAATAATTTAAACTTAAAAAATAACAAGTTCTATTAAAAAAGAAAATTGGTAGTACATGAACTTTATGAACTTAATATAATGGTCTACACTTATACTATTAAATCAGTGATAAGAAATCTTGATACTATCTAGTCTATTAAAGTTAATTTAGAGTAGATTTTAGAATAGTAGAATTTAGAGTAGATACCGATAGTAACCGCCTCCGTAGCGTAGTGGCTTGCCGCTCGCTTCACATCAGGAGGTCGCGGGTTCGATTCCCGGCGGGGTCCAACTTTGTGGACTTGGTTTGGTTGGTGGTAGGGCATTTTCTGAGCCCGCCTGGCTAGCTACCACCATCTTATCTAATTCTTGCCGCCAAACATCAATGTTAACAGCATTGATGTGTTCCGGCATGAAGATAAGATAGCCAGTTCCCCATTGCGTTGGGGAATCTTGGTAAGCCCGCTTCCATCTTCGGCATCATCGTCACTTACCATCAGGTGAGATGATGCCAAGGGCTTACCAATTGAGGGTAAAAAAAAAAAAAAAAAGAAAAATACGAGTTCCAAAAGTTAATAAATTCGGCATTCAAACTGTAGAAATTACTAGTATAAATTACTGGATTAAAGGCATATTTGAATATGTGTATTTTTTAAATTTACAAAACATATTATGTATCTATAAGTAACCGCGACTTTGTCTATATAAACTTCGAATGTAAACAGTAATTTTTTTGCCTCTTCTTCTCTTTACTTCTTCTGCGTGGACTTCAGAATTGAGTCTAGAGAGAAATGAAATGCTAAGGCAGCGCCGCATTTAGTTACAAAGTAAACATTTCATTTTTTAGCCATTCCTCCGAGAACGCTCGAGTTTTCCGTAATAAAATGTATCCTGTATGTTAGCCGAGTACATTATCTATCTACCTACCAAATTTCATCCAAATCCGTTGATTGCATTGGTTTTAGCGTGAAAGTACAACAGAATAAACAAACAAATAAACAATATTTAGTGACATGTGATTCTTTTGAAATTGTATAATGTGATTCAGAATTCCCAAAGTACAGAAAAAAACTAAAGAAATTGTAATTATTTAGTTTGTTACTTTAACCCCTATCCTATAAATCCTATAAATATATTAAACATCTTTTTTTGGATTGAGAATTAACAAGTGTGGTTGCGTGGCATGTTGTTGCAGTGAAGTACGTGCGGTCGCAGCGCGGCAAGACGCTGCTGAGCATCGCGGGCTACACGTACGCGCAGCACAAGGTCGCGGGGCAGCGCACGCGCTGGGCGTGCTCCACGCACTACAGCAGGAGCCGCTGCCGCGCCGTGGTGCACACCTTCGGCCACCACGTCGTCAAGATCAAGAACTTCCACAATCATGAAAAACCACTGAAATTTTAACTGGTTTCGGGTAGAAACAATTATAAATAGTTGTTTTTTTTATTCTTAAAATCAAGTTAAAAAATCAAAATATGTGTGAAGTAAAATAATAGAATATCACACTATAGCGGCGCTTGCTTCTTTGTTCTACTTGGCACTAAATAATACACATTCCTGTTTTTAAATAAATATTAATATCTTCTCGTAGTGATAAGTATGCTTATTTTATTTGCATTATTATTAAGTACTGCGATTACTGTTTGTTATTGTGTGACAGCGTTAGCCAAGGTATTAATGAAAATTGTAACTTAGGATTTCTATAGGAAGCTTGCTCATAAATCACTTGCGAAAGCTTTTTCTCATATACTATTTTTTGTAATATTATTGAAAACCTTTATGAAACTAACGGGACATTTCGAATCGAATTAAAATACATTTACATTTATATCGAATTTTCTAAAATTTAAATGGAATTCTACTATCGGAACAATATTCATGCTTAAGTTATATAGTCACATGTATTTACCTAATATTATGTAATGAAAAATCTGAAGGACTTAGAAGTTAAATTAGTGATCAAAAAACCGAATGTGTCAAACTGTCATTATAATAATTAAATAAAATGCATGAAATACAAGTTCACCGTTTTCATTTATGGTAAGTACAAAGCCTTTAGGCGGATAATGTGATAAAGTAAGATTTTAGTTTTTACTTGAATCTAAGTAAGCCCTTATAATTTTAAACGCACTTTTTTAACACCCTGTATTGATCTGAGACGTCAGCAAATTCTCCCATGCATATGTTGATTTCTCGGGGAAGGGGACTTTGTGCGAAAGGGACATTTTGAGAAAGACACCTTTTGCGAAAGGCATATTTTGACAAAGGGACATTTTGCGAAAGGGACACTTTGCAATGAACCCCCAAAATCAACATCAACATGTCATAAATCGTCTTTTTTTTCTGCCTAGTACCAAGTTCCTACCGTGCGGAACTTGTACACTCGGCGTTTCAGGAAGTTCTAAAAGATTTTCTGGACATCAACGACGATTACATCACCTACCTTCGATTCCTTGACGATATCATGATCATAGTTGAGACCTCGGAATACCTAAGCAGAATGCTCGATGGACTCAGTAGGGTCTGTCAACAAGTGGCTCTTACTTAAAATGAACATGGAAAAGACGAAATCTTTGTTAAATGTCCGCATCACACCCATTCCTCTGAAGGTTGTGAAGACAAGGTAAACTTGATGTTGTTGATAAATATATATACAGGGTGGCCAGAAGATTGACGTCAAAAAAAAAAAATTAGGTCCCTCGTATCGTGGGGTATCCGAATCACCCCCATGTATGTTCCGCGATTTTTCACGGTTCTCGAGTTATGATTTTTTTTCTGAAATTTCAACATTTTCGACCTGACCAACTTTAAAAATTTCTAAACAAAAAAGTAGAACCCTTTTCGATAAGTTTTTTTTTGAAACTTAATCCTCATAAATTGTACTTTTAAGCATAAAATAATCAGCTACGTAACTTTCATGAATATTAAGTAAATTTTGGTCACAAGAGAAAAAAATACGTTTAGTGAATTATGACTTAGATTTTCAAATTTAAATCAAAAATCTAAACAGATGACTTAGTGGTTTCTGAGTAGGCTTAAAAACTGCACCATTCTCTTAGTTTTCGTAATCATTAAAAAAAAGTAGTACTTAATAAGCTAGTTTTGTTAATATCGGCCTTGAAAGATAGGGAGGTCATAAATTTTTAAAATTAGCTATCTGATGAAAAAAAAAGTTTGGTCATTTTATCTTTCCTTAGGTTAAATTAGTCTGTTAATTAACCAAAAATTACTGCAGAATTGCTGACGAATGTACTGGGATGCGTGATCGTCCACGCGTTGTACTGTAGGGCTCCTATAATTCCAAATAAGTTAATATTTTAATAAATAAATTAATATTGTCTGATTTATTATTTTTAGGTTATTGTTTAACTATACGTGTCAAAACGAAATCCTAAGAATAGTTTGTCAGTAAAAAATATTATTTTTAGATATACCGACTTTCAAGCTTGTGAAAACGAGGAGAGGCAATACCAACATAATCATTGAAGGGTTCAGGTTCTGTGTCAAGAAGTACACGCCCACCCTCAAGAAGCACACCTGGCGCTGCGCAACGCACCACGTGCAGACCAAGTGCAAAGCCGTGCTGCACTCCGTGGGGGATGAGTTGGTCTTATGCAGGAACGTGCACAACCATCGCCGGCCTAAGCCTAAGAAGGTCAGTAAGTAATGCGGAAGGGTCGGATCCATAACAACAAATTAAATGAGAAATAACTAAATCAATGTAACAAATATATTAAACACTTTTGTGAATTCTCAAAAATGTAGTTATTTTTATTCCTTGACGTCGTTTAAATTTTGTAGCAAGTATGGAATAAGAGGGCTGTAGGTATATTGAAGAAATGTGCAGTCATAATATTCATCATTTCGTTTATATATCAAAAATAGAAATGAGTAGGCATTAAGAATATTGTAATTAATATTAAATATAAAATTATTGTATATCTGTTTTTCTTACCGTGACGTAAGAGTACACTTACCAGTGACAGCTACCACAGAGCATTCTTCAGCTGTTATGGTAGTCTGATGATTTAAAATTGAATATGAAATTAGTAGGGTATCATTCATAAAAAGAAATCGATTTGTTCGAGTGCAGATATAAGCAGATACAAGTTATCTGAAAAATAAACAAGTTAAATTATAGCAAATATAGCAAGATCATGTAATTTTACAATAATCAGTATTAGTATAATTGGAAACAAATCCATAAAGTAGTAATGTATTTATATAAACAGATACTTTCTGTCCGTATATTTGAATACCTCATGCAAGAATTGGTGCAAGATCGTGACTGACATAACGTCACATAACAGCGACAAAGTGTCGTAGGTCAATATAAGTGTCTGATATCAAAAAGTGTCGTAGGTAAATATAAATGTCTGATGTCAAAAAGGGTCGTAGGTCAATATAAATAAGTTTGCCTGCTCGTTTGCCACCTCTGCCATAAAAAAAATGAAAAAAAGTCGGATGTCAAAAACTGTCGCAGGTCAATATAAGTGTCTGATGTCAAATAGTGGCTTATGTCAATATATGTAAGTGTCTGATGTCAAAAGTGTCGTAGGTCAATATAAGTGTCTGATGTCAAAAAGTGTCGTTGGTCAATATAAGGGTCTGATGTCAAAAAATGTTGTAGGTCAATATAAGTGTCTGATGTCAAAAAGTATCGTAGGTCAATATAAGGGTCTGATGTCAAACGGTGTCGTAGGTCAATATAAGTGTCTGATATCAAAAAGTATCGTAGGTCAATATAAGGGTCTGATGTCAAAAAGTGTCGTAAGTCAATATAAGGGTCTGATGTCAAAAAGTGTCGTAGGTCAATATAAGGGTCTGATGTCAAAAAGTGTCGTAGGTCAGTATAAGTGTCTGATGTCAAAAAGTGTCGTAGGTCAAAAAGTGCTCGACGTCTGAAACTACCGGAATTCTAAAAGTATTACAGTGTTAAAAAATGGAGGATGTTAATATTTTTATCAAATCTTTTGTGCCAAAAACTTATTGAAAAATGTAGTAATATTATGATGATTTTGCTTCATACAGAAATGTTTCGAAGAAAGATGTTTAGTCTTCTGTGATTAATTCTTTGTACTTGACATATTTAATAAGGAATGCTAGTAATATTATGTCTTGTAACGATTTCGTTAAATTAAGAACGATACTTACAAATTACTATAGTAATTTATGATAAATTGTTATAGTTTATATTGATACTAAATGTTATAATTATTCTTCACCCTAAAACCTGTAAGTTTTTGTGGGTGGAGCATAACTTGTATATCTTAATGTCTACAGTTTGTGTCTATGCATAAAAATGAACCAGTGAAGCTGTTGTTAGACACTTACCTACTTATTTGTATGCACGGTAAATGTGCTATATGCATTTTTTTGTAACCAAATAGTGAATCTCATATCTCGTTGTATTATGTAATTTATTGACTAGTTTTTATTCTCAGAATACATTAAGAACCAAACACTTTGTATTTTCTAAATAAGGGAAGAGACTGGTTACCCACAACACAGGGAATCCTATTGTGGGGACCAGGGTTACTTATTGTACACTGTATTAACTCTGTCTTTGGTCCAATAAATATATATATATATATTTTTTTACTTTTACTTTACTAAATTATACATTCGTAAGAAGACGTTAAAAATCTTAAAACATTAGGATATCGCTAGCTGCTTTCTGAACTACTGTATTAAAAAAACTACGACTTAAACAGAGTCGGACGGAGCTCCGCTTGACAAAGCTCCTGTTTACGGTGGCACCGGACAAACCTCACCTAACCTAGCCGTCTATCTATCCGTCGTCGGTCTGAGCCACTCATTTTATTCGTAGTCATAGTAGTTAATAAAGCAGCTAGCGATTTTGTAAAACTACTTATTCTACAATCTCGCTTTTACAATAGTTATTTTTTTAATTTCCTGTAATAGTTGCGTTTTGGTTCATAATATTAATGTTAAATATACCAGAATCATAAAGTTTATAGTGAATGCCATAAAAAAACATATTGAGGTGATATTGATTAACTGTAGGAAGATACACGCTGAATAAATGTTCCTGTGTTCAATTTATAAAAACTTATAACAATACTCCTCAATATGGCAACGCACTTGTGACTCCTCTGGTGTAGCGGGTGTCTATGGGCGGCGGTAATCGCTTACCATCAGGTGATCCGTCTGCTCGTTTGCCACCTCTGCCATAAAAAAAAAAAAAAAAAAAAATATGGCACTTAACTTTTTGAAAAATATGAAAAGATTAAATTCAAACTGAATAGATACCTAGTTAAACATCAATATAAAAGTGTCAACATGAAATTTCTTCATTAGGCACACGAGGAGGCCATCATATTTACTTAATTAGTAAAATGGAAAAATGAAAATATTTTATTCGACGTAGGTAGCAGTGTACACTTTTCGAACGTCATTCTTTTATCTACCTAATACGAGGTTCTCGGAACTCGTATACCCGCCGTTTCGGAAACTATTTGCGGAGTGAGAAGAAACGACGGGTCCTAAAGAAACTCCCTCCAACACATATGATTGAGAAATAACAAACAGATAATATATTACTAAAACGCGCAAAGTTTATCAACATCTGCTATGCAGGATTTACCTATTTCACAAGACACGCAAATAATATGTCCACCATTTTTATAAGACATTTTAATTAATTTGTGAAGATTTTCTATAAAATCATAAATTTTATGTGAAAGTGTACGTTTTCAACTAATTACCTACGTAGTTGGTAAGTGTAGGTAAGTGTAGGTTGAACCAGTTACATAGATAAATAGAAAAATAAGAGATGCGTGTAATATAAGGAAGGTGTGAATACCTATGTGTGGTGTTGAACGCATTCAGTTATCACGGATCACGGGGTTTCCTCGGCTCTCATTGGTCAGTGAAGAGCAAGAAGCCGTGTGTGGTGGGCGTGGTCATTTGATGTTAGTATCTATCTATCTATCTATCAGCCGAAAGACGTCCACTGCTGGACAAAGGCCTCCCCCAAGGATTTCCACACCGACCGGTCCTGTGCGGCTCGCATCCAGCGGCTTCCTGCAACCTTTACCAGGTCGTCGGTCCACCGAGTCGGGGGCCTGCCCACACTGCGCCTTCCGGTGCGCGGTCGCCATTCGAGAACTTTACTGCCCCA